>CM060369.1:182892219-183492219 GCA_030545235.1 Helianthus tuberosus | reverse complement strand
GATTATACTATATGGTTCCTTTGACATCTGAATCATTTGCATGTTTCCGTTAAATGCTTAAAAGTTGACCATTATGCCCTTTTGATATAAAAACGAGATTTTTGAAAATGTGAGAGAACAAAAACCTTTATTATTGATTTATAAGCATGTCCTAAAAATTTGACATCAGTTCATGGTCTAAAATAGAAGTTATGTGCGATATTGTAAAAAGAAAGTTTTTTTATTAATTAAATGGCATTTTTAGTATAAATCATATTTAAACCCAAATTTTGGCACCAAACTTTCTACCCACTGATATAATATAATATTTAGGGATTTTTTGAAATTTTTGTAAAATTTTATATTGATTATATTATAGAATTCTAGTGTAAATTCGGTATTGACAAAATTGCCATTTTCTTTGATAAAATGAGTTTTACATAACATTTTGATACCAAATTTTTCCTACTGATTTCATATATTAAATAAAATATTTAAAATAGTTGAGACTGATCAAAATCTCAGATTTCCTTAAATAACCCGAAAATCGTCAAATACCGACTTTTACGCTTATTAAACGCATAGTATGGGTTAAAACTATATTTAACCCCTAAGACTTTTTACCTAGTGATATATTAAGCAAATTTTTATACTTTAACAGTAAGTAAACGTTTTGAACTCAGATTTCCAAATTTGACCTTTATAGCATATGTGAAATTACCAAAATGCCCATACGGTGCATAGTTTAGCCATAAATGATAAATTTCACATATATATGATATCCTACTGATGTAACTTATTAAAATAAATATTTTTACTGATTATTTTAGGCCAAAACCTCAGATTGCTATTTAACCTCTTTTATGAACTTTAAAATTACCAAAATACCCTTACAGGGCTTAAATTTGTCTTAAATTCTTTTTTAGCATAATGGAAGGTATCATACTGATATCTTAACATATTCAAAGCATATTAACTTGTGGAACCGTACATGGATCATTTGGTTAGCCGTTAAGCATATTGGCGTTCGGTACGGTTTATGTAACTAGTTTTCATAAATTAACAGAAACGGGTCAAACCTTATCATTTTTACTTCAAAATCCAGAATGTGTTTAGTTTACTCATTCTATACAAGTCTTCATACTTGTCATGTCTAAATCACATTCTAATCCGGTTTTCGCTTAATCTTGCATTTTGAACCATAAACCTTTCATTAAAACTAACTGGTCTAAGTTAAGAATTAAATAAGACCCGTTAGGAATCTAATAGGTTATTAAAACCTTCGTTCCAGATTTAGGAGCCCAGTAAAAGCTACTTGTGCTTGCTGATTGATATACGGCTGAGAATAAAATTAGATTTTACAAACTTTCATTTTACAATCAAGAACATGTATCCGTTACCCAGGATCGATGATCTATTCGATCAGCTTCAAGGAGCAAGTTACTTTTCAAAGATCGATCTGAGGTCAGGATATCACCAGTTGAAGGTCAGAGACGAAGACGTGCACAAGACCGCGTTCAGAACACGCTACGGCCACTATGAGTTCTTAGTGATGCCTTTCGATCTCACTAATGCACCTGCAGCATTCATGGATCTCATGAATCACGTATGCAAACCGTATTTAGACAAGTTTGTCCTTGTCTTCATTGATGACATTCTTATTTACTCGAAGAGTCAAGCCAATCATGAAGAACATCTCCGATGTATCCTTAAACTGCTACAACAAGAGAAGCTCTACGCCAAGTTTTCTAAATGTGAGTTTTGGCTTCGGGAAGTCCAATTTCTTGGACATGTGGTAAGTGAGCGTGGCATCCAGGTGGATCCCGTTAAGGTTGAAGCGATTATGAATTGGCAAGCGCCTAAAACACCTACTGCAATTCGCAGCTTCTTGGGTATAGCAGGATACTACATACGTTTCGTTGAAAACTTTTCAAGGATTGCCGCACCTCTAACATCGTTAACTCGCAAGAATGTCAAGTTTAACTGGGGTCCCAAGCAGCAAGAATCCTTTGATATTCTTAAGCAGAAATTAATCAATTCTCCTATGTTGACATTGCCAGAAGGAATTGAAGAATTTGTGGTTTATTACGACGCATCGCACACAGGTATGGGATGTGTGCTTATGCAGAAGGGCAAAGTTATTGCATATGCTTCCCGCCAATTAAAGGTGCACGAGAAGAATTACACCACCCACGATTTGGAATTGGGTGTCGTTGTATTTGCACTAAAGCTGTTGAGGCATTATCTTTATGGTACTAAGTGTCTGATCTATTCTGATCATAAGAGCCTTCAGCACCTGTTTAATCAGAAAGATCTTAACATGAGACAACGCCGATGGATGGAAACATTAAACGATTATGATTGTGAAATTCGGTATCATCCTGGCAGGGTGAATGTAGTCGCTGATGCCTTGAGCAGAAAGGAAGGGGTTAAGCCTATTAGAATCAATGCGAAAAGCATTGAACTAAAGAACAACTTGAATGAAAGGTTGTTAGCCGCTCAAAACGAAGTTGTATTAGAAGCTAACTATCCGAATGAGAAGTTAGGGGTGACTGCCGATTAATTGTCATATGGCAAGGATGGAATCCTAAGATTGAATGGTCGAATTTGGGTTCCAATTTATGGAGGACTTCGAGATGTGATCCTTCAAGAAGCTCATTGCTACAAATATTTAGTTTATCTTGGCAGTGATAAGATGTACCAGGATTTAAAGGCAAATTATTGGTGGATAGGTTTGAAGAAATCTATAGCCACCTATGTATCTAAATGTTTGACGTGCGCACAAGTTAAAGCAGAGCATCAAAAGCCGTCAGGTTTGCTACAACTGCCTGAACTTCCCACTTAGAAATGGGAAATGGTAACCATGGATTTCATTACCAAGTTACCAAGAACGAAACGTGGGAATGACACTATTTGGGTTATAGTCGATAGATTGACCAAGTCAGCCCACTTCTTTCCTATTAAATAAACTCACAGCTCTGATAAGCTAGCTCAATTGTACGTGGATGAGATTGTATCTCTCCACGGAGTGCCATTGTATATTATCTCTGATAGGGATACAAGATACACATCGCATTTTTGGAAAAGCTTTCAGCAATCTTTAGGCACTCGATTAAATTTCAGCACTGCTTATCATCCTCAGAAGGATGGCCAAATTGAGCGTATGATACAAACGCTCGAGGATATGCTCAGGGCTTGTGTCATTGATTTAGGTGGAAGTTGGGATGACCATCTTCCGTTGATAGAAATCCGTACAATAATAGTTATCATTCGAGTATCCAAGCCGCGCCTTTTGAGGCTTTGTATGGAAGAAAGTGTAGGACGTCAGTTTGTTGGGCGGAAGTTGGAGATGTCCAACTGTCAGGACTTGATATTGTCCTGGAAACGACGGACAAGATTGTCCAAATCCGTGATCGTCTGAAAGCTTCCTGGGATAGGAAGAAAAGCTACACGGATAAAAGTCGTAAACCTCTGAAATTCGAGGTAGGTGACAAGATGCTACTCAAAGTGTCACCTTGGAAAGGAGTGATGCGATTTGGCAAGTAGGGGAAGCTCAGCCCAAGATACATAGGACCATTCGAGATCATTGAATCTGTCGGAACTGTGGCTTACAAGCTTGATCTACCTGAGGAGCTTAGTGGGATACATAATGTATTCCACATCTACAATTTGAAGAAATGTCTAGCCGATGAATCGCTAGCCATGTTACATAAGGATGTGCAGATAGATGAGAGCTTGAAGTTCATTGAAAAACCTTTGTCGATCGAGGATCGACAGGTTAAGAAGCTTCGAAGGAAGCAGGTACCAATCGTCAAGGTAAAACGGGATGCCCGTAGAGGCCCAGAATACACGTGGGAGGTTGAATCCACAATGAAACACAAATACCCTCATTTGTTTCAGTAAATCTCGAGGTCGAGATTTCTCTTAAGGGGGTGAGGATGTAACACCTCGCAAAATCACGACCAATATAATAAAGACACATGTCATGAAGATTAAATGTGTAATGAATGGATCTAGAGGGACTACAATTGTCAAACAATGTAAATATGTAAGTAAAAGGATCCAAAGTGTCAACATGCCAATCTTGTGCCTCTGATTGACCTCACACGACGTCCGTATTCTTTAATGAATAAATTGTCGGACATAGGAAGTCGTTTGCGTTTAAATTAAGGATTTTACGAAGTGTAGGGGTTAAAGGTGTCAACATGTTAAATGTTACCTCTGAGTGACCTTTTAACGATCCCGAAAGCATTGTAATAATTGTATATTTTGCTCTTAAGATTATTGGATAGTAATCTCTTGGAGTTTCGAAGAAAACAAGACTTTTCGGGTGGCCTAGCAACTAACCGGGAGGTTAACGGAGTTAATTTATGACTCAAAACCCTTAAAGGTTAACTATGGGGGACAAAAGTGCAATAAATGGAAGTTATTTAAACTTAAAATGGACCAGCGACTGAAAATGAAAAGTTTAAAACTTTTTACTGGAATAGAAGGTTCTCGCGGGCCGCGTAGACTTCCTCTAATGTCTATGCGGGCCGCAACAGAAGTGCCAGCAAGCAAAAAAGGGACAGCTGCATGTTGCAGCCAGTTCCACCGCCATTGCATGGCTGATTTCAATACCAGGGTCTGAGCAACTGGTTTTTACTGCCCTAGGGACACTTGGGATCATCTGGTCACTCTAGATTTGCAGCTGGATTGATCCTAGAAACTCTAAAATCCTATATAAGAAGCATGCCTTGTGTTCTTCATTTGCACATTTGAGTTTTTATTTCAAAGCTCACTCTCTGAAGCCTTTTGGAGCTAAAGGAAGCTTTCTCTAGTTCAATCTTCGTGCTAAGGACTCTTGTAAGTGTACTTAGCATCTGTAATTAAGTTTTCATTAGTGTAATGATCGAAAGTCAAAGTTAGCGTAATTAAGCTTTGACTTAGTGATTAATCACAAACGGTCCAGCCATTATACGAATTAAAAGTGGCTATGTGTTGGTAATTATGTAGGTATTAAACCCTTAAAAGGGCACCTTCAAATTATCACGTTATCTCAGTCAATTGCCGGGTCAAACTTATTAACAAAAAGTCAAACGGGTCAGTTTTTGGAAAATAATTCATAACTGATAATGCTGAAGTTATGGAACATATTTTAACACTTAAATAACTTGGTAAAAAATATAAGAACATGTCTAGGCATGTTCAACCCGAATTCTGAGTTTAGGCTCGGTTCGTAACCGAAAGTCGCAAAGAACACAACCAAGGCCTAGATTCGACGCGTCACAATAAATAATGAAATCATCGTTTTCATCGGGAAAAGATAGCACAGGAGCATCACAGAGTTTTTGTTTCAAAGTTTGGAACGCTTCTTCTTGTTTAGGTCCCCACTCAAAAGGCTTATTCTTTTGAGTCAAAGCAGTGAGAGGAACCGCGATCTTTGAGAAAATCGAAATAAATTGTCGATAATACCCAGCAAGATGAAACACCTCGCAAAATCATAACAAATATAATAAATACATGTGTCATGAAGATTAAATGTGTAATGAATTGATCTGGAGGGACTACAATTGTCAAATAATGTAAATATGTAAGTAAAAGGATCCAAAGTGTCAACATGCCAATCTTGTGCCTCTGATTGACCCCACACGACGTCCGTATTCTTTAATGAATAAATTGTCGGACATAGGAAGTCGTTGGCATTTAAATAAAGGATTTTACGAAGTATAAGGGTTAAAGGTGTCAACATGTTAAATGTTACCTCTGAGTGACCTTTTAACGATCCCGAAAGCATTGTAATAATTGTATATTTTGCTCTCAAGAATATTGGATATTAATCTCTTGGAGTTTCGAAGAAAACAAGACTTTTCGGGTGGCCTAGCAACTAACCGGGAGCTTAACTGAGTTAATTTATGACTCAAAACCCTTAAAGGTTAACTATTGGGGTCAAAAGTGCAATAAATGGAAGTTATTTAAACTTAAAATGGACCAGGAACTGAAAATTCAAAGTTTAAACACTTTTTACCGGAATAGAGGGTTCTCTCGGACCGCGTTGACTTCCTCTAATGTCTACGCGGGCCGCGACCGAAGTGCCAGCGAGCAAAAAAGGGACAGCTGCATGTTGCAGCCTGTGCCACCGCCATTGCATGGCTGATTTCGATACCATGGTCTGAGCAACTAGTTTTTACTGCCCTAGGGACACTTGGGATCATCTGGTCACTCTAGATTTGCAGCTGGATTGATCCTAGAAACTCTAAAATCCTAAATAAGAAGCATGCCTTGTGTTCTTCATTTGCACATTTGAGATTTTATTTTAAAGCTCACTCTCTGAAGCCTCCTGGAGCTAAAGGAAGCTTTCTCTAGTTCAAACTTCGTGCTAAGGACTCTTGTAAGTGTACTTAGCCTCTGTAATTAAGTTTTCATTAGTGTAATGACCCAAAGTCAAAGTTAGCGTAATTATGCTTTGACTTAGTGATTAATCACAAACGGTCCAGCCATTATTCAAATTGAAAGTGGCTATGTGTTGGTAATTATGTAGGTATTAAACCCTTAAAAGGGCACCTTCAAATTATCATGTTATCTCAGTCAATTGTCGGGTCAAACTTATTAACAAAAAGTCAAACGCGTTAGTTTTTACAATATAATTTATAACTGATAATGCTGAAGTTATGGAACATATTTTAACACTTAAATAACTTGGCAAATAATATAAGAACATGTCTAGGAATGTTCAACCCGACAATTCTGAGTTTAGGCTCGGTTCGTAACCAAAAGTCGCAAAAGTAGACTTTTGCTTTGACTTTCAGTTCTGACCTGATTTAGCTTAGTTTAGATATGTCTTAGGGTTCCTTTAGAACCATATTACATGTTAGTATAACCCTCTGAAATTATACTATATGGTTCCTTTGAAATCTGAATCATTTGCATGTTTCCGTTAAATGCTTAAAAGTTGACCATTATGCCCTTTTGATATAAAAACGAGATTTTTGAAAATGTGAGAGGACAAAAACCTTTATTACTAATTTAATAAGCATGTCCTAAAAATTTGACATCAGTTCATGGTCTAAAATAGAAGTTATGAGCGATATCGTAAAATGAAAGCTTTTTATTAATTAAATGGCATTTTTAGTATAAATCATATTTAAACACAATTTTTGGCACCAAAATTTCTACCCACTGATATAATATAATATTTATGGATTTTTGAAAATTTTTGTCAAATTTTATACTGATCATATTATAGAATGCTATTGTAAATTCGGTATTGACAAAATTGCCCTTTTCTTTGATAAAAGGAGTTTTACATAACATTTTGATACCAAACCTTTTCCTACTGATTTCATATATTAAATAAAATATTTTAAACAGTTGAGACTGATCAAAATATTAGATTTCCTTAAATAACCCGAAAATCGTCAAATACCGACTTTTACGCTTATTAAACGCATAGTATGGATTAAAACTATATTTAACCCCTAAGACTTATTACCTACTGATATTATAAGCAAATTTTTATACTTTAATAGTAAGTAAAATTTTTGAACTCATATTTCCAAATTTGACCTTTATAGCATATGTGAAATGACCAAAATGCCCATACGGTGCATAGTTTGGCCATAAATGATAAATTTCACATATATATGATATCCTACTGATGTAACTTATTAAAATAAATATTTTTACTGATTATTTTAGACCAGAACCTCATATTGCTATTTAACCTCTTTTATGAACTTTAAAATGACCAAAATACCCTTACGGGGCTTAAATTTGTTTTAAATTCGTTTTGGGCATAATGGAAGGTATCCCACTGATATCTTAACATAATCAAAGCATGTGGAACCATACATGGCTCATTTGGTTATCCATTATGCATATTCACGTTCGGTATGGTTTATGTAACTAGTTTGCATAAATTAACTGAAACGGGTCAAACCTTATCATTTTTACTTCAAAATCTAGAATGTATTTAGTTTACTCATTCTATACAAGTCTTCATACTTGTCATGTCTAAATCACATTCTAATCCGGTTTTCGCTTAATCTTGCATTTTGAACCATAAACCTTTCATTAAAACTAACTGGTCTAAGTTAAGAATTAAATAAGACCCGTTAGGAATCTAATAGGTTATTAAAACCTTTGTTCCAGATTTAGGAGCCCTGTAAAAGCTACTTATGCTTGCTGATTGATATACGGCTAAGAATAGAATTATATTTTAAGCTCAGGTAAATACTTTTAACTTAATTCCCCTTATACGGGCTTGGGTTACGGTAAATTATTACCGCTTGGTCGGGTATTGAATATTTAATCGATTAGTGGTTAAATCATTGAGATAACCCGTTTTAATCTATCTTGTTTGATGCAATGCCTTTGGGGGGTTAATGACAATGTCCTGGATATCCTTGGCTCATTTATTAGAGATAGCCACAGCTTAAGCACGGGGTGTAGGCATACACCTGACAGTTGCGTATGTATAAACGGTATCTCACTCTCTTGTGGGCCTATACTTGTGGTGTGTCTATTAATCTAATCCGGGTGTTCTAACCGGGTCCCGAACAGACGACAAACATATAAATCTGTATACAAGATTATTTTAAATAATTGTCCCAAGTTATAAAAGAATATTTGTGCCTTGTGCATTTAAATCAATTTTTATAAACATTTTTCAAAAGTGTCAGTTAATTGTATTTACCAGTGTAAACTGACGTATTTTTCCAAAAAGGTTAAGTGCAGGTACTACGCGTAATGGGCTAGAAACTCCTGAGTGATTAAATAAAGAGTCTTGCAAGCTTTTATCACTTTAAGTCTGTTGAACAATATTTCTTTCTGTTTTAGATCCGCCTGTGGATCCACTAACAACCCATTGTGTAATAAAAACTTTTGAATCGGTTTGTATAAATTACTTTTGGACTTCCGCTGTGCATTAAACTGTGATTAACTGACTATGTTGATATCAACTACGTCACGATACTCCCCACCGGGCCCACCGGTAACACGTGGAAATATCGGGGTGTGACCCAAGACTAAGAAAAGAACGAACTTCTGTGGGTGTCGTAGGTGTATTCCAATCCTTAATAGCAATAATTTTGGAAGGATCCACATGAATACCCTTCTCGTTAACAATATGACCTAAAAACTGAACTTCTTTAAGCCAGAATTCACACTTGGAAAATTTAGCAAAAAGTTGTTCCTTCTTCAGGAGTTCCAGTGTCAAACGAAGGTGTTGTTCATGATCGGCTCGAGACTTCGAGTAAACAAGAATATTGTCAATGAACACAGTGATGAACTTGTCTAAATAAGGTTTACAAACCCTATTCATTAAGTCCATGAAAATAGCTGGAGCATTCGTCAAACCAAAAGGCATGACAGTGAACTCGTAGTGTCCATATCTTGTGCGGAAGGCAGTTTTGGGAATATCTTTTTCGAGAACACGAAGCTGATGATACCCAGAATGCAGATCGATCTTGGAAAAACATGTAGCACCTTGCAGCTGATCAAAGAGATCATCAATTCGTGGTAGGGGATATCGATTCTTGATGGTAAGCTTATTAAGCTCACGATAATCGATACACATTCGAAAAGATCCATCTTTCTTTTTCACAAACATGACTGGAGCGCCCCAAGGTGAATAACTTGGTCGGATGAATCCTTTGTCAGATAGCTCTTGAAGCTGTTTCGACAACTCTTGCATCTTAGACGGTGCAAGACGATAAGGTGCTTTCGCAATCGGGTTAGCATTAGGTACAAGATCAATATGAAACTCAACTTGACGAACTGGAGGCAAACAAGGCAGTTCATTAGGAAACACCTCTGGATAATCGCGGACAATCGGAATATCTTGAATACACTTGTTCTTGCCTTTCTCCTCGGTGACATGTGCTAGAAAAGCAACATGTCCTTTTTGTAAATAACTTTGGGCTTTCGTACGTGACATAAGTTTCAAACCACCAGACGGTTTCTCGCCACGAACCTCTAGGACTTCACCAGACGAAAGAGGAGTACGAACAATCTTATCGAAACAAACCACCTCAGCATGACGTTTAGTTAACCAATCCATTCATACGATAATGTCGAAACTCCCAAGTTGCATCGGTGTGAGGCAATAGGAAAAAGATGGTTATCGAGGTTCAATTGCCAGTCGCGAATAACTGAATCGAGTACGAGAGGTTTACCAGTAGCAACTTCGACAGATAAGGGTTTCCTTAGTTTAGTTCTAGGTATTGCAAGTAAAGGCTCAAAAGATAATGAAACAAAACTTCTATCGGCACCAGAATTGAAAATAACAGATGCAGGTTGATGGTTAACAAGGAACGTACCATTAACAACTTCGTTGTCAGCTCGAGCCTCGTTGGCGTTCAAATTGTATGCTCTTCCCCGAGCGCGATTCGCATTAGCATTGATATTCGGATTTGCATTATCGTTCACCAACCTCAGGCAGTTGTTGCGGAAATGACCCATTTCTCCGCAGTTGTAACATGAGCCAGGTGGAAATCTAGCAGCATTCCCTTGAACTGGAGCTTGATTCTGAACAGCTTGATTCTGACCCAAACGACAAATGTCGGCCAGATGCCCAAGTTTACCACAAGTGTACATTGTTTACAAGCCTGTTGGGCAGCATGATGACCATTGCATCGAGCACAGTAAGGTGCAGTACCAACATACTGTTTCTTGGCAGGAGGTTGTGCTGGTGGGTTCTGAGCGGCTTGATTCGTAACTACAAAATTTTGGGAAGCCTTGCACTTCCTCGACCTCCTAGAAGACTCACCTTTCTTACCCTTACCTTTACCCTTGTCTTGAGCTGCATCAGCTGACTTCTTTTTATCACCCTTGCGGGTCAGTTTTCCTTTTCTGACTTGAGACTCAATCAGAGTAGCAGCCAATTCAATCACTTGACGAATAGGGGTAGGATTACTACCAGTTACAATATCTTGCATAGAATCGGGTAGACCATCGATATACCTCTCAATCACTTTCTCCAACGGGGTAACCATAGTAGGACACAACAAACTAATCTCCTCATAATGATCCATATACGCACGGTGTTCTCCCCCATCTTGTTTTAGATCGTCAAACTCTCGTTCCAAAGCCCTAATCTCGTGACGGGGACAGAACTCTTTCATCATGAGAGCTTGAAGCTCTTCCCACATTTGTGCCTTCGCCACATCGGCACCCCTATCACGCATCACACTGTTCCACCATGTAAGAGCACGCTTCTCGAACACACTTGATGCAAACTCAACCTTTCGCTCATTCGGACATTGAACATGCCAAAATGTACTTTCGAGGCTCTCGAACCATTGTAGGAGCGCATTTGCTCCTTGAGACCCAGAAAACTTCAATGGTTTAGCCGAATTAAACGTTTTGAAACTACACTGAGCATTGTTGTTGTTATTGTTTTTGTTCACTTGATTGATCTGAGTTACTAGGCTCAGAAGCATAGCTGCGATTTGCTGAGCGACAAGGGCTGCGATTGCAGCATCCTGTTCGGGATCACGTCTAGGTGGCATATTCTAAAAAGAACAAGGAAACATGAGAAACAAGTGAGATTTGACAATTGGATAAATAAAAGTGGTATTGAAAACATCGATAAAACACAAGGAAGGCGATCATTCGTTCGTTACCTCGAACAAACAAACGACACGCAATGACTAATCAAAGTAAATAGGTCAATATAATGTATCGCGAAGACATGCTTTAGCCTATAAGTGGACACTCATCCCAAGAGTTCCCAGGTAAGAGTGACTGGTCCGATTATGTGGATTTGTACGAACACTCTAGCCTTAGACAGAAAACTCAGGATACATGCATCCACCCTTCCAGATTGCACGTGTTCACCTTATAAGACCCAAACTTTGACGAGATTTTGAAAACTTTGAAGGTTCAAAACCTTATAATAAATCATCTACGAAGAGATGATTGGTTTTCAAAGCGGATTTGTTATTGTGTTCATGTACGAAGGTTTGGTGATAAAATCCATGGCAATGCTCTCCCATTTCCAGACAGGAATCTCTGGTTGTTCGACTAAGCCAGAGGGACGTTGGTGTTCGGCTTTTACCTTCGAATAGGTGAGTCCGCAACGTAGGAGGCGATATCTCTCTTCATTCCAGGCCACCAATAGGACGTACGCATATCGTGGTACATCTTATCAGCACCAGGGTGAACAGAATACCTCGATTTATGTGCCTCGTTCATCAGAAAGTCTCGAAGGTTTTCACGATTAGGAATCCAGATACGATTGCAATAGTACGAAATACCATCAGATTTAGACAAGAGATCTTCTTCAACCGCGCTTCGTACCTCGACAGAGAGGCTACCTTCGTTAACAGAGGCATATTGGGCTTCACGAATGTGGTTTTTGAAGATCATTAACGAGTTGGAGACAACGAATACCCTTAACATGAGTTTTACGACTCAGCGCGTTGGCCACTACATTCACTTTACCTGGATGGTAGCGAATTTCGCAGTCGTAGTCGTTTAAAAATTCCACCAAATGACGTTGACGCATGTTCAGTTCTTTTTGGTTGAAGATATGTTGAAGGCTCTTATGATCGGTGAAGATCACACACTTAGTACCATATAGGTAGTGTCGCATAATCTTCAACGCAAAACGACTACGCCAAGTTCAAGGTCATGAGTAGTATAGTTTTTCTCTTGTATTTTGAGTTGCCTCGACGCGTATACGATGACCTTGTCTCGTTGCATGAGGACACAACCAAGGCCAAGGTTTGAAGCATCACAATACACGACGAAGTCGTCGCTACCATCGGGAAGCGTGTGCATAAGAGCATTGCATAGCATGTCCTTGAGTGTTTGAAAATATTCCTCTTGTTCGGGACCCCAAACAAAATGTTTCTCTTCTTGAGTCAAAGAGGTTAAAGGAACAACAATCTTCGAGAAGTTGGAGATAAAACGATGATAATAACCAGCAAAACCAAGAAACGAATGGATTTTGGACAGAGACTTTGGTGCAATCCAATTCTTCACAGCTTCAATTTTAGCGGGTTCAATTGAATACCAAGTTCGTTGACAGTATGACCAAGGAATTGAACCTCTTTTAACCAAAATTCGCACTTGGAGAATTTGGCGTATAGACGTTCACTACGAAGGAGATGAAGGATAAGACGCAAGTGTCGCTCATGCTCTCCTTGTGTCTTGGAATAGATAAGAATATCGTCGATGAAGATGATCACGAAATGATCCAAGTACGCTTTGCACACGCGGTTCATTAAATCCATGAAGACAGCAGGTGCGTTGGTCAAACCAAAGGGCATGAGCACGCACTTATAGTGACCATGTCGCGTACGAAAGGCGGTCTTAGGTATATCTTCTTTGAGGACTCGAAGTTGATGATACCCAGAACGAAGATCGATCTTTGAAAAGCAGGTCGCGCCCTGCAATTGATCGAAGAGGTCATCGATACGAGGAAGTGGGTCTTGACAGTAAGCTTGTTAAGCTCATGATAGTCAATACACATACGGAATGACCCATCTTTCTTTTTGACATATAGAATGGGAGCGCCCCAAGGAGATGTACTAGGACGTATAAAGCCTTTATCAAGAAGCTCTTGAAGTTGGCTCGAAAGCTCTTGCATCTCAGAGGGTGATAAACGGTAGGGAGACTTAGCGACAGGCGTAGCACCAGGTACTAAATCGATGCAAAAGTCGACATAATGAGTAGGAGGCGGACCAGGAAGATCATCGAGACACATGTCAGGAAAATCACGCACAACGGGGAAGTCGCTTATGCTCGGGCCTTTGTTCTTCTTTTCCACAATGTGGGCAAGAAAGGCAAAAGTTCCCTTGCGTAAACACTTGTTCGCTTGAATGCACAACATGAGCTTGAGACCTTGAGAAGGTTTCTCACCATAGACATGCAAGGAATCACCATTCAGGAGAGGAAGACGAATAAACTTCTCAGAGCAAACAACTTCAGCACGAACTCGCCTAAGCCAGTCTATACCAACTATGATGTCGAAACTACCCATTTGCATAGGTATGAGGTCGATGTGAAACGAATGATCATTAAGAATCAAGTAACACTAGGAAAGAATGGAATCGACAGTGATGGATTTACCATCAGCGAATTCGACAGCGAAAGATCTTGGCAACTTAGAGCGTTTACACTTAAGCAAAGGTTCGAATTCTAACGACACAAAACTTTTATCGGCGCTAGTATCAAACAGACAAGAGGCGTAAACATGGTTCACAAGGAACATACCAGTAATGATGTCATTGGCGTTTTGCGCCTGTGCAGTGGTAAGAAGAAAGGCTCTGCCTCGAGTGGGTTGTTGAGCCTGTTGCTGCTGTTATTGTTGTTGCTGCTGTTGAGGTTGGTTTCGTTGAAGACAAACGTTAGCCAACTGATTGAGATCACCACACTTGAAACACACTTGCACAGGAGCGACTTGGTTTTGAGCTTGATTGGGGGCAAGGTTCTGAGCTACCAGAGCCCGGTTTTGATTGGTCATAGGTGCTTTGTGGCAGTTCTGAGAAAAGTGCCCATATAGGTTAAAGTTGACGCACTTGCGGCATGGAACGTTGGGAGGGTGATGGTATTGGCATTGGCCACACTTGGGTTGTGTCCCAGTGTAACCTTTGCGCGAAGGTTCAATGTTTGAAACAGCTGGCATGGCTTGTAGGGGTTGAGGGTTTAGCGGAGTGACAACCGCTCAATTCTGGCTTGAAGCCTTCCGCTTCTTGCCTCGGCTTTTCTTGGTGGATGAGGAGGGTTCAACATCGGGTTCGATGGTGGTATCAACAGTGGCTTGGTGCACGTTTTTAAGTGAGGCTTTTGTGGCATTTCTGCGCATGACATGGTTGCTATTAAGGCGAGCGGCTAGGCGAAAGGTTTCCTGAATAGTAGCTAGGCAAGTAGCCTCTACGAGGTTCATGAACGAATCGGGTAAACAATGGATGTACTTGTTGATGGTTTTCTCCGGGGTATCAACCTGGCTAGGACAAAGGATACTAATCTGTTTGAAACGGAGGGTTAAACCATCATTGTCATCGTCAATTTGCTTCAGGTGCCAAAACTCACTTTCTAATTTCCTCAGCTCATGAGGCGGACAGAATTCCTCCTTCATAATCTTTTTCAATTCAGCCCATGGTAATGCGTGGGCTGTGTCCTCACCTCTCGTGCTTCGTTCAGAGGTCCACCAATCAAGAGCTCTTGATCGGAACACCCTTGTAGCATTTTGGGTGCACAAGTCATCAGGACAACCACTCTGACAAAACGTGATCTCCATAGCGTCAAACCAAGTGAGTAGTGCGGTATCACCATCCTTTCCAGTAAATTCCAATGGTTTACAAGCCATGAATTGCTTAAAGAGAAAAGATGTCTTTGGTTTCTCCACCTCGGAGTCCACAGAGCCATGAGGCGAATCGGTGTTGGTTTTGGATGCGGCTCATGATGTCGAGAATAACTCGAGCCATTTGTTCAGTAATGAGGCCTACGAGTTCCTTTTTGGAGATGGAACCTGAGCGAGAACCCTTCTTGGACTTGGGCTTTTCGGTTGAGCTCGAAGTAGTCATCTAAAAGTTCAAAAGAAAGAAAAGAATGAGACTTGATCATAAATTTTAAAACAAGGTCGTCACGTATAAGCATGTAAACGTTCAAGCATCACGTATAATTCACATAAACATAAGTTTGAAACATGTAATCACAAGTATAATCACGTAAGAATGCGTAAAAGAATATAAATTTAGTTTGTTCACAAGAATTATTATTGTTTTTTGTTATTGCGCGAGACGTGCAAATTGTGTAACGGTTTTGAAATGAAAGAGGTAACAAGTATAAAATCACATATAAATTGAATCACATAAAAGAGAGGCTCGTAAAACATGGGAATGTTTCGGGTTTAGAAACGTCGACTATTCCAAAGTGAATCGAAAGTCCTTTCAAATTAGAGAAACGTGCTTTGGCCTATAGGTAAGATACTCTCGTCGAGAAGCGATTAACGGTATCTTAACCTTCCAGTTACTACACGTCTCTAATTGATCAAAATAATCGAAACTTTGGCGAGATCGAAAATTGAGGAATGGGACTTAATCGACAAGATGCGGTTTTCACCCCTAACTTGACGATCTCGTACCCTAATGTGGTTGGTACTCATCGGGTCAAAATATAATTTCGACACTTTGACGAGGGTCCACTAGAGTTTGAGTTGGAAATTTACCATTAGATGTGGATTTCACTCATAGCATAATGGCGTAATTTCGTGCCAAAATAAAGCATAAGCGGGATGAGAGTCGTTCACCAAATTGTGGGTTTCACGCCTATTTTGGTAAACTCGTCTCTTTTGTATAAAGAGTGTCTTCAAGTCTTCAAGTGTATTGTGTAAAATATCTTTGGAAAGACATTATGTAAGTATTAAGACCAAAAGAAGAGAAAGAAGAAAAGAAGGAAGCATAACATTTTAAGCATGAAACAAGAATGGTCAAAACATGGTTCCTACTATAGACTAGGTCGAACATGGCAATTCTACCTAATTCCCTATAGTTATGGCTCTGATACCAATCTGTCACACCCCAACCAATGGCGGAATCATCGGAGCGGGATGAAAAAGATTGCAAGAGACTTCATAACACTATTTGTGACAATATTTAAATAATTCCCATTTCATTTCATAATTTCAAATTGTCAAACATTACATAAATTCAAATAACAACATGTTCGAAACATAACAATAACAAAATTTGATACAACATTTTAAACCTAACACGTCTAAATGTGTATCTATGCATCAACGCTACTTAATTTCATAGCAATCATCATCCTCAACCTGTAACATGCTTAAAATAAAGTTCAATGCAAAACAAAGGCGAGTATACAAGTTTGATACATACATAACATAAAAATATGATTAAACAATTCCTCATAGCAAGCATATGATACAAGAAAAACATTAAATTCGGCATGTGTCTGATAGAGAGGGTAGAACCCGAGCTTTAAAGTGTCTATCTTGCGTGTTTTGTTTAATTGTAAGTAATTATATGCATTGAATAAGTTAACTACGAGAGATTGTGGTTGTGCAGGTTAATTTGCTTAATATGAGGAAGTTAACTGGGTTAGAGATGAAGTGGAGCGTTCATCGTTGATGAAAGCTTGAGAGTGGGGTTTGACATTATATTCCATAATATCAACCGTAATCATCTATCATCGACAAAAGGAATTGAAACATGGGCTGCACGTGATTGTTATTTTAAGAGAATTATATAAGGGTTAACGACAAAAGGACACTTCCTTCATGAAGGCCTTAAATGACATATCATCATTATCGATTTAGTGGCAGCCGTATAAGACAATTTTGGGCCTTGATTTCATAGAAATAAACACCATCAGAATTCTCATGATGATTGAATTATTGGGCCATTAAACACTTTATCATCTATCATCCACGAAATAATGGGCAGCAACCTTTATTATCTTTTCTTTTGGGCTTGTCTCTCAACAATTGGCGGCTGGACTCTAAACATCACCATCAATCATCATCGATTATGGGACTCTCTTCATGAAACAATTTTTGGGCAGCCCATTATACGAAATATTGGTAGCAAATAAACACTTCATAATGGGCCGATTCTGAGCAGTCGTACACGTTTGTTTTGGAGGCATTCCCCATCATCATCAATCATCGAGGACGCAGCCGTATACCTACTAAAAAAAAGAAACGGACATCATCGACATCATCAGGAGAGACACCACTCAACCGAACCAATCATGTCTTCATCACTCTCTCAAGCCGGTGATCGCGTCCACCCAACCATGAGCGGCTAGTCTCTTCGGTTTCACCCCGGTGTAGGTAGTTGTATTTTCTAGGGTTTATGCATTTGTTATTTGATTCGACTTTGTGACAACTTGTATTGATTTTTGAAACCATTGACAATAGTTTACATTTGTTTCGTATTCGTAAATTGTCGAACGATGTTAAAAGTTATGACTTTGCGAAATGGTTATGTGTAGTTATGCGTTGTCGTGGTTAGGATTTACTTGTGTTGATTACAAATTGCATTCTTGTCCGTTCTTCGGGACGTTGATGGTTATTGGCACCTAAGTCACGGTACACTAAATCCGCTAATCGTATGCAATTGAGTTGAATTAAAACATGTAGGAACCCTAGGACTTACAATTACCGAAACCGGGTGTGATCCGTATTCTTAATTCCTGTTTTCAATTAAGTAGTTTAGTTTACAAGTTTAGTTAATAAATCATTGTTTTCAATAACATCAATTTGTCGGTTCATTCCGATTTATTTTAAAAACCAAACAAATAAATAAAAATAGCAATCTTCATAATCATCTTGTACATTATTTGTAAATAGTCTAACTAATCGAACGGGTCGTGCGATACTGACCACCTGCTCTTCGTGGATACGATACCCGACTTACCCTAGCTACCTAGGTTTAATTGGGTTTTTGACTGATCAGGACGACACGGTCACGTCAAAATGGCGCCGCTGCCGGGGAGCTAGTGCGCTTAGTATTTCATTGCTTATTCGATTTTAGTTTAGTTTTTCTTTCTTTTATTTTTGTGATTTTACTTTGGGTGGTCGAGCTTGTTTGTGCAGGTACATGTTTTGCAGGTACCATCTTTCAATATGAATTGGGTAGATGATGATCCGTGTGAGTGTTGCGGAAGCGGAGAGCACTATTTAGAGGATTGCTATGTTTTCTACGAAAAAGTTCAAGCCAACAAGGAACGGGAAGACTACCTCAGCGGATTGTTTGAATATAGGAGGGCGGATTATGAAGATTTCAATGGTCCATCCTCACATTCTCCATACATTAGACCTCCACCACCGGAGCAAGAAAATGACGCTTATCAGTCATGTCCTTGTTGTGGAAAAGTTCACATACATGAAGATTGTCCAGTGTTTCGGAAAGATCCAGTGTTTTGGAAAGAAAAAATAAAGTCCGGTTACAAGCCACCACCACATTATCAAGACTATTACTATGAACCCAAATCACCATATTTCTCAAGTTACCGGGAGGAGGAGTATGCTGATTATTATAATGAATACCCTCAACCGGTATACGAGAAACCACAAGATTTGATGCATTCCAAGCTTGATGCTCTCATGAACATGGTGAAAGAATATCACCAGGATATCAAAGATATGAAGAAAGCGAATGAAGTGAGAGATAAAGCCCATGAAGCATTGGAGGTGCAAGTGGGTCAATTAGCGGAGGAATTAGCCCAACTTAAACGAGACCAAGAGGTTTGGGCCAATGGTACAATAGTAGATGGTGATGTGGTGGAAGAGGTTATCGATCTTCCCGAGCAAGAAAATGAATGTTTGAACCGAGCGGAAGACATCACACCGCGAGACGAGTCGGATCCGAAAGATGCCCACGTTCATATCCATCCTTCTCCCATACTTATCACTCCATCGGGTATAAGGATTCGAAGGGTGGCGTTGCAAGACATAGGCCAGTTTAGTAAGAACCGACCCCAAAGTTGTACAATATGCATGCCGAGCAAAATAAAAAGAGAATGGATCCGGCATGCCAAACACCGAGCGTATGTAGGCAACTCGGTAGGAAAATGTGCACTTCGACCACCATGAGAGGCAAATCAGGTATAATTGTTGTAGAGTTTGTACTATTATTCGTTTTATTTTTATTTTTTTTCTTTTCTTAGTTAAATGAACGTTGTGGGTGTGTTCCCTACATAACCCTCACGAGACCTCTCGTCCTCCCAAGCTATTGGGGGGGGGGGGTTTAAAAGGGCTTGTTGCATAAGCTAAATGCAACCGTGATTCCTACGAAAGTGAGTTAGGTTTGTTGTTATTGTAAATTATTTTTCCACACAAATCAAAGTAAATTAATGTATGACTTGGTAATATTTTCATAAAAGTGGTAGAACTAGGTAGCCAACAAATTTTGATGGTTGTGAGAAGCATGCTTCTACACAAGGGTAAAATTTGTAGGTACATTATGTTTATGAGACGACCGCTTTCTTGAAGAGAAGAAGAGCACACGAGGAATGAGCTCAAAAATCAGGTGCATACGTTTCTTTTTACTTTTGATTTTTAGTTCGCAAATAAGTGGATTGTAAATTGTATTTTATTTTCCGGGGTGAAATTTTGGGGAGGTTAGCCGTGTCACATCCCTTGTGCGTTTTGAAAACTCTAGTTCTTACACATTGAGGACAATGTTTACCTCAAGTGTGGGGATGGGGGAGTAGTAAAAGTTTTCAATTTTGACCCGTTGATTTAAACACTACACATTGAGGACAATGTTTACCTCAAGTGTGGGGATGGGGAAAAATTTCAAAATTTTTTCAAAATATCTTGTTTCAAAAGCGATCTTAAAAGCACAAATAACTAAGTCAACGAGGGACGTCACAACCCATTTGGTCTTTTGTCATGGTCAAGTTCAAATTAATAGCATGACGGGTATTTAGCGGGTGGTTATTTGGGAATAATCCGCCTAAGAAACTAGCATTTTATGCATATCACATATCATACCCTTTACATATGTGAGGTTTTGAGCCACTTTTATATCATAGATTTACATATACATGTTTTTTTTTGTTTGAGTGGACCATTAGTCGCGTATTGTAGAACTTGCAACTTTTGATACGTTCGAGACCATAGACCAAATACAAGCACGAGAATGATTAAGGCATTAGGTAAACCTTTTCCTTTTACACCATTTTTATATCCTTACCCAAAAATTATCCCCTAGTAGCCAATTTTGAGCCAAATCCTTTCATTTGACCACCCTTTAGCCCATAACCTTAAAACCTTTTTTCTTTTTTAAACCCGTGTGATGAAAATTCGATTATAGGTCTATTTGACTGTATAGTTGTGTTTCGTAAAAAAAAAAAAATCAGAAAAGTTGTGAAAAAAAAGAGAAAAAAAATTGTAGACAAAAATACAAAAAAAATATGAGTATTAGTTATTGAATAAAAGGCGAAACTTGTTGCCTCTTAGCTTGATGTTTATAGTTTACTCGTGTTTAGAATAGTTGCATTGTAATAAAAATTGAATTTTCATCACCTTAGCCACTTAAAAAAAAAATAAAAAAAATTCCATACCCTTAACCTAGCCCCGTTACAACCCTCCAAAGACCTTATGACTTGTTCTTAGTATTCGTGTTCGGTGGTGGAGAACAATTGAGTTGCAAGCCTATGCGGGTACGTGTTCTAATCGGTTTGAGTGATTATTTCAAAAGCGCTAATGCATCGACTATTAGCCAATTTTAAACCGAGTGGAGAGAACATTGTGAGGGATGTGCATGACTTGTTAGTTTTACAGGCGGATTAATCTTGGATAACCATTTTATATGGGATTATTCACTTTTCCGTTAAATATTTCGTAAATTGTAAAAAAGTTTGAACCGGGTATGACTTTAAACCTTAACCGTAGTCTCGGGAATGGGACGTGTGTTTCTCGTTCGACCCACGTGAAAGTGAAAGACAGATTTGCTTGAGGGTAAGCAAACGACAAGTGTGGGGATGTGATAGAGAGGGTAGAACCCGAGCTTTAAAGTGTCTATCTTGCGTGTTTTGTTTAATTGTAAGTAATTATATGCATTGAATAAGTTAACTACGAGAGATTGTGGTTGTGCAGGTTAATTTGCTTAATTCAAGGAAGTTAACTGGGTTAGAGATGAAGTGGAGCGTTCATCGTTGATGAAAGCTTGAGAGTGGGGTTTGACATTATATTCCATAATATCAACCGTAATCATCTATCATCGACAAAAGGAATTGAAACATGGGCTGCACGTGATTGTTATTTTAAGAGAATTATATAAGGGTTAACGACAAAAGGACACTTCCTTCATGAAGGCCTTAAATGACATATCATCATTATCGATTTAGTGGCAGCCGTATAAGACAATTTTGGGCCTTGATTTCATAGAAATAAACACCATCAGAATTCTCATGATGATTGAATTATTGGGCCATTAAACACTTTATCATCTATCATCCACGAAATAATGGGCAGCAACCTTTATTATCTTTTCTTTTGGGCTTGTCTCTCAACAATTGGCGGCTGGACTCTAAACATCACCATCAATCATCATCGATTATGGGACTCTCTTCATGAAACAATTTTTGGGCAGCCCATTATACGAAATATTGGTAGCAAATAAACACTTCATAATGGGCCGATTCTGAGCAGCCGTACACGTTTGTTTTGGAGGCATTCCCCATCATCATCGATCATCGAGGACGCAGCCGTATACCTACTAAAAAAAGAAACGGACATCATCGACATCATCAGGAGAGACACCACTCAACCGAACCAATCATGTCTTCATCACTCTCTCAAGCCGGTGATTGCGTCCACCCAACCATGAGCGGCTAGTCTCTTCGGTTTCACCCCAGTGTAGGTAGTTGTATTTTCTAGGGTTTATGCATTTGTTATTTGATTCGACTTTGTGACAACTTGTATTGATTTTTGAAACCATTGACAATAGTTTACATTTGTTTCGTATTCGTAAATTGTCGAACGACGTTAAAAGTTATGACTTTGCGAAATGGTTATGTGTAGTTATGCGTTGTCGTGGTTAGGATTTACTTGTGTTGATTACAAAGTGCATTCTTGTCCGTTCTTCAGGACATTGATAGTTATTGGTACCTAAGTCACGGTACACTAAATCCGCTAATCGTATGCAATTGAGTTGAATTAAAACATGTAGGAACCCTAGGACTTACAATTACCGAAACCGGGTGTGATCCGTATTCTTAATTCCTGTTTTCAATTAAGTAGTTTGGTTTACAAGTTTAGTTAATAAATCATTGTTTTCAATAACATCAATTCGTCGGTTCATTCCGATTTATTTTAAAAACTAAACAAATAAATAAAAATAGCAATCTTCATAATCATCTTCTACATTATTTGTAAATAGTCTAACTAATCGAACGGGTTGTGCGATACTGACCACCTGCTCTTCGTGGATACGATACCCGACTTACCCTAGCTACCTAGGTTTAATTGGGTTTTTGACTGATCGGGACGACACGGTCACGTCAGTGTCCCTAACATATCAAACCAATGATGAAACGTAATAAGCTCATGACATAACCTCAAGTATACGGGTGGTGCGTTAATCCTATAGCGCTATATATCAAGGATAGGCTCGATCGAAGCGAATGATAAGTCTAACAGAAGATGTAGCTAACCCAAGTTCAATGTATCAAGTAATCACGTATACAAGCATGTTATATGAATGTTTGTGTATTTAAGAATTATGTTCATGTGTGAAGTTTTATTAGTGAACATGTTACACCCCAAAAGTGGTAAACATAAAGAGGGGGTTCGAGTATACTCACGGTTTTGCAAGTTGTTCCTACTTGAATCCGCGAGTGGGTTGTTGTGGAGATTAGCTAGTTGGAGCAACTTGTCCTTCTACACGAAGAAAAAATAGGTGTGTGAGTTTGAGGAAATCGGAAGATTATAGATTCGAAATTAAAATGACATGAAAATAACATATGAAAATAATCATCTATTACATATGATGTTTAGATGATATACCTACTTAACTTGACAATGCCCATTTGTTCAACATCAAGTGTTCGGTTTAGTGATTATGTTATATAAGTATTATTATAATATATCATATATGTCAAGCATGAGGTAGAAGATTAACATCTTCATTTAGGTACCTCTAAGTATCATGGAAGTCATGTAGGAGGTAGGAAGAACAAGTCTTCCATTTAGGCACCTCTAAGTGTTCACCACTACACTTGATGTTATGAACATTCAAGGAGGGTCATGAACATAAAAGTAATAAAAGAATATGTATAACTAATCTATGAGAAATCATTAAGCAATGCGTGGATTTTCAAGTAGGATAACCCAAGTTAATCCAAAAT
The DNA here is from genome assembly GCA_030545235.1 of Helianthus tuberosus. Classification (NCBI taxonomy): domain Eukaryota; kingdom Viridiplantae; phylum Streptophyta; class Magnoliopsida; order Asterales; family Asteraceae; genus Helianthus; species Helianthus tuberosus. Next base: position 183,468,432 of record CM060369.1, on the reverse strand, counting down.
CACACAATCATCAAGCTTTGAGCTTGAACATCACTTGTGGGTTAAACCCTTGAACAAAACAGAAATTTTGTGAGGTTTATACCTCTTATTTTGAATGTAGCATCCTTGTTTTTAATCCTAACTAACCATAGAAGTGGTTATAAGTATAAGGAGATAGGTTTGAGATGAGTTAGTCTCAAGTTTAACATGTTTAGTAAAGTTCGAACCAAAACAAGAACAAACAGTGAACTTTGGAGCACTTTTGGCGACGTTCCAGGGACTTGTTTTCTGTGAAAAACCCATGGAATCAAAGCTAAGGTTAAACCAAGCACATAGGAAAAAAAATCGAGTGAATTGGATAAGAAATGAGTGAGTTATGCTCACTTTTGTAAAGTTGTATGAATCTGTCCAATCTTCTGCAATCATGTAGGATCGTTGAATCGATCAAATGAGTCGATCAGAAGAGTTCTAATCCAAACCAAAGGCGGAATTCAATGATTTGGACATGATTTCAGCTTGATTAACACTAAGAATCACTAAAACTGTCTCTTGTATTGATTTGAAAACTATTACAGGTCTGGAGACACTTCGGCAGCACCTCAGCTCCGGAATCAAAATCTTACAAATGAAATCACAAGTCACCTATATCTAGTGTCAGCCACTTCGCATGAACTAGACTTCACCACTTCGTACGAACTGCCAGTTCGTGTGAACTGGACTATCCACTTCGTGTGGAGTGGCTAGTTCATGACTGATTCTCGTTTTTCTCGTACAACGTGTCTAGATCTAACAATTCTATTACAAGACTCGATACAAGACGAAGTCGACAGACATATGCACCAACAGACTCCCCCTTGGATGTTGACGAAGTCTTCATTGTCGAGTCTTCAGTATGATGAGTCTTCAGTCTTGATCAGTCTTCATGCTCTTTCCAAAGTATCTAACATTGTAAGCATCTTTCAATCTCTATCTTTCTTCTATCTCTAGCTCATCAGCCTCAGCAGTTTCTATCTTGATCACAGTTTAAGGATCAGAAACTGGCTCTTACGACTTCAAGCTCCCCTTTGCTGGCAGACTCCCCCTTAAGTTGTTCTGGGATCGCAATCTGACAAAGCACTTGTTCTAAGAACGTGTCCTAGCTCAAACTCTACACTGCTTAGACATGGGGATCCATACAAATCTCTACCCAAAACATAAGTTTCACAATAGTTAAGATTTAACAAATTTAGAATCCATATGTAGATGCTATTCAATTATCAACAATAGTTATATCATGTTCAAATTAATGACCTTGATTAACTAACAGTTCAAATCAGCTTCAAAACATTACTTCTTTTCAAACACACTCTCCCAAACCACTGTTGTTCATCTTGTTTAGCACTCGCAATTTTGAAAATCAGCTTTTCAACATCAGTTGTCTAAAATAAGATGAAATAAAATATTTTTGATTTTTCAAAATTTTATGCTAAAACACTCTTAAACTCTTTTTGGATTTTCTGGAAATAAACTATATACAGACATCTTTTTGTGAGTTTGTGTAAGAGGATCATATCAGTTTATGACAAATCACTAGTACTGTTGAGCTTTAAACACTTTAAGTTCTAAACGATTCACTTAGATTGTCAGTATACTGATCCACTTAAATTTTCACACAAAGTTCAATTGTTTCGAGACACGAGATTAGTGTTTTAAGCACTTAAACTTATTCGCGTGTCCCACCTTAGAATATACTCCTGTATCCAGACTCCTGTATTCAGTCTTACAGGTGAATGTACACTAATGATATCTGTAAACGGGTAATGCGAGACCATGAGAGCTTAGGCTATTGCTTCCGCAAAATCAGAGAGATGATGGTTCGTCTTTAGGTGGGTCCCGTTTGGGGATCTTTTCTTCAACAGCACATGATTAGCATTTTTCAATGTTTCATCATTTTTTATGCTGAGGGTGAGCTTTAAGAATAAAGCAATAGCATTATATGAGGACTAGGCTATTGCTCCCGCAAAATCAGAAGTCCTGGTATAATACCCCAGATATCACCACGCACAAAGACCTAGTATGTCAGAAATAGAAAGCCCTTCAAACAAGATTTCAGGGGTTACCTAAATATCCGAGAGATGTTCCCCACGAAATAAGTAAGTATGATATTTAGGTTTATATCTCGAACACAATCTACTAAGCGTGCAAAAATCTACTGGCATATCATCAGTGAGACCGTTTATCACATTTGACTTTCCAATTCTTTAGCGTACTGTGATTGTCTACTGATGTACTATCATTTCCTCTTTTCACAACAAAACTCATTTTGAATTTTTCGATGTTTTTGGATTTTAGATTTTATCATGTTTTTGGATTTTTCAAATTTTCAAAATTTCTAAATTTTTTACTCCCCCTAAAATCAAAATTATGTTTCAAATTTTGATTTTCCGGGAAAATTTGAAAAAAATAAATTGTACAAATAAACTGACAAACTGATGTGAATTGCTTCAATTCTCCATCCACTTGGCGTAAACAAACAGAACTCCCCCTGACAACAAACTATATTCCCATAATGATTTCAAAACACTTAAGTTTGTTTTAATTAAAATGGTTTTTCCGGAAAATTAGTTTGTTTGATATATCACAAACATGTAGGATCGGGGATTTATTCATCACTTTGTTGTTTTCAACCACATGAAAAAATCTAACACTTATAGGTTTTCCACAAAAACATTTTTCAAGAATGATGCCGATTCATGCTCCACGATTACCAACTTGGGAGCTCCGGCAAGTCAGGTTTTTACTTTTTAAAGAATCTCACCCATGCCTGATCAATCATGGGTGAACCATCCTCATTTGGTTTAACAATTTTCGATTCATAAAACTCTTTTACTCCTTTCATCTTCTCGTCGACCATCTTCCCAAAAATATGTAATGTTGTTCCATTAAAAGCTTTTTCAGCATCAAATTCTTTCTCATCAGGGAAGAATTGATCTGAAATCTCAATCTTACCTTTTGATCTCAAGTTTCCGTTTGACAATGGTGGAAAATTTTCATCATCCATTGTTGGAACGGAATTCTCATCATTTTTCACAACATGTGGCTCCTCTGACTTTGACGAGTCAGATTCATCGCCAGAACTAACCTCTGATTTAACAACCCATTTTTTTTTGTTTAAATCGACTTTTCTTTTGTAAAAATATTTCGAACTTTCACCAACTTCAAAAGTCAAATTTTTGAACTCTTTGAATTTTTATGCTGGTTGTTCTGTTTTATCAACACATTTTTCTTTCAATTTTGAGTTACAAGAAACTCCCTGTTTTGTGTTGGTTGGCATTGGGTAATTCCAAGCGATATGTCCAACTTCTTGACATTTAAAACAGGTTCTTCTTTCAACTCTTGGTTCAGATTCTTTCAACTTATACTTTTTCCTTTCAGCGAGAAACTCCTTGTTTGACTGTCTCTAGAATGGCTTCTCATTCTCTTCTTCCGAACTTCCTCCTTAAACAAATTTAGTTTTTGGTTTATAATTTTTCTCATTTTTATGATTCTCGGGTGGAATAAAACCTAAACCTTTCTTTTTGAAATTACTGTTATGGTTTGGTTTCTTTTGAAAACCAGAACCAGAACTGTAACCGTTTTTCTTGTTCAATCTTTATTGAACTCTTGAAGTGTATTTTTTAAGTTTTTCAGTAAGATTTACATCTTTTATTTCAAAATGAAAACCTTGTTAATCATTTCAGTTTTAACACTTCTTATTGGAAATTCCTCATCAGAAAATAATTTGTCAGAATCATTCAAAGTATATGCTACTTTGAATGTTTCGTCATTCAAATTATTTTTCGACATCAGAAAATCTTTATTGTAAACCCTTTTGACCGGTGAACTCGAGCTTTTGTCTGACGAACTCAACTTTTCAGATTTAGACTCTGACATTGACTCTTCCTCTTTATCCAACACCTGATCGACCACTTTCTTAATTAACTCAAACTCATGATCAGTGTCAGACCCTGTAAAGGTAACATCAATATCATCTGGTAATCCATTGATAGAATCGGATTTCAGATTTGGATTGAGTGCTTCTGCCACCTTTTCAAAGTCTCGGGGGGTATAGCCATCCCACATTGGATTTGGTACTATGTTATACTTCAAACCAGTTTTCTTACTAGAATTTTCTTCATCATCAACAAACTTAGGAGCTGCAACGGCAGGATAAATGTGATCAATAACATACTCTGAACTTTGATAACTTCGGAGTAAATTGTTCACTCTTTCGGTTTCAATTTTCATCTCAATATATCTGTTGATTGCTCTTTGCTTTTGAAGAACTATTGCTTTTAGAAGATCTTTCATCTGAATATCTTCATCACAAGCTCCTTTGTAAATATTCACTTTGCTGCTTAGGAGATCATATGACTTTTTTATACTCCTCACATTGTGCAGTAAGTTTTCTTTGAGTTTTTCCAATTCAGCCAACTTCATGTCTTTCTCAGCACAACCTTTGCAAGGTACTAAACACTTTGCACAAGGTTTTTCAACCTCTACAATCTTTTCTACTTCAACATTTTTTTCAACTTCGATAATTTTCTCAACAATTTTCTCCACCACCTTCTCAAACACAACTGGTCTTTATCAAATTCTATGTTTACTTCATTTTCTTCAAACTCGACCTTCTGTGTTGGTTCTTCTTCAGCTTTTGCCTTTTCTTCAGCAATCCTTCTTGCTTCAATTTCCTCTTCAATAATCCTTCTTGCTTCCAATTCTCTCTTCAGTCTAGCAGCCCTTTTCTCTTTCAACATCTCGATTTTATCTGCAAAACACAAATTAAAACTAAAAGAATCCAAATTTTTTCTAGCTGTATTAATATACTCTTCCTCATCATCAGTATCTTCATCACTTCCTGAAGACTTAAAGATCGGTTGCCTTCTAGGACGATTCTTAGATTTGACTGATTCTTCTCCTGAGATTGAGTCTTCAAGGATTCGAGCAACAAATGTTGTTTTTCCCAAGTTCTGTTAGGATCCCACTTATCCCAACTGAATCCTTCTGGAAGCCTTTCATCATCTTGGTTTAACCAACCAAAACAAGCTCTACCCCTCTTTTCATCTTCAATTTGAATAGTCTTTGAATGTGAAGATTGTTGTTGATATGGTTGTTGAGCAACCTGATGATAAATTGCTTTTCGATGATAATCGTTGTTTCCGAATGGATCTTGTCTTCCGGTTGCTTCTCTGTTTGTACACTCTCGTTTAAAATGCCCTTTTTCTCGGCAACGAAAACAAGTAACCTTTGATTTGTCAAAACCTAGCTGAGATGTAGCAGCATCACGAAGATCATCTCTACCGGTGATTTGTTTGAATTTTTCCGCTCTTCTCAAAACACTAGCTAAACACCACTTGATGTCCATCAATTCAAGTTCCTCGGAATCAATCTGGTCATAATCCTCTTTAGTGAGCATCGGATTTCCGATTCTTCCAGCAACTAAGCTTTCATACGACTCTAACACAGTAACAAGAGATGCCATGTGTTGCTTTGCAATATCTGGAGAGAAATTTTGACCATTTTTAATATTCAATGTAAAATTGCATTGCAGATTTGTTGAACTTTGTGGTTTAGAACTTGGTGTTGAGAAATTTGGGTCAAAACTTTAATAAGACGAAGAATATCCACCACTCTGAGTTGTAGTGCTAACATTTGTTCCGGGAGTACCATCAGTAATGAAAGCAGTCTGAATCTTCGGACTCGGAGTAGTCTCAACTTTGCTTCCTCTATAGTATAGACTAACATCTTGTTGAGCACTCGGATTCTTCATGATAGCAGTTTTCTGAACATCCAATTCATGTTCTTCAAGCTTCTAAATGAACTTACACAAATTCATATCTTCAGATCGGCTAGCTTATCAACCCATTCATCATCTTCTTTCTTGATGTCCAATCTTTTCATCTCCTGGATAAGATGACAATATCTCTCAATAGTCTTCCTAGTCGTCTCATTTTCAAAAGCTGTAAACATATCAAAAGATTTCTTTAGTAATGCATGTTTATTTTTTATCATATCAGCACTTCCCTTAAACTTTTGAATCAACGCTAACCAAATTGATCTAACAGTTCCCTCATGTTGAAGCAAAACGGAAATATCTTCTTTTACTGCTTGTTGGAGAAGACTAATCATCATCTTTTCACTGGTGTATCTTAATTTTTCATTCAGTGTAAATTCAATTAATGGTTTCTCATTTTCAAGATCATCTTTCGGCCTAACATATTCTTTCTCTATCGAAACCCATGCATCAAACTTATTTCCTTGCACCCAGTTTTCAAAACGATTTTGTCATCCTTTAAAATCCTCAATATACATAAGCTTTGGAGGTTTTTGGAAAGTTCCCATTTCATTTTCGATTTCAACAGTTTCAGCAACTGTAACTGGAGCAGCTGGAGCAGTAGCAAAGGCGTTGTAAAACTCGTTATCCATGTTTTGGTGAAAAATTCAAAAAAACACAAAGTTCAAACAAACTAGAGATTCAAACGAACTGAGTTCAAACGACCTGATGAAGTTTCACACTATCTGAACCTCTTCGTGCGAACTGAATTCTATCAACTCATACGACCTGGTTCAAATTCAAACATCCTGGAAATGTTATTTCACTTCATGCGGACTGGTTCAAGCTTCCAAATGGACTGGTTCACTTCGTACGGACTGATGAACCTTCCAAACAGACTTGAGTTTGTGCGAACTGATGAACTTTCAATTGAAATGAACTATTCACACGACCTGAACTTCTGGTGCGAACTGGACAATTTTCAAACAACCTCGTGCAAACAGAATGAAGTGTACCTTCTTGGTGCGACCTGAACCTTCTTGGTGCGACCTGGACCTTATTGGTGCAACCAGGGTTTACACCATGCGAAGTGGACTGAACAAAACCAATCCGTGCGAACTGAGTTCACTCCGTGTGAACTGATTAATTCCAAACCGTGTGAGCTGGTTACCCTTTGAAACAAATTGGTCTAATTCCAAACAATCTTACCTCAATTCGTACGAACTGAGGGATGATTTCAAACGAACTGATGAGCAACTCGTGCGAACTGATGCTGATGTCACACGATCGGATATGTTTTTGACAAAATTAATCTAGAATTAGGTCGATTTAAGGTCTAATATGTTCAAGGATTGATTAAAATAGTATTTCCCTTGTTATATGTAAAAATCAGGTCATTTTAACCGTAAAAACTCAGTTAATTTTGAAAAAATGTGAAAAAAGTGAGTAGAAATGAGATTTTTGGATGAAAACAAGCTGAATCGGTAAGAACTCTTCCTCCTGAGCTCTGATACCACTTGTAGGATCGTTGAATCGATCAAAAGAGTCGATCTGAAAAGTTCTAATCCAAACCAAAGGCGGAATTCAATGATTCGGACATGATTTCAGCTTGATTAACACTAAGAATCACTAAAACTGTCTCTTGTATTGCTTTGAAAGCTATTACAGGTCTGGGTACACTTCAGAAGCACCTCAGCTCCGGAATCAGAAACTTACAAATGAAATCACAAGTCACCTATATATAGTGTCAGCCACTTCGCATAAACTGGACTTCACCACTTCGTACGAACTTCCAGTTCGTGTGAACTGAACTATCCACTTTGTGTGGAGTGGCTAGTTCATGACCGATGTAACAACTCTCGCCAAAATTATTATTTCTTATTTTATTATGTCCAATAGGAAACCCTAATTGAGACCCCCAAATAATATTGCATGACCCCTAAAATTTTCAGAACAGTTAGAACTAGGATCAGGGCCCCTAAAACTTAGGGGGTATTCCCTAATTAATAGTTCTCTTCACAGTTTGCTGTAAAATTCGAATTTTATCGATATGTTGACTCACCTAGGCTATAAATACACGAGACTACCCTACCCTAAAAGTGACCCCGTCGCGCCACGCGACAGGTACGGTTTTTCAGTATAAATTCCAGGGGTTGGCACTTGCATGGCTGCGTTGGTTCGACGTTCAAATTCGTTTTGTACACTGAGTTATTCACTTTTTCATTCAAAAACACACACTAGCACGAAGCTCTGCTGCGACAATAGGGTAATAACTCGATCACTGCTACGATACAATGTCTGATCGATTGAAACCGATCCGATGGATGTTTAAGTGCTACCCGAACTCGGGCTATACTTTGTCATTCGTCGTGATGGTTTTGATTTCCTGAGCTTATCGTAAAAGTTGTATTAAGTTAACTGACCTAGTTTCGCGTGCATTGTTATTTAACTAGGTTACAAGGCTAAATCCGTAGGCAAGGTTCTGTTCAACTAAACTTGCAATGTGAGTCATTCTCCTTTTATCAAAGTGCTTTACAAAACCCTAAATGTTTTCCAGTTATATTTTGCAGTGATTAAGTCTTTGCTAATCTTTAATTACTGGCAGCATGTGGGGGTTTTGTGCACATTACTACTAACGATTTATCACATTAGGTGGGCGAGCCTAATTAGTGATATGTCCACAGTCATAGATTCGGTCGAGTGACAGCTGAACCAGCTAATTATATGATAGGGGCAAATATAAAAACCCTTAATGCTGTAAATTTATAACAATGTGTCTTTTGGGCAAATTGAATGACTCGCCTGTATTTCCCTGCTGATAAAACCTTTTTAAACATATTTCAGGTGATCTGCTGTGTTCCAGGAAAAAGTGTCGCATAGCACTACAAGCTTTAAGAAGTGGCTCGATAAAATAAATAAATATGTTTTGTTAAACTAGGAATTTCCTTGTGAAATTTCCTTTATTGTAAATTACGGGGTGTGTCCCAAATTATAATAATAAAATAATTGGGCATTTTCAAGTTTAAACGATCATGTTAACAAATCTGCTGCCAAAGTAATTTAAATACAACGGGTTTTCTGTCCCGCGGCTTCTGGACCCAGTCACACCGGGCCGGGGGCCGTGACAGAAAAAGCTGGTATCAGAGCCACTGATTTAAGCCAATTAAGTATTTAGGAATACTTAATTTTTCTGATTGCCATTCTGTGATTTTGTGAAAATTTGATTTGCATTAAATAAAATTTTAACTTAAAATTGTGTGTTTCTTCATGTGTGCTAACAGCATGAATGAACTATCGGAGGCACTCTGAAACTTTACTATCCATAGCACAGATATAGATATCATAGGAAATCCATCTGGTTATCAGGCTGGTACTGAAGAGCCCATAGTATTCCAGGCCCAGCCGCAAGAGAAACCAAAGTCGAAAAAGAGAAGAAGAATCATAGGCTGGAGACGCGACCGGAGAAAGAAGCCAGCTGCACAGAATGTTAAAAAGACTGAGGATCCAAAGGATAAAGGGAAAGGAAAGGAGATCGGGGAGAGTTCAGGGCAAGCCCAGGAGATGCCACCATGGGAGGAGCTGGACCGTAAACTGGTAAATAGCGATCTCGTCCGACCTGCCGATGAAAACCTCGTCAATTACCCAGCTGAAGTACTACTTTCAGTTAATTTAGTGCCTGCTATCCCAGATCCTATTGTCAACCCCCGACCCCTACAAGGAGAGCTGGAAGAATGGTGGACCACTGACTGGCAATTTCAGAATCTCTTGAATAATCCTAACACCTTTTTCCCCCAGTTTCACCCTGAGCCTACACCAAACCCGCCTATGAGCACAGAAAACTTGGCTGAACTCCGTCACTACAGCGAGGAACTAGTGGACACAGGGAATCGAATACGGGAAGTAGGAGAACAGATCTCCTGGAAATACGACGAGAGGGGGCGTCGTTTCTGAAACGCCAGTTAGCTGTGGTTGCATGGTGGTGTGGTTATGTGTTTAATAATAATAAAATAATAATAAAAATATAATCATGTAAAATAAACTTAAAATAAAACTTTTGTAACATATCTGGTGTGTACGGATGCATACTAATATATAAAAATATCAACGTCACAAAGTCGACAATTTTGGTTATACATGTTGACGTGGTTATATATGATAACTTTATTGTGTTTGGTTGTTAATTATTTTGTGTCAATAACTTATATATATATTGCTAATTATCAGATGGAACACGCGGGTAATTAACCAGTTAATCAAGTTAACCAATCTGAGCAAAACAATGAGGACCACTTTCTTAATAGGCAAGATATAGAAAACATCGTTGCTCAGGGAATAGCCAATGCTATCCCGGCAATCGTCGCGGGGGTCAAAAGCCCTGTGCAGCCTTCACAAGCTCACCCCAGTAAACGCACGCGTGACGATAATTTCAGTAATAGTGTTAACGGAGGCGGCAATAACGACAACTTGATTCAGGCCCCAATACTCAAGAAAATGAAAGTTGCAACACCTGGTTGCACCTATAAGGAATTTCTTGCCTGTAAACCTGTCGAATTTGCAGGCAATGAAGGGGAAACTGCCGCTCTACGTTGGTTGGAGAAAACCGAGGCAGTAATCAAAATCAGTGAATGTGCCGAGGAGGATAAGGTTATGTATGCTTCTCACCTTTTTAAGGAAGAGGCATTAGAATGGTGGAACACGGTACTACAATCCAAGGGAAGTGACATGGCTTATGCCATGAGTTGGGAAGAATTTAAGCGTCTGGTGGAAAGGAAATTTTGCCCCGAATATGAAAAGGAACAAATGGCGTATAAGTTCCTGAGCCATCGAATGGTAGATGTTGATTGTCGAGGGTATACTTCGAAATTCTTCGAATATGCCAGAATTGTACCAACTCTGGCTTCGCCAGAACCGGTACTTATTTCTCGCTATATCTGGGGTTTAATTAGCGAGATTCGTGATATCGTCAAAGCTGCGAGACCCCGCACTATTGACGATGCAGTGGAGTTAGCCAATACTTTGACCGACGGGCTGGTGCGTACGCGGGAAGAAAACAGGAAAAAGGAATTAGCCCAAAAGATTACCCAAGGATTTCGTGTGGGTAATAATAATAACTTCAAGAGGAAGGGAACTGGGTCCTCTTCCACCCCGCCATTTTGCGGGAATTACAAAAAGAAACATTTTGGAAAATGTAGAGAAAATTGCAATTTCTGCAGAATTCCGGGCCATCGGGAGGAGGAATGCAAGAAGAAATTAAAAGTCTGCTACAACTGTGGGGAAGCTGGGCATTTCAGACCAGAATGCCCTAAATTGTTCAAGCCAGCGGATAACAAGGCCAAACCTGCTGAAGGAACTAACAAGAAGAACGTAAGAGCCTTCCAATTGACCATGCAAGAAGCCAAACTGATTCCCGACGTAATAGCTGGTACGTTTCTAGTACACAACGTTTATGCAAAAGTATTATTTGACTCTGGTGCAAACCAAAGTTTTATAAATACTTCTTTCTGCCAAGCTCTTAATCTACCTTTAACCAAACTTAGGTAGATTTATACAGTAGAAACGACAGACGGGAACTCTGTTAACATAGATACGGTTTTGCAAAAAGAAAATATAGAACTTTCAGGTCATAAGTTTTCTGCAAACCTATTACCTATGAATTTAGCTGGATTCGATGTCGTATTAGGAATGGATTGGTTAGTAACCAACCATGCTCAAATCCTCTGTGATAAGAATTCCATAGAAATCCGTGCACCCACAGGAGATGTAATTATGATTACAGGAGATAAGCCACATAAACCAATGAAGTTCATTTCAGTAATGAAAGTTGCTATTTATGAACGAAAGCAAGGAATAGTGTATATGATTTCGGTAATCATTAGCACTAAGGGTAAGGAACTTAAGGAAATTCCTGTAGTATCAGAATACTCGGATGTATTCCCAGAAGAACTACCAAGATTACCACCAGATAGGGAGGTAGAATTTAGAATTCATCTGATTCCTGGAACTACACCCATAGCTAAAGCACCCTTCCGGTTAGCACCTACTGAAATGTTAGAACTGAAAACGCAATTAGATGAATTGCTCAGTAAAGGATTCAGACAACCTAGTTCATCCCCTTAGAGAGCACCAGTGTTGTTCGTAAAGAAGAAAGATGGTTCGATGCGAATGTGTATCGATTATAGGGAATTGAATAAGGTTACAATTAAGAATCGATACCCATTGCCTTGGATTGATGATCTTTTCGATCAACTTCAGAGGGTTAGATATTTTTCTAAGATAGATTTACGCTCCGGATATCATCAGTTGAAGGTACAAGAAGAAGACATACCTAAAACCGCTTTCAGAACTAGGTATGGTCACTACGATTTTACAGCTATACCTTTTGGACTAACAAATGCTCCGGCAGCATTTATGGATATGATGAATAGGATCTGTAAGCAGTATTTGGATAAATTTGTAATTGTCTTTATCGAAGATATACTTATTTATTCCAAAAGTCAGAAAGAGCATGGTGAGCACCTGCATGCACTCTTAACTTTGTTAAGAAGGGAAAAGCTTTACGCCAAATTCTCGAAGTGTGAATTTTGGCTACAGGAGGTGCAATTTTTAGGTCACATGGTGAATCACGAAGGTATTCACGTAGATCCCTCTAAGATAGAAGCGATCACCAAATGGAAGGTTCCGCAATCAGTTATGGAAGTTAGAAGTTTTCTAGGGTTAGCTGGATACTATAGACGATTCATTAAGGATTTTCCAAGATAGCAGTACCATTAACTAAGCAAACTTGTAAAGCAGTTAAGTTTGAATGGGGACCTAGACAAGAGGAAGCTTTTAAGGTTTTAAAGCAAAAGTTAACAAATGCCCCAATTCTAGCATTACCCGAAGGAACAGAAGATTTTGAAGTTTACTGTGATGCTTCTAAGCTAGGATTAGGATGTATGCTGATGCAACGCAAAAAGGTAATTGCGTATGCCTCAATGCAATTGAAAAAGCAAGAAGAAAATTATACGACTCATGACTTAGAATTAGGAGCAATAAATTTTGCCCTTAAGATTTGGAGACATTATCTGTATGGAAGTAAATTTATTGTTTATACAGATCATAAGAGTTTAAGATATATATTTGGGCAAAAAGAATTAAACATGAGACAACGAATATGGATGGAAATTTTGAGTGATTACGACTGTGATATTCAATATCACAAAGGAAAAGCAAACGTAGTCGCAGATGCCCTAAGTCGTAAGTATCATGAAAAGCAAAAGCGAGTTCGTGCTCTTAGATTAAATCTTCAAGTAGATTTAATGGAACAATTTAGGAATGTTCAAGAAACAGCAATCAAGGATGATGCTGAAGGAATGAAAGGAAGGATAAAGGAATTAGAGCAAGGAACTGATGGAATTTGGAGATTCCACAAGAAAAGGATTTGGGTACCTAAGCAACGAGAGTTAAGAAATAAGATTTTAGAGGAAGCCCATAAATCTAGGTATACCATGCATCCTGGTAATAATAAGATGTACCAAGATTTAAGAAATAACTTCTAGTGGATAGGAATGAAAAATGGCATAGATATATATGTATCTAAGTGTCTAACTTGTTCCCAAGTTAAGGCAGAACACCAGAAACCTTCAGGGTTACTCCAACAATTAGAAATTCTTGTTTGGAAATGGGAACTAATAACCATGGATTTTGTTACTAAGTTGCGCAAAACCAGAAAAGGTAACGACACAATTTGGGTAATTGTGGATCGATTAACCAAATCAGCTCATTTCCTACCCATGAAGGAAACTTTTAGTATGGAAAGATTAGCCAAGTTATACGTAGACGAAGTAGTATCCTTACATGGAGTCCCACTCTCTATTGTATCGGATAGAGATAGTCGTTTCACTTCACCTTTCTAGGCGAGTTTCCAAGAAGCAATGGGGACACGATTGAATTTAAGTACTGAGTACCATCCCCAAACAAACGGACAAAGTGAAAGGACGATTCAAACCCTGGAAGACATGCTCAGGGCATGTGTAATAGATTTTGGTGGAAACTGGGATAATCACCTTCCCTTAATTGAATTCTCCTATAACAATAGTTATCATTCAAGTATCGAAGCTGCCCGTTCGAAGCACTGTATGGACGAAAGTGTAGAACCCCAGTTTGTTGGGCAGAAATAGGAGAAAGCCAATTATCAGATCCTGAAATCGTACAGGAAACCATTGACAAGATAACTCAAATCAAGGAAAGACTAAAGACCGCTCGAGATCGTCAGAAGAGTTATGCAAACAATAGACGCAAGCCGCTAGAATTTCAAGTCGGAGACAAGGTACTCTTAAAAGTTTCTCCTTGGAAAGGGGTGGTTCGGTTCGGTAAAAAGGGAAAGCTAAGTCCAAGGTAAGTAGGATCGTTCCCAATAATCCAACGCATAGGACCAGTCGCCTATCGCCTACAACTACCAGAAGATCTGGCTGGGGTACATGACGTGTTTCATGTATCCAACCTCAAGAAGTGTTTATCCGACGAATCCCTGGTAGTACCTCTCCAAGACATAGAGGTGAATGAGAAGTTAAAATTTGTGGAGAAACCACTTCAGATAGAAGACAGAAAGGTCAAGTTGCTCAAGCACAAAAGACTAGTACTAGTAAAAGTCAAGTGGGATTCAAAGAGAGGGCCTGAGTACACTTGGGAACTGGAATCACAGATAAAGCGAAAATACCCCAACTTGTTCCAGTAAATCTCGAGGACGAGATTTTAATAAGGTAGGGAGGATGTAACAACTCTCGCCAAAATTATTATTTCTTATTTTATTATGTCCAATAGCAATCCCTAATTGAGACTCTCAAATAATATTGCATGACCCTTAAAATTTTCAGAACAGTTGGAACTAGGATCAGGGCCCCTAAAACTCAGGGGGGGGGTATTCCCTAATTAATAGTTATCCTCACAGTTTGCTGTAAAATTTGATTTTTATCGATCTGTTGACTCACCTAGGCTATAAATACACGAGGCTACCCTACCCTAAAAGTGTCCTCGTCGCGCCACGTGACAGCCTGTCGCGCCACGCGACAGGGACGGTTTTTCAGTATAAATTCCAGGGATTGGCACTTGCATGGCTGCGTTGGTTCGACGTTCAAATTCGTTTTGTACACTGAGTTATTCACTTTTTTGTTCAAAAACACACACTAGCACAAAGCTCTGCTGCGACAACAGGGTAATAACTCGATCACTGCTATGATACAATGTCCGATCGATTGAAACCAATCCGATGGATGTTTAAGTGTTGCCCGAAATCGGGCTATACTTTGTCATTCCTCGTGAGGGTTTTGATTTCGTGAGCTTTTCGTAAATGTTGTATTAAGTTAACTGACCTAGTTTCGCGTGCATTGTTATTTAACTAGGTTACAAGGCTAAATCCATAGGCAAGGTTCTGTTCAACTAAACTTGCAATGTGACTCATTCTCCTTTTATCAAAGTGCTTTACAAAACCCTAAATGTTTTCCAGTTATATTTTGCAGTGATTAAGTCTTTGCTAATCTTTAATTACTGGCAGTAGGTGGGGGTTTTGTGCACATTACTACTAACGATTTATCACATTTGGTGGGTGAGCCTAATTAGTGATATGTCCACAGTCATAGATTCGGTCGAGTGACAGCTGAACCAGCTAATTATATGATAGGGGCAAATATAAAAACCCTTAATGCTGTAAATTTATAACAATGTGTATTTTGTGCAAATTGAATGACTCGCCAGTATTTCCCCGCTGATAAAACCTTTTTAAACATGTTTCAGGTGATCTGCTGTGATCCAGGAAAAAAGTGTTGTGTAGCACTACAAGCTTTAAGAAGTGGCTCGATAAAATAAATAAATATGTTTTGTTAAACCGGGAATCTCCTTGTGAAATTTCCTTTATTGTAAATTACGGGGTGTGTCCCAAATTATAATAATAAAATAATTGGGCATTTTCAAGTTTAAATGATCATGTTAACAATTTCGTTGCCAAAGTAATTTAAATACCACGGGTTTTCTGTCCCGCGGCTTCTGGACCGGGTCACACCGGGCCGGGGGCCGTGACAACCGATTCCCGTTTTTCTCGTACAACGTGTCTAGATCTAATAATTCTATTATAAGACTCGATACAAGATAAAGTCGACAGACATATGCACCAGCAAATCAGCTGCGAATTTGGGTGATTTGGGAGTGATTAGAGAGTGTTGTGAGTGTTTAGAAAAGTGAAAATGGCTTGGAGATGGCTTGGTATTTATAGGGAATGATTAGGTTAGTTGGTGGTTATGAATTAAATGTTAAAAGTTGTTTAAACTAAAAAAAATCACAAAATCGCGCTCAAAAGAGCAGCCTGACCCATTTCTGCGCACCTGGCTCCTTTTGACGAGTTCATAAATAAAAACTGAGCTAGGTTTCTTTCGATGTGAAGACCCAGCCCAGCTGGTTATGTGCGCGTGTATTGAGTAGGGTGACCCAGGTTCAAGTCCCGGCCAGCCCCTTTATTTTTGTTTTGATTTTTTTAACTTTCAGAAGTTACACATATAGTCCCTGCAGGTTTACAGTTTCAGTTAATTGCTCTATCAGCCTCTTAACTTTTATTAACTAAGCTATATTATCTTTTTAAAGGAACTAACCTTATAGTTTTAAACTAACTAGGTTAATTTGCATATAATCACTTTAAAAATTAACAAAACTAACTAGGTTATTATAAAAATTAAACCTTTAAATAGTAAAAATTAATTAATTTAATTAATTAAATAACCATATTTTATAAATGAATTTAAATTAGGATAAAAATCTTTAAACGGTTATTCGTTTCACGAGGCTTCCAATCTCATTATTTTAATTAGTTTAATGATTATCAAGTGTCGGTAAATAAAGAATCAAGAATCCTTGAACAATATTTCGTTCAAAGGGGGTATTATTCACAAGTTTCACGTATTTGCAAGATTAGCACAAAGTTTCCAAGAATTAAGAATATGCATCGAATGTTTCACGAAATTAAAGGTATGAACATGTATGAAGTACGTATCACACGAAACTAAAGAAATACAAGTTTTATTTATGATTCACGTCTCGGATTTACAACGATTACTATGAAAGAACGATTATAAGAACACAAGTCCATAATTCAAAACCAACAAATTAAACAACATTGCCAACTTCTTAGCATGTCGCGTGCCGCGACAAGTTTGTCAAATTGTCTTCGTGGGACGTGAGGCCCATTGCGTTGGGCGATGCCTCAGACCGTTTACCGTCGCGGGACGGGGAGGCTCTGTTTTGGCAGAAGGTTTGCAGTTGGGAGCTGCATACTCTTAACAATACCATTTTTCACGAAAACGATGATAACTCACTCAATTTTTATCCGTTTTACGACTTGTTTCTTCCTACGTGATCATAGTTTGTTTCTCTATCATATAGAGTTAAAACCCGACATCCATATTAACAATTTTCTAGAGTTTAAGCTCTCGGCTTAAAATTTAATTATTAAACTTTTGACCCGTTTATGATTTATTAAACAAACTTGTTTCTAAATGATCATAAAGCATATACCAACATATTTAACTCCAAATCTTTAAATCGGGTTGATAACTTCTATGAATTACGCGACCATTGCCCAAGTTATGCGCATAATTTATTTTGACCCGTTAAGAGAATTTAAGCATTTAAGCTTAAAGCTCGCTCTTCCTTTTTATACATCTCATTTCCACATTAGGATATCTACTTATCTTTCACCACAACTATATTTGTGGTGGATTTAATATAGTGAACTATTTATTCTGAATTCTACCCTTCGGATAGTCTGTGACAACTGTGCCTACAGTTATCACTAACTAGTCTCGAAAAGTTTTGTTAGAAATAAAACCTTGTGTTCATTTCTTGGATTGTGTAATTATCTATGATACTTCCACAATATCTATCCTTGTTCAAATTCAAACCCTTGAACACTTTCTGGAAAGTCATACGCAAACTGATGCGTAAACGTAATCAGTTAACGCAACATACACTCCAGAACAGTGATATATGCTTAACATACCTTAAATAACCTCTACATACCTTATAAATAAGTTTTGAAGGGTTTGGTATAGCAAAAACAAGTTTATTCGCTCACAGGGACTATTTGCGACAAACTGCGAAAGTCTGCCGATTCGTATAGTAACATACACTCCGGAACATGATCAGAAGCTAAACGTACCATAAATCACCTTAAAATACCTTTGAAATAACCTTTGAGGGATTTGGTGTGAGAAAATATTCTTAATTGATCAACATGGGCTAAAAGCGTCAAAAAATGCATAAGTTTGCATTTACGAGCATATCTTATGTTCTGAGCATATCCGGACATCCAAAGATTTTTGTAATCATTAAAATATTTTATTTTAGTGATTGGAATGCTGAAATACCATTCGTCACGTAATTTGGATCATTCTTCGCATCCGTTCAAGTTTCGTCGTAATTAACCGAACAACGTGACCGTACGACCAAACGAACCGACATCCGTGATATTTTCAAGCATATTTCATGTCCCCTATACTTTAACATCATTATTGAGCCTTGAAAATGGGTTTACGGGGCTTAACGAAAACCAAGTTTTATGCATGCGGGCCGCGAAGGTCAGACCTGTATCCTATGCGGGGCGCGACAGCTACCTCTGGGCAGATTCTTTGAATCTTCAATTCAGCTGTTGTTCTTGGTTTTTAATCCTTATTTTAGCATACCTTGGGCTTGTTTAAAGGCTCCCCTAGTATTTAAATCAATGAGCAACGTGTGTATGGTCAACATTAAGCCTTGAACAACTCAAAAACACATGGAATGATCTTAATGGATCAAGAAACTCTATAAATACCCATGAAGTTTTCATTCCAACTTGCTCATTCCATTATTCTTTCACCTTGGATCTGATTGAAGCTATCCCTTTTGGTTGAATGCTTCATTCTTCAGTTTTCTTTGTTCTCTATTCAAGCTTGGCCTCTTGTAAGTGCTCCTTCAAGCTTGATTATGCATTTCAAGCATGAAAGTCAAACAGTGTTATTGTCCCTTGTGACTATACCTACTGATTACCACATTTATTATGCGTAGTGACGAGTCATAGTTTCGGTCAAAATGCCGATTATGCGCTGTTGGACCCAGTATTGCCTTAACAACTTCTTTTCACATAATATGGCAAGTGATTTCAGTAGATGTGAAAAAGATGTGCGGAAATGGAAATCGGACTTTCAAGAAACAAGACCTACAGAATTATCAAGTTTATATCACTTTGAAACAAAAATGGTTTACAAGGTGATTGTAAGATTATTATCTAATACAAATGAATCTTGAATTCTGTGGGTGAGAGGGCAATGGAGTTTTGATGTATGTGTGAATGCTAAGCTTCAAACTCAATTGTCTTCTGCTGGTTGAGCCTTCTATTTATAGAAGGCATGGTGCATGAATAAACAATAGTTTATTCATGCAATAAGTCCTGCAAAAAGTAGCCATTTGACATATTCATTGAATCCAACATTCAAGTTGCCTTTTTCATCATGATATCCAATAATGTCAACTTGCTTCGGTAAGTGTGGCAGGATAGAGCTGATTTCAGACAAGTGGGGTATTCATCAGAATTTCTGATAAACCACTTCATCAGAAATTCTGGTGAACAAATCATCAGAAAAATCCTGATGATCAGAATCGTCAGAAAGTGATGATATTTCATCAGAAATATCATCAGAACCATCAGAAATGACCTTCTCTGATAATCCAATTCAGCTCTCGATCAACTTGTAATTCTTTGAAGTAGATGCTGTGCATTTCAGTTGTCCTATATGATCTTCTTCTTCTTGTTTGTGATCTTCAGGACTGTTATCTCTTCATAGATCCATTTGATTGTGATTTTCTTCAATACTTACAAATAAAGTTTCCTAACAGTTTCCCCCTAAGTATTGTAAGAAAATGAACTACCTTATGAACAGAAAATTTCCAAACAGTGGAAACATAACACTTGCAAATTTAAACTAGTTACTGATGTTTTTGAAAAAGAAATAAAATAAAGAGATTAAATAAACAAGTTCTTCAATTCAGCTTCACTTTCTTGTGCACGTCTCCTTTCTTTAACTGCTTTTTGTAGGAGATATACTTGTTGCAGCTGACATACATGTCTTTGTACCATTCTCTTGCTTGGATCCATTCTTCAAGCATTTGCTCAATTTCTTTATTGTGTCCCTCCAAGTTCTTTTCTGTCTTCTGAAGATGTACTTGTCTTTTGTTCATGGTTTTCATGATATACTTCAGAGTTTGATTTGAGTACTTGCAGATATCAACACTTCTGAACAGAGCTTTGTTATTATCAATATCTCTGAAGATGACACCATAGTTGTGACTGTTAGTTTTGCTTGTAATGATGTCTCCAGATCTTGCATCTTCCAATATTTCTGAGGGAACTTTTGTCTTTGGTGCTCTGACATACACATTTTTGTTGTGTACATGCTCATAGTTGATGCATAGATCAAAGTCTGAAAAAGCAATTCTTTCAAATAGCAGCATTCCAGCCTTTGATCTGCCATTTAACGCCCTTCTGACTTCTTGATTATTTTTATTTTCCTTTTCATAATGATCCTTCATAAACAGAATGTCTATAGGATGCAATTGGTCAGCTATTTCTTCATCAGTCGCCATTTGTTCTTCCCCATTTTCTCTCAGAAGTGTGTATCTGTTTTGCACACGAGTTCCTCCAACATCATCGGTTGCAACTTTCACTTCATCTACCTTTAAAATTCTCTTTACTAGATTCTCATTCTTGGAGTGAATGCTACCTGAACCTCTTTTAATCCTTTCATCTCTTAAAGCTAGACTGACAGGAAACAGTGGTCTTGGTAGTTCATCTTCTTTTGTTAAGTAATAACTCACCAGATTGTACTCAGGGAATATCATTACATCCCTGGCAATCTCTTTAACCATGACAGACTTAGTTTCGGAGATTTTTCTTTTAACAATCTTTGATTTTCTTGGTGAATCACCTTCTTGTTCCCATTCATTCATTGTTTGTTTGTTCATAAATTTACTTATGGCTGAGACATCAGACAATGTTGACTTTGGGACAGATGCTAGCAATTTCAAATTTTTAATAACTTGAGGTTTTGCAGTTGCTAACCTTTTCAGCATTTCATCTCTTGGGACACTTCGAGGTGGACCCATCATTGTGGTTCCAGCTTTGGTGATTGGTGTGGTTAATGATTGTTGTGGAGTTGACTTTGGAGCTTCTTGATGTGAACTTTCAGCAGGAATTTCTTTCATGAGTTCTTGGGGATCCACTTTGGCCAATCTTGCAATGTTGAACTGCATCATCTCCGTCAGTTGTTGCACCTCTCTTACCTGTTTTGAGTTTTTGGTTATGTTTTTCTGAACTTTGGTGAATTCAGTTTGAGCTTTCGTCTGAATTAGAGCCCATTCTTTTGACAGCTTCTCAGGGCATCTGTGATACTATTATTGCTTGCCCTTAGTATGGTAACTTCCTCCAAAACTCTGTTTGTACTGCTTGACTGCCTTGATTCAACCGCATTTGCAACTTGTGCCTTGATCTTTTCTATTTCTGTGAGAATCATCTGGATTTCTGATGCAGAGATATTGGATTCTGGTGCCTTTTCTTTCATCTTTTGAAGAGACTTTAGTGCTTCAGTGTTTTCTTCAGTTTGTTTCTTTATTGCCTCCACTGATTCTGACAAAGTCTTCATATCAGCCCTTTGACCTTGTATTTCTGACAGCAACATATCAAGTTTATTTTCTACTGGATTTCTTTTGCAGACTTTGTAAACATTTTCCAGCACTGTTTCTAAATTCTCTTGGTTCATGGGTGTTTCAGGGATATTTGGAACAACAGATGTTCCATGTAACATTCCAGCTGCAAACACATTTGCTGCTGTTTTGGAAATGATAGGGTCACTTTTGGCTTTACCATATTTTGGTGCAGCTTTAAGTTTACCAGAATCATCTTCACCAGTGATGAAAAACACATTTTCATCCTGGATTTCCTTATGTCCTTGAATCATATCAACATATGATCCTCCATAAGTTTTTGAGGTAAACAGATTACCTTTAGCCAGATTTCCTTGATCAGTTTCCTGATCGTTATCTGTTGGGATCTCATCCTCTTCCTCATTTTCTGATTCAGAGTTGAGATTAATGGAACTAGTAACCTCCTCATCAACATTCGTTGTTCTGTATTCTAACTTGTAAGAAACATTAACTGAACTTTCTGATTTTGTTTCTTTTGTCTGAGGGTCAACTTAAACAGTGTTTAAAAGAGATGTACCAGCAATCTGAGATTCATCATGATGTATGACTTCAGTGGCTTCAATTGTAGCAGCATCAAAGTGAGTTTCTTCATAATGTTGTTTTTTCAGCATTTTCATGAGTTCCTCCAACAACATGTGATTCTGCATAATGTTCATATACTTCCTTTTTATGAATCTCAAATTCATGATGAATTCCTACTTCCTGAACCTGTTGGCTTTCAGCATGTTGTGTTTTGTTTTCTGGTGAGTTAGCTATCTCCAGAATTCTTTTTCCTCCTGCACCCTCTGTTTCTGATGGCGAGGACTTCTCATCATCTCCTGCTTCTGTTGATGAAGAACAGTTCACAACTTCTCTGCTGGGTTCTTCTGTTGGAGAATCTGATTTGGTCAGAAGTTCTTCATGTTGTATTCGGTATTGTGAGTCTGGTGTAATGAGGCATAACATGCTTTCTGGCAACACAGGGATATCTTTGTCTGATTCCCATCTATGATTGGAACTCCAGGCCTTCATGGTATTTGAACTCCAAACATCTTCCAAAATTGGAATTTCTATGTTCCTTGCAGCAAATGTTTCAGAGATGAAAATAGAGATTAACCTTGGATATGGCAGATGTGAGGTTATTTTTCCATTTCTGGTGAAGATTGACCTTTTGAGTAGATTGAAAATTTCTGACCCGTAATCAATTTTGAACCTAGTTATAAGTCCATACATGATTGTCAGAATAGCTTGACTGGTTTGATCAGTTCCTCCTATCTTTGAGGTGAGACATTTGTTTAGCACCTCCATCATCACTTGCCAGATTGCTGGCAATTCACTTCTTCTAATTGCTCCAATTTTGTTGATATCCTTTTTCTTGTAGCCAAGCCCAATGATGAAGCTTATTAACTCTTCTCTGCTTGGAGCTTCAATGTAACTATCAAGAATAGGCAGTTTAACCCATTCTCTTACTCTTGCAGGGGTTAATGTTACAAAAACACTTCCCCATACATGAGCAGAGACCTGATTTTCTTCAACTTCATTAAAGGTGTGAACAAATTGCTGTAGTAGCCTTTCTGTTACCTCTCTTTGTTGATGCATTAATGTCTATCGCCTCCGTCAATTCAAACCGTAGCTGAAACTGTAGAAATCTAGGATTTTAATGTAATATTTAGATAGAATTAGCAAGGTGGAATTTTGGTAATTAATGAGAAATCTCATTAATTCCAAGGCCTATAAATAGGAGCTTTAGTTGTAAAGTGTAACACTTTTGCTCATTTGTGATTTAGGAGATTCAAGTCTAGAGAGAGAAAGTACTCTCTACGTGATTCTTGTATCGTACACGTCATATCTTTCAATAGATTCACGGTTCTAGTACGTTATTGTGTGTTCGGTCACGCACGTTCACGGATTCCGCACGTCGAACGTTCGTTACGCAATTGAACGGTGTCAAAACCGGTCCTACAAGTGGTATCAGAGCTACGGATGCTCTGCGTGTAATCGTGTTTTGAATCGGACGAGTTTCGGTGTCTTTCGACGTGTTGTTCGTGTATGTCGGTTTGAATCGATTGATCTTCGGTGAAATCGATTGTATTTTGATTGATTAAGAAGTGTTTCAAACAAATTTCAATCTGATTCAGATAAGTTTTAGACTAATTCGATTGATTACGGACTGAGTTTTGATTGCTTTCGGTGAAAACTGTTTAAATTGGTTGTGTTTCAGTGAATATCGGACTGAATCGAGTGATTTTCGGTTAATTGTTGGTAAAAGTTTTGATTGTTTCGGACAGTTTTCATAGATAACAACGTGTTTCTGTTATGATACATCGAATTTAGATTTGAAGATGAGATCTGAATTCAAGAACTGATTTGATTAAATCTCAGTTTGATTCGGTTTGTTTTGGTTCCAGATTATACATTCCGAACAGTTTCACTTTGATTTCGAACAAGTTCAAACTGTGTATAAATGTGATGACTTGAATAGAACAGTTGAACGATTTGAAATGCAGATTGTTAATTAAAAAAATTGTAGCAAATCTGATCTAGTTTAAAATGCAGTAATAGTTGTTGTTCGGACGGAAGCTTTGCTGAATTTCTTGTTGTCGTTTATGCTCGAAACCATAGAAAAAGATCTAGTTTTGATAAAGTAATTCAGGTTTGTTTTCATCGGAGACTGAAGTATTGAGTGATTGAATCTGGAACGAAGAAGGGTAAAAAGGTCAATACAGAAATCTGCAGTTGAATGTGTTATATACGACACATGTGTTTAGTATAAAGGAAGGATTGTTGTTGCATTGAAAAAGAAACGAAGGTTTGCTGAGTGGTATAAGAAATCAAGGGGTCATTTGAGACACAAGGTTTTGGTTAGTAAGTAAAAAAATATAAATAAATAAAAAATTGACATACTATGAATAAAAATAGTAATACAAAAGTCAAAATTTAAAATTGTCATTTGGGCCAAAGTGTTTGTAATATTGAATCGGGTTTATTTGGGTTGAGACTGAGTTGTAGATATTGGACTAAAAAGTAAAGTGGGCAAACAACATTTGGGGCCGAGAGTAAAAATTCAAAGAATTCGGTTAGGCCAATTTTATGAAACAACAGTTTAGGGTCTAGAGTTTTTAAGTAAATTGGGCCGCATATTGTTGTTGGACTCAAAAGTTGGTAGTGGACTTTGTGAGTTGGTTACATTTGGGCCGAGTTGTTTTACCAAGTTTGGGTTATTACAAGTTGTATTGTTTGGGTTTCAAGATTGAAAAAGGTTTGATTAGTGGGCTGCTAGCTTGTGGATTTCTTGGTTACAAACATTTTGTGGGCTTCGTGGAAGTTAAAATTTGTGAATTCTTTAAACATCAAAACATGGGTTCCGAGATTTATATCACACTGAACAAATTTGATGATTTTACAGGTATCAAGGGAGAGTCTACAGAGGAGTTGATCGAAAGGTATGTCAAGTTAGTTATGGAAATGGGGAGATTGGGAATAACAAAAACAAATGAGGAATGGAACAATAAATTGGCAGACGCATTGCCATATGAAGAGTGGAATACCTATTTGATGGGGCTAAAGAAGAAGACAAATTTTGATTATATGAACCTTAGTGGTTTCATCGAGAAGATTCAAGCTCAAGAACTTGAGTTTCAAAAGACTAGAAAATCGAAGTCTCATACAGGAGAGAAGTGCTTAAACTGTGAAAATTTGAAATCTGAAAATGCCAAACTCTTGAGGGATTTAGAGAGTTTGACATTAGAAAACGAAAATCTTAAAAAATCAGAAAATGTTTTGAAAAATCAAAAACAAAATTTAGAAAATGAAAAAGTAAAAATGGGTAAAGAATTTCAAAGTCAAATAAAAATTCTTGAGGATGGGAGAGATGTGTTTAGCAAAAACAACATCGAAAAGCAAAAAATGATAAATTCTCATCTTCAGAAGATTATTGAACTTGAAAAAGAAGGTGAGCAAGCTCGAAAGAAAATCAACGAGCTTGAAACAAAATTGAAAGGTTTTGTGACTTCTTCAGAGTATTTGAATATTCCATGTCCAAAACCGATCAATTCTGATCCAATAAGTGACAATGTCACAAACTTTGACAAAGTCAAAGTTGAAGATTGTGATGAGAAAACTGATGATGAAATTGAGAAAAGAAAAATATTTTTAAAATTAAATGAAATATTTCAAGAAACCGTTCTACATTCTACTGAGAAAGGTGAATGCTCAACGCAAAAACCAGTAAAGAAGTATGTGGAACAAAAACAAAAGGATAAAAAGCTGAAAAATCTTCAAAAAGAAAATAAAAGCTCATCAGTTCAATCATCCAATCATGATAAAAAACCACAAAAAATTGAAAATCAAAACTCACAAAAAGTTGGTAATAAGTGGTGCAGGTTTGACCACAGTGCTCAAGCGTCAAATCAAGCTTATAGGAGAAGTCATGAGTACTACAAATCAAATCAGTGTTATGATTTGAGTGTTTAGATTGATGGTGGAGATTGGTACGATAACAGGATGTGTTACAACTGTGGTTTTCAAGGACACATTGCTGTTAACTGCCAGAGACAGAGATTTGAGACAAGAAGATGCTATGAATGCCAAATCAAAGGTCACATTGCCAGAGATTGCCCAATGAGATCAATGGGAAGATCGAGGGCTGAATCTCATAAAAAGGTGAAAAACTCAGTCAAAGTCGAAGTAAAGCCCAAAGAACAAAAAGTTCAAGAACAAAAAGTGAAGCTTTCACAAGGGCAGAAAGACAGACTGAGAAAGAAAAGAAAGAAAGCTCGAGAGTATCTTGAAAGGATTTTGTCCTCGGGTACAACAAATAAGAGTGCTGATGAATCGCTTTACTCAACAACAAAGACAAGTAAACCGAATTCTTCAGATGCAAATCTGAGGACAAAAGAGGAGATAAAGAAGGTTGAAGTAGTTAGCGATGAATTTGTTTCTTCGGAAACAAAGGAGCTACGTGTTGGTGATGACTCTGACTCGTCAAAGTCAGAAGAGTCACAAGTTGAACTAAAAATTGAAACGTCAGTACCGCCAATGGATGATTTCAACTTCCCACCATTGCGAGCTGAAAATTTTAAACAAAAAGTCGAAAAAGTTGAGATTTCAAATCAATTTTTTTCTGAAAAGAAAGATTTTGATGTTGAAAAAGCCTTTAACCCCAATGTTCTAAACATTTTTGGAAAAATGGTTGATGGGAAAGTCAAAGGGGTTAAAGAATTTTATGAATCAAAAAGATATGTTCAAAACACCCAAGGACCGTCAGGCTTGGGTGAATCTCTTTAACTAAAAAAAAACCTGACTTGCCGGAGTTCCCAGGTTGGTAAGTGTGGAACATGAATCGGCACATTTCTTGAGAAATTTCATTCTGGTGATTTTTCGCTTTACATGTGGTAAATCAGGGACATTAAATTGTACTTGATTTTCTACAAGTGATGTTTGAGATCTAAAACTGAAATTGTAAAATTTGTCATGTGTATGAAGAAAACAATGTGATGAAGTGACCCCGAATCTACAAAGGATTGGTAAACAAACTATTTTTTCCGGAAAAACCATTTTGATTAAAACAAACTTAAGTGTTTTGAAATCATTATGGGAAAAATAGTTTGTTGTGAGGGGGAGTTTTGATTGTTTATGCCAAGTGAATGGCGAATTGAAGCGATTCGATATCAATTGTCAAGACTGGTTGTACAGTTTAGTTTCAAATTTCCTAAAATGTGTTTGCATTTAGGGGGAGTAAGAATTTTTAGAAAATCCAAAAACATTTTGAAAATTTGAAAATGCCAAAAACATTGAAAAATTAAAAATGAGTTTTGTTGAGAACAAGAGGAAATGATAGTAAATCAGTGAACTATCACAGCATGCTAAAGAAATGGAAAGTTAAAATGTGATAAACGGTCTCACTAAAGATGTGACGATAGGCTCAGCTAGACTAGTAGATTTGCGATAACGATACAAACTTAAATGAAAAAGCCTAGTTCTAGTGGGAAACATGGTCAAAAGCATAGTACTTAGTTTTATCCTTCTTGATTGTGTGCCTACTCAGTAATCGCTGATTGTCGAAAGACATAAAACTGGTTAAGTCTGTGAACTTTCACTACTTTGCTGAAAAGTCGCTGTGATTGTGCATTTTATTTTGCAAAGATTTAAACTTGTTTTATTTCTTTATTTTGTTTAAGCATCGGACATCCTCTGCGTATACGTGAGTATCGACCTGGATGTTGTTGCCTAAACGTTCTGCTTTATTTTCTTTGGTGTTTCGTTTAAGCTTTGGATCACCTCTGCGTATACGGGAGTATCGACCTGGTGGTTAAAGCCTAAACAACTTCAACTTATTTTATTTTTCTTATTTTGTTTAAACATTGGACTTTCTCTGCGTATACGGAAGTATCGACCTGATTGTTAATGTTTAAACATTCTGCTTTGTTTTCGCACAAATCACAGTTGATAAAAGTTTAAAGGCATTACTTGAGTTAGTGTATTGCATGATGAGGGGATATGCTGAGATCGTGGGGTCCATAAGAATTTAGTGCAAAATTAATATACCTTAACGTATCGGTAAGCATTTCGAAAGTTTTTAGATTGAGCTTAAGAGGATAATTATATCGTCAATCAACGTGAATCGTTTAGAACTTAAAACGATTAAAAGCTTAACGGTGCTTGTGATGTGTCTCAAAAACTGATATGATCCTCTTTCGCAAACTCACAAAAATATGTTTGTACATATTTCATTTCTGCATTACATTTCTCTTATTACAAAATCCAAAAGGATTTTAGTGTGTTTTAGCCTAATTTTTGAAAAATCCAAAAAGATTTTCGACAACTGATATTGAAAAGCTGATATTCAAAATCTCAAAGGCTAAACAAGATGAACAATTGATTTGGTTAAGATGATGAGAAGTTGAAAAATAATCCTCAAATGTTTAGATGATTCATTAATTTGAATCACAATATCGTGTGTTATATGTTTGAGAATTTTGAGTGAATTCTTTTAGAGTCAAAATTATTTTGTCTTACGAGAGGTTGAGATGTGTAGGTTTCTGATTCTGTTGCTACGGAAAGCCAGGCGTCGATCCTAAAAGCACGGAAGCTTGACAAAAGGGGGAGCCTGAAGAGACTACCGAAAGGGGGAGCTGAAGCTGAAGACAGATCCACCGGGATTCTGTTCGAACAAAAGGGAGTCTGTGTTTGCTGAAGACGTTAAATCTTAAAGAAGACTCAAGAGAGAGAGAAAGACAAGTCGCTACGAGTTTAACTACGGATTGACTGCGGCAATATCCAAGGGGGAGTTTGTTGATGCATTAATGTCTATCGCCTCCGTCAATTCAAACCGTAGCTGAAACTGTAGAAATCTAGGATTTTAATGTAATATTTAGATAGAATTAGCAAGGTGGAATTTTGGTAATTAATGAGAAATCTCATTAATTCCAAGGCCTATAAATAGGAGCTTTAGTTGTAAAGTGTAACACTTTTGCTCATTTGTGATTTAGGAGATTCAAGTCTAGAGAGGGAAAGTCTAGAGAGAGAAAGTACTCTCTACGTGATTCTTGTATCGTACACGTCATATCTTTCAATAGATTCTGTTGAAAATATATATTGCCTTTTGATCTGTCTTCTGTTGACCTTTTAGATGTGGTCAACAGAAGTCAACAATTTTCAACAGAATTTCTCGGTTGAGTGTTCCCCCTAAACTTGTGATCCTCTTCAACAGATTTTTTTTAGATGAGAGGGAATGAGATAAGATCAGAAGACTCACGTTTGTTTTTCTGGTGGCATCCATGTCTCTTGGCTTTTTCTGATATTTTCTGAAACATTTTATCATCTTGAAGTTTTATCAGAAAAATTTTAGATCCATTATTGAATTACCAGATTTTGTCTCCTGTCATCAGAAACTTAGAGTTTTGTGTCAAAATTTTGATTTCTGATGATCATGTTCCTCATTTACTTTACCCATTTCCCAAACCATAAACCAGATAACAAAGCAAATAATGGAAGCACATAATATAAACATATTTAACATGCAAAAAAATATACACAAACAAAACAAAGAACAACCTAATCAATATCTATGCCTTCTCCGTGTTCCATCTCAAGGAGCAACAACAGGTCAGTTATCAACCCGTAGTTTTGGTTGGTGGGTACAAGCATGCTGAGACCCATGTTTTCTTGAAGTCTCATATCTGCTCTTGGGTAACTTGCAGGGATACCTGCAAAGTCCAGCTGGCTTGTGATTATCTTCGTCAGAAAACGAGGATACATCAAGAATGGCTTACCAACCCACATGTTACTTGCAAAATCTCTGATTAGATAATAAGAGAAATTGTAAAGAACTTTGAGTACAAGTGCTCGTATAGGCTCCATCAATCTAAGAGATACTTCATGATGATTGATGACCTTCTTTGAAAAACATGCACCCATCTGTGTGACCAGATATTTCCATGGCTTGATAAAGCCATGTTTGTTGATTGCTCGTTGTTGGGTTTCCGTATGGTAACCCATCTGTCTCAAGACATCATCCTTTTGAGGCCTTGAGAACATCAGGACATCATTATCATCATCGAGTTGAAGAGCCGTCCTGATGGTGGCTTCATTTAACAAAAATTTTTTATTTAGCACCACACTCTCGATGGCTATCTGTTCTCTGTTCTAATACTCAAATAATGTTGCATTTTCCCAGAAGATTTGAAGAATCTCTGGATGAACAGTTATATGAGCAATGAGGGCATAGTTCAAGTTACTACTCATGAGCATTTTAAGCACAACTTGACATCCTTCCCATTGAGGACCTTCCAGATTGGTCCTCAATCTAAGATTATGATATAGATGAAGAACAAGTGGGAAGCATTCATCTTTGATGGTATTCATTTTGTGTGTGTGGGAGAGTGTGAGGGGAAGGTGAAGATGAAGTATTAGAGTGCCCCTTTTTTTGTGTGTGAGAATGACAGTTTTTCAACTCAAAGTGGTGACCATTTATAGTAAACTTAATATTTGCCATAAATGGAAACTACCTACTTATAGATTTTCTTCACCGCAATCTCTGTTATTTAATTGATTATCAGAGGACAGAAAGTATAACAGAGATAAGCTTCTTCTCCACTTCACTTTCATTAAATGGTTTAGGCGGCCAATTTCTGGTAATGTATCATGATAGCCTACCAATATGTCACTTCAATCTCCTTAATACTTGATGGGTTGCAATAAATGAAGGAGAGAGAAAGTTTCATATTAACGAGTTCCCAGAAACTTTCTGTTAAATGACGTTACCAGCACTAAGAAAAAAAATTTGTTAAACAATTTTTTTTAAAGAGAGAAAGAAAAAAATGCCAATGTACAGTTTATGAATATGTTGTCAAGAGATATGAATAAGGATGATAACATGCAGGAATTTGTTTTAATGATCTATGATAATTCTGATTATCCAGCATATTTCTCTGATGATTCACCAGAAATTCTGATGATTTATTTGGTGTTCTGATGTTGTATCAGATTTTCTGATGATTACATCAGATTTTCTAGTGATTTATCAGATATACGATTTTTTTTATTATCACTAAACAATTTATCAAGCATTTTTCTGGTGATGAGAACAGAGATTTTTTTATCATAGAACTGACCATAACTTAGCAGATTAGTCGTTAAGCCTTCAACATAGGCTACTTTCTCTATGGTCAAACATCCATATCTTATGCATCCATATCCCATGATCCTCCCTTTTACTCCATTTCCAAAATTTACCATTCTACCCAGCTTTGAAACAAAGTTGCTGAGTAAGCTCCTGTCCCCAGTCATGT
Source organism: Helianthus tuberosus (assembly GCA_030545235.1). NCBI lineage: Eukaryota > Viridiplantae > Streptophyta > Magnoliopsida > Asterales > Asteraceae > Helianthus > Helianthus tuberosus. Next base: position 183,437,136 of record CM060369.1, on the reverse strand, counting down.
GCTTGGAGCTTCCTGAGTCGCAGTACCAGATCTGCTACACATGATGGTCCTGAAATGGAATGATTAGAGAGTTTTTGGTACCCAGGCATGCTTGGGTACTTTTTCTGATGGGATTCTAATCTGATTATTTTTTCTTCTTGGTTTTTCATCAGAAATTCTGTTATATGCTGAGCGATAAACAGATTTTGAATTTTTCTTTTGAAGATGGTGTTGCACAAGCTTCAGTATGTCAACACACATACAAAATTTATCAGAATCTTCTGATATTTTTTCTTGTGATGGAATGAGTGGATAATTTTGAAAAGATGAGTGAACTGCTTCTGGAGACTCTACATATTCTTGACTGCATTCATTTATGTTTGCTTTGAAGTTTGGTTTTTCAAAAGAGTATTCAGAACAAGTTGACTTGCAAGATTCAGAATCAGATTCTGATGATAATTTATCAGAAATCTAATGAGTTGCCTTTACAAAGACAGTGGGTTTATTTCCAGCTTGAGTTTTTATATCCTAAACGCTCTCCTTTGTTCTTTGGTGTGGACTCAATGAAATTTATGAATTCTTTGGCTTGTTGAAAACCTCTTACATTGATTTCTTTATCATTGATTTTCTTGTAAAGAACTTTTCTTTCATTTTTCATAAAACTCAATTTTAGCTCTTTGATCTAAACTTTCATCTATAAGTAGTTGGTTTTCAAGAATGATTTTAGTCAAGGTCCTTTGCAACTCATCAGATTTTCTAATATCTGATTGATGTTTTTCTTGCAGATTTAGAAAATCTGTCATGAGCTTGTTTAGCTTGTGTTCAAGATCAAGATTGTCTAAATTTACCTTTTGTTCTGAAGTTTCTGGTAGACCTTCAGAAAGTGCCATTAGGCAGAAATTTACCATTTCTTCTTCTTCATCATCAGAAGAATCATCAGATAACCATGTATTTGTTCCTGCAATTAAGCTAACTTGTTGCTGCTTCTTTGCTTCTTAAATCTTTTTCTCATAATAAGCAACATCCTTGAGCTTTTTGGTCTTACATTCTGATGTATAGTGACCTCTCTGCTTGCACTTGTAACACACAACTTCAGCCTTCCCTTTATCCTTAGATCTACTTTCCTCTTTAGATCTCCCTTCCATCCTTCCTCTGTCACTTCTCTGGTATCTTTGGCTTCCTCCCCTCAACCTCTGCTCAAATGTTTTGGTGAGCAGTGCTATTGCTTCAGCAAAAGCTGAAAAATCTGATGAAGTATCAGAAATTTCACAACTTTGGCTGTTTGATGGTTGTGGATCATTGGTGGGTATTGTTCTTTGTGAGTTTGAGATAAGAGCTAAAGATCCCCCTCTTTGAATGGTTTCTTCAAATATTTCTTCCTCTCCGGGGATCAAGATGATGTATAAGTCATGGAGACTCATGTTTCCTAGTTCTAAGGTTGAGGACAAAGTCATGGTTAGACTTCTCCATTCTCTAGGAAGGGCATCAAGAAATTTTATGTTTCTTTCATCATTTGACTTTGTTATTCCAAATTTCTTTAGCTCGTTTAAAAGTTTTATAAATCTTAGATATGTATCATTTAATCTTTCATTTGGCAAACTTTTAAACCTTTCATATGATGAGACATTGTTTGTTCTTTTGTTTCTTCTCATCCTTTCTCCTCCTTCACAAAGATTTTCCAACTGGTCCCATATTTCCTTGGCTGATGCACATGCATCAACTTGTGAAAATATGTCATTGGGGATGGCCATTATTAAAAGTGACTTTGCCCTTTCATCCCCAGCCACCTTTTCCTTGTCTTCCTCACTCCAAAATATTTCACTTTTGGGAGCTCGGGAGGCAGGGATAGCAGGTGATTGGTCAGTAGCTGGAATAGCTGGTATTTCAGTCATTGGTATATGTGGACCCCTTTCAATGGATTGAAACAGAGCTCGGTCATGACCATTAAGGAAATTAACCATCCTAATTTTCCATTGGGGGTATTCCTCTCTGACCAGAGTTGGAGGTTTGGACATAGAACCAATGTTAAAAGCATTATTCCAGGATTGAAAGCTGGCCATATTTAGAGAAAAGAAGATGAGCGATTGATCGTTTGATAATAATTTATTCAATCAGCTCTGATACCAATTGTTGGACTCAGTATGGCCTTAACAACTTCTTTTCACGTAATATGGAAAGTGATTTCAGTAGATGTGCGGAAATGGAAATCAGACTTTCAAGAAACAAGACCTACAGAATTATCAAGTTTATATCACTTTGAAACAAAAATGATTTACAAGGTGATTATAAGATTATTATCTAATACAAATGAATCTTGAATTCTGTGGGTGAGAGGGCAATGGAGTTTTGATGTATGTGTGAATGCTAAGCTTCAAACTCAATTGTCTTCTGCTGGTTGAGCCTTCTATTTATAGAAGGCTGGGTGCATGAAAAAACAATAGTTTATTCATGCAATAAGTCCTGCAAAAAGTAGCCATTTGACATATTCATTGAATCCAACATTCAAGTTGCCTTTTTCATCATGATATCCAATAATGTCAACTTGCTTCGGTAAGTGTGGCAGGATAGAGCTGATTTCAGACAAGTGGGGTATTCATCAGAATTTATGATAAACCACTTCATCAGAAATTCTGGTGAACAAATAATCAGAAAAATCCTGATGATCAGAATCGTCAGAAACTAATGACATTTCATTAGAAATATCATCAGAACCATCAGAAATGACCTTCTCTGATAATCCAATTCAGCTCTCGATCAACTTGTGATTCTTTGAAGTAGATGCTGTGCATTTCAGTTGTCCTATCTGATCTTCTTCTTCTTGTTTGTGATCTTCAGGACTGTTATCTCTTCATAGATCCAGTTGATTGTGATTTTCTTCAATACTTACAAATAAAGTTTCCTAACATGCGCCTTTTGCGACGAAACTATTTTCGGGTATCAAGACACTTTGTTTTGATATCAAACTTGTTTTCAAACTTGGTTAAACATGTTTTAACATGTTTAACTCCTCACTTTTAGTCTAGTGCTTATATTGGGTCGTAAGTTAAGCGGTCTAAACAATCGCTTAGACTTTTGAACCCGACCCGTTTGGTCGATCATTAGGATCCGAACAAACATGTTTTGTGACCATAGTTGTATAGGGAATAACCCTCCGAGGTTATACCTTATGATCACTTCGTTTAGTTAGTTGTATGATAGGAAGTTTATATGCCTTAGGAAAGTGACCAAAATGCCCTTTTTACGCATAATTTCATTTTAAGCATATGTAACCTAAATTTTAACATCTAAACTTAATTTTCAATGTTAGTAGACATGTTAAGGCATATAATACTTGTCATAAGACTAGTTAGGCGGTCCGAACACGCTTTTACGTGAACAACACGTTAATGTAGCGTAAACTACCTTAAGGAGTCGTAACGGGTCATAAACACTTAGGATAAGTTCCGACTTAGGATGTAGGCTTTGTTAAACCATATCATATGAGTTCCAATACTCATTTGGTTTACGAGACCTCATTCTATCCGATCTTCCGATTTAGGTCCGGTTTATTAACATAGTTACCTATATTAGGTAGCGTTTAATTCTGTGATCCTTCGAGCGTTACTTGGTTGATATTTCAAGACTATTAAGCAATATCAAGTGAGTACATAGTCCCCTCTTTTACTGTTTTCAAATATTTTGAGGTGGAACACATGTGCCTACTTGTTACTTTTGTGTTTTTCATACTTTTCATGACATATACTTGCTATGTTCATCTAGTACACATATAGTACATGATTTCCATTATGTTTTGCTATATATGTTGGCTGAGCATGCTAGCACATTGATTTCATAAACACTTTTGTTGCAGATGTTTACTCAGCCTATGTACACATTGATTTACATTACATTCCTACTTCGTATGTTTACTTAGCATACTTAGTACATGGTTTTCACATAACATTTGATTATACATGACATTATACCTATGGTTTGAGTAAATATTTTTATTCACCATACATGACATTTGGTTACACTTGACATTTGATTATATTTATACTTGACATTATACATTGTTTGTGCATAACATTTGACATTGGTTTGACAAGACATTTTGGTGGTTTAATTGGTAAGTGATTTAAATAACGAGACGTGTGTAATATGATAAAAGCATGGTGGATACGCTGCTGATACTTTCTATATATAAGTGCTTTTATGATATTAGATACTGAAGCGTTATCTAAATCACATCGACAGAAAACAAAGACATGATACATTCTATACAAAGACAAGACATATTGTTTACAGGACATTGTTTTACAGATGACATATTTTACACAATTCATTTTTACTTAGTTATTTATTTAACCATACATCATTCTTTTATATCATCTGATTTTCATACCTATTTTCACATGATTTTATAAAAGAAAACATTTTACAAGATTCATGATTACTTTCTGTTAAACACTTCTTGTAACTTACAAGTCATGAATCCTGCTTTCACAAAACCTATGTATCTCACAGGCATTTTTATGCTGTCGTACATATTTTCACATGTGTTTCAGGAGCTAATGTATGATGATGATCATGGTACACTTAGGCGGACTTGGGCCTTAGTGACTTAAAATGAAGCAAGACAATTTAATCTACGTTATGTTATCGTTTAAATTCCAAGACATTGTAAACAATCATTTTAATGAAACCAAACTTTAAATACCATGTGTTGTGAAACAATGATTCTGTTACTCCACTCCCCGATGTTTCCGCCATGGTTTGTTGTATTACGCGATCGGGGTGTGATAGAAAAGTTGGTATCAGAGCTCATGGTTATAGGGAATTAGGTTATTAGTAACGCTTTGACCTATTCTATAACCTTCCTAGGACCCTAACGCGAGTTTATTTGCGTTTAGATTCTAAAACAAAACCGTTGCCTCTCTTTAAGTGACAACCACAACCAGAATACAAATTACAAATCCATTTTGAAAACAAATCATCTATTCTTAAATGATTTATTATAAGGTTTTGAACCTTCAAAGTTTTCAAAGTCTCGTTAAAGTTTGGGTCTAAATAATGTGAACACGTGCAATCTGGAAGGGTGGGTGCATGTATCCCGAGTTTTCTGTCTAAGGCTAGAGTCTTCGTACAAATCCACATAATCGGACCAGTCACTATTACCTGGGAACTCTTCGGGGTGAGTGTCCACTTATAGGCTAAAGCATGTCTTCGCGATACATTATTATGACCCATTTGCTTTGATTAGTCACCGTGTCATTTATTTGTTTTAAGTAACGAATAAATGATCGCAATCCTTGTGCCTTATCGATGTCCTTTTTAGCATTCAATTTTTACTATCCAATATCATCTCACTCGTTTCTTTTCATGTTTCCTTGCTCTTTTAGAATACCTCCTCGACGTGACCAAACTCAGGATGCCGCCATGGCAGCCTAAATCACTCAGCAAATCACGGCTGTATTCCCAAACCTGATAACCCAGATAAACCAAGCAAACAAAAACAATAACAACAATACACCCGCTCTGAACTTTAAACAGTTCAACTCAGCTAAGCCACTTACATTTACTGGGTCTGAAGGAGCTATTGGGCTCCTACAGTGGTTTGAGAGTCTCGAAAGCACGTTTCGTCATGTACAATGCCCAAAAGAGCGAAAGTTGGAGTTTGCATCGAGTGTATTTCAGAAAAGAGCACTCACATGGTGGAACGGTGTAATGAGGGATAGGGGTGCCGATGTGGCAATGGCACAAACCTGGGAAGAGCTTCGAGCTCTAATGATGAAGGAATTCTGTCCTCGTCATGAACTCAGTGGGTTGGAAAGGGAATTCAACGATCTTAAGCAAGACAGCGGTGAACATCAAGCCTACACTGATCGTTATAAGGAACTGAGCCTGTTATGTCCTACCATGGTTACGCCTTTGGATAGGGCGATTAAAAAGTACATTAATGGCCTCCCTGACCCAGTTCAGGACATTGTTACTGGTAGCAACCCCACCACAGTTACACAGGCCATTGAGCTATCCGCTACCCTGACTGAATCTCAGATCAGGAAGGGTAAACTTTTCCGAAAAGGCGACAAGAAACCAACAGAAGAGACAAAATCCAAAGATAACACGACCGAATCCCCCAAAAAGTCAAAGAAGGTTAAGGCTTCAAAGAATTTCGCTATATTTGCTTAAAACAATCAAGTTGTTCCTTACCAACCAGCTCAACCCCCTGCTAAAAAGCCATACATTGGAACTGGACCTCTGTGCAACCAATGTAACCTTAATCATCACGAATTACTGTCGAGCTGTGACTTCACAAAATCTAGTTGTAACACCCCGTGTTTCCATAAGTCAAAGTCAAAGTCAAAGTCAAGGTCAAAGTCAACGACCGATTGTACGAACTTGACTTATAGTAATCTCCTTATTTTAATTGTATTATGTGGAGTAAGTGTTGTTAATTTCTAAAATCGATGTGTGTTAATCGCTATCTAATCGACTTACGACTGTGAATTATAGGAAGTAACAATGCGATAAAGTTAACTAACCGATAATCAAGCTATGCTACTCGACATCGAATCATGATACGAACCGCAACACGACCTAATTTGGTTATTATACGTGTGTGTGTGTGTGTGCCTTATGTGTTACTTGTGCGTGTTATATATATATATATATATGTTGTGGAAACCAATCGAACTCAATCGAAACTCGAAACGCAATCGAACTCGAATCCGAATTGGAAGTCGAACTATGGTAATTAGTAGTTGGGACTAAAAGTAATTTGACTAGGAAACCATATCGTGACGAGCCGCGCGCAATCGAAATCGAAGCATCAAAAATCGTCGCGTCAAATAATCGAACCACGTGCCATCCGGCCGGATAGCCACTACGCCACAGGTCAGGCGTCATCCGACCAGGATGTCATCCGGGTGGTACGCCATCCGATCGGATAACCCTTTCCTCTTTTGGAATCCTATAAATACCCCTGTCATTGTCATTCTTTCCATTTCTGGAAACTCTCTGTCCAAACCATTCGTGCTCCTCACCTTTTCTTCGATTTCTCTCAATCCAGGTAAGATCTCGTCCTAAATCTTGTACTATCTTAATCTACACACACTCCTACACCTTTCTATCTTTTAAATCCTAACTTTTAACCTTGAAATCACTAGATTTCGGGTGTTCTAGGATGATGTCATCATGTGTTCTTCAAGAACTTCATGTTTTGGCTTCAATCCACCAAGAACAACCGATATCTAACCGATTTCCATGAAAACATACAAAGATCTTGTAAAGATCTCGACACAAAAATGATGTAAAAGGATTGAAAGATGGTTTCTAACTTTCTTTCAACTCTTTTACACTCAAAACCGGTGGAAGCAGGTTCTGATTTAGTCTTCTACTCGACTGTAGTGTTGTACTAGCTCAAGATCTGGATTCTACCCACGAGACTACCGATTTCGGGTTAGCCAAGGGCAACCGTCTCGAGCCGGTAACCGACCGGACTAGGGTGATTCCTGGTCGGGATGGTCATCTGGGTCGAACTAGGGGTTCTGTTGGCTAACACGTTGTCAAAGTGTCTCGACATAACGACAAACCATCAAAACGACCAAGTGTAGGACGAACATGACAACCAGAACGGATTGATGTCTGACCGGATTGCTATCCAATCGGATAGGTCATCCGCACGGATTGCCATCCGAACGGATCACACTTGGTTCCCACCTTCAAAACAATCTTATCTGGAGTTTGAGTATTGAACGAATTGCAATCCGATCGGACGTCCATCTGACTGGATTACTCTTCGGATCATGAGATACTAAGACATTAAAGACTTAAACAATTTTCAACATGTTCAATAACAGGGTTGCCATCCGATCGAATGACACTTCTGTTGTGAACTTGCTTTCAATAAGTAGACTCATCACTAAGTCCCCGTCCGACCGGATGACCATCCGAACGGATTGTCATCCGCACGACTAACCGTCCGATCAACCGACTTGATGGATAGAGATACTTCAATGCTTTCAAAATACTACAACGAAAACTTCAAAAGACAAGCCATCATACATAAACACATTCTTCTTATAGGAAGAAACAATCCACTCGAATAAGTCATCCGACCGGATAACCTATCCGACCGGATGACCATCCGAACGGATTGTTATCCGCACGAATTGTTGTCCGCTCGGATTATCATCCGATCGAACTATTATCTGACTCGCTCATACCTTGTATCGTTTTACGCATCACTTATCGTTATGCTATCGAATCTATTCAGGCTATCCCTACTCGCTAAGTGCTCCCTTCAATACATTAATCGCTGTGAGTATACTCGATCCTTTTTTGCTTTACGCACTTTTGGGTGTTACATACGTTACGAATATTCAAACTACAACAATCACACTACTCAATACTATTTAAACGCTAACCGTTAATGCATGTTATACGTGGCTTATGAATGCTTGTTTGTTATGTTTACACATGGAATGTTGTCTACCTGCCTTAGCAACGATAGTACTATAGTTTGGACTCAGCACCCGTTCACACGGGGGTTGTTAAGGATCATTACTTGCATGGATTACGGTGGTAATCATGTATTGCGAACTGCCTCGGGCAGTCAACCCGCAGTCATTGGTATCGATGGATCTATGTCGATAACTAACGTGCTTCATTTCACTATGTGTACGTGTTGGTTATGCGTAAACTAATTCGAACTCTATATGCTATTATCAAACTTGTATGCTCACCTTTACATTTTATGTATTGACATTATTTTAACGTATGTGACAGGAGCTTAGGACGCACACTTGGTAGGAATTTGAAGCTAGAATAAAGCTTTAGAGTCCAACAAATAGTTGTCTGTAGTGGTCAAACTAAGGGTCTCTAGAAGCAGATAAACAATTGCTGTTTAATTAAATCTGAGTTGTCGGAACAGAATATTTGCCTGGATTTTTGTCTGTAATAATTATTTTGCTGTTTGAGATACGGTATGGGACGTATTATTTAAATTGAATAGTATTGATAATTGTTATGGAAACTTCTGGACAATCTGTTTCGCTCAGTGCCATGCCCCGATGTTTCCGCCATCGGTTGGGGTGTGACAGATTAGTATCAGAGCCATAACTATAGGGAATTAGGCAAGACTCGACCTAGTCCGGGTCGAAGTCTTAGATACCTAGACTATAGTTAAGAACCAACAGACCGACTTGTGCATACCCGGTAGGGGTTATGTACGAGCTTACTTCCCGCTATTCTCGCTTACGCTACACTATCACTACACTCGAATTTTCAACTATAAATAGGCAATAAGGTCGAGATTAGGTGTGGAAACCGCAAACTCCTGACTAAATTGCTTAATCAATGCTGTTTTGTCAACTTATCAATAATGTCTTCATTCTTTTTCAATAACGAACGCTTGTTCAGTGGGAAATTATACCAAATCAGGGGTGAAACCCATATTTTGATGAATAATCTCCTCCATTTTATCAAAAACAGGGACGAAGTTGTTAAGACAGGGGTGAAACCCTAACCTTGACGACCCGTTCCGCACATTTTACACACTCCCAACAAAGTCTCGACGGACTCCAATGACCTGAAGTCACGACATGACTAATGGGATGTGTGTCAGACGCCCTAGAATCGAGGCAAGGACACAGTCCTGAAGGTCAAACGTAGACGACAAGTCCTTGTGAATAGTTGAATCGCTTTGGTTAGTCGAAGTCTACTAGCCGCAGACAATCTATCTCTCGATTTTTATGTGTTTCGAATCTGAGCCCGCTACTGCTGACTCTGATAATTCGTCAATTTTATGTGTTTTATGTGCTTTTACCTGTTTATGTGCTTAATTTTGGAAGAATTAATCGATTTGTGCCTTTGCTTCGATCGACACACACAACTCGCACTGCAATTCTACCCCAAAACGTTAGCAAATCGTTGAATTATGGGTGACTTTATACTACGATACACGCTTATACTACGCTATTCTCGAACAATCGCAGACTTTGAATGATAGATTTCTATATTCTGAGGCAGTCAGAATGCTCCTGTGTGTGCTATATATCTCTGTGTGTACCTCTAGTGATTAAATGCGTATGTGGTTCCTTGCTTCTTTGCTCTACGTGCTTAGGTATTATGTGATTATGTGCTCTACGTGCTTATGTGATTTTGTGCTCTATGTGTTAAGTGTTTACGTGAATATGCGTGTTCCGAGCTTTAGTAAGTAGTAGACGTGTGAGGTGAGATTCGAATACAATGTGTTGAGTCCTGTGACGATGTCTATTGCAGACAATGTCATCTGGATCCCATCACGTACTTTCTCGTCAAGAAAAGAGGGACAAACGCCTCGCTGCCATCATCGCAAAAAGTGTGGCAAAGGCCGTGAGTGATGTTTACGAGAATGCCAGCAAATCATCTGAAGAGTCGAGGACCGAAGCTCCTAAAGCTACCACCAAGCCCTTCAATTTCAAGCAATTCAAGTCGTATGGGCCAAAGGAATTCACTGGCGAGGGAGGTCCTACTGCACTATTCCAATGGTTTGATTCAATTGAGGTCACTCTGCGACAAAGTGGTTGCCCTGATGACCTTCGAACTCTGAATGCTACCGGCGTTTTCCAGTCCCGTGCACTAAACTGGTGGACGGCCGAGAGAAACAAGCGAGGTAACGATGCAGCCTACGGACTGTCGTGGGACGAACTCAAGGAAGTCATGCTAGAGGAATTATGCCCTCCTCACGAACGTCAAAAGCTTTAAGATGAATTTTGGCACATACATCAACATGAGGGTGACAACACTGCTCTCACTTCTCGTTTCAAACAGCTCAGCATCATCTGTCCCGATCAAGTCAAGACTCCGGAGATCACAATCAAGAAGTACATCCGAGCTTTGCCCGACTGCATCGCAGATTTCGTGCAAGCGGCTAAGACTAAGACGATCGAAGAGACTTACCTACTGGCCGCCGAAATCAACGACAAGAGGGTCAAGGCTGATGTCTGGGATAAAACTCTGAAGCACCTGCATCAAGCTACTGCCACCGCACCAACTACTGAACCCACCACATCGAGCAACAAGAGGAAGAACAAGAGAAAGAAATGCTCCAGCAACAAGAACTGTGCGATCACTGCTGCACCGATTCAAGTTGTACCAGCCCAACAACGTCAAGTAGCGGCGCCTGTGGCTAATGCACCGCCTGCAAAGCGTGCATACACTGGGCCACACCCGCTCTGCCCTACTTGTACCTACCACCATCCGACTGCCATTGCTTGTCGTTTTTGTGCTCATTGCAATGTATACGGCCATTTTACTGCTAACTGCCGTATTCGACAAGCTCCTGCTCATCAAGCTCTACTCGCAGCCCCTCAGGGTCACCAAGCTCCTCCGGCACCCGCGGTCAAAACCAGAGCCTGCTTCGCATGTGGCGACCCTAACCATTTCGCCAACATGTGCCCAAATAGGGTTGTGAAACAAGAGCCCCAGCAGCAACATCCTCAACAGCAGCAGCAACACCAGCAGCAACAGCAACAACAGGCCGCACGCGCCAGAACTTTCAACATCAACGTGCGCCAAGCCCAAGCCGACAACAACGTGGTTAATGGTACGTTCCTTGTGAATGGTATTTATGCATCATGTTTGTTTGATACTGGAGCCGATAATTGCTTTGTGTCATTTGAATTCGAGAAACTCCTTAGTCGTAAACGCTCCCAACTCTCCTCGACGTTCGATGTAGAAGTCGCTACCAGAAGAACCATCGCCGTTAATTCTGTTCTTCGTGATTGTACTCTTGAGCTCAACAATCACATCTTCCTAATTGACCTTATTCCGATGCAACTCGGAAGTTTTGACGTTATAGTAGGCATGGACTTTCTTCGAGAAAACCATGCTGAAGTTGTGTGCTTCGAAAAGATGATTCGATTTTCGCTCGCGAATGGTGACTCATTGTGTGTATACAGTGATACTACTTCAAAGGGTCTCAAGCTTATGTCATGTGTGCAAGCTAGCAAGTATCTCCGCAAGGAATACACGGCTTTCTTGGCTAACATTATAGTAGCAGAGAAGGAAAAGAAAGAGAAGAAGGAAGTGAAAGATGTTCCTGTGGTTCGAGAATTTCCTAATGTTTTTCCAGAGGATCTTCCCAGACTACCGCCAAGTCGTGATATCGACTTTCATATCGACCTCATTCCGGGAGCCAATCATGTTGGCAAAGCTCCTTATCGACTCGCACCGTCCGAAATGCGCGAACTCTCAAACCAACTCCAGGAATTACTTGAGAAAGGCTTCATTCGCCCGAGCACATCTCCTTGGGGCGCGCCAGTCCTTTTTGTCAAAAAGAAGGATGGGTCGTCAGGATGTGCATCGACTACCGGGAATTGAATAAGTTAACTATCAAGAACCGCTATCCCCTGCCTCGCATCGACGATTTTTTTGATCAACTACAAGGCGTTGCGTGTTTCTCAAAGATCGACCTACGTTCAGGATATCACCCGCTACGTATTCAAGAGGAGGATATACCCAAAACCGCTTTTCGCACTCGGTACGGTCACTACAAATTCGTTGTCATGCCTTTTGGTTTAACCAACGCACCAGCGGTTTTCATGGATCTGATGAATCGCGTGTGTAAACCATATCTTGACCGTTTCGTCATCGTATTCATCGACGATGTCTTGATCTATTCCAAATCGAAAGCCGAACACGCGCAACGTCTATGTTTGGTTCTCGAGTTACTCCAGGGGAACCAACTCTATGCTAAGTTCTCGAAGTGCGGATTCTGGTTGGAGGAAGTTCAGTTTCTGGGACACATTGTTAATAGTCACGGTATTCACGTCGATCCTGCGAAAATTGAAGCTGTTAAGAGCTGGATTACGCCTAAGAACCCGTCTGAAGTCCGCTCTTTTCTCAGACTATCGGGCTATTATCGACGATTTATCGAGGGATTCTCAAAGATCGTTGTGCCGCTTACCTCTCTCACGCATAAAGACAAGCCTTTTGTTTGGAAAACCGAACAAGAGTCTGCCTTTCGAACCCTCAAGCACATGCTTTGAAACGCTCCTGTTCTCACATTGCCCGATGAAAACAACGATTTCATTGTCTATTGCGATGCTTCCAACCTTGGTCTTGGTTGTGTCCTCATGCAACGGGACAAGGTCATAGCGTACGCATCTCGTCAGCTCAAGGTCCATGAGAAGAACTATACAACCCATAATCTCGAGCTAGGCGCAGTTCTTTTTGCATTAAAGATTTGGCGACACTACCTGTATGGTACCAAGTGTACGATCTTCACCGATCATAGGAGCCTACAACATATCTTTAATCAGAAGGAACTTAATATGCGTCAACGCCGATGGGTAGAACTTCTCAACGATTACGACTGTGAGATCCGTTATCACCCAGGCAAGGCAAATGTTGTGGCCGACGCACTTAGCAGACGCAGCTATCTGCTTAGCACTCGCAATGTTCAAGCCCAACACGATCTCGAAACCCTCATCCGCGACGCTCAACACGCGTGTTTTAACGAACGCACCCTGAAGAAAGAAAGAATCTACCATGATGGAGCCCAGCTTGTAAGCAAATCGAACGGGATATTCCACTTTCTGGACCGAATCTGGATCCCCAAACGAACCAATTTATGACAGATCTTGATGGACGAAGCCCACAAATCCCGGTATTCTGTTCATCCCGGTGACGATAAAATGTACCAGGACCTTCGTTATACGTACTGGTGGCTGGGTATGAAAAGGGATATCGCTCTCTACGTTGGAAAATGCCTAACTTGTGAAAGAGTCAAGGCTGAACATCAAAGACCCTCTGGCTTACTCGAGCAACCACCAATTCCCATGTGGAAGTGGGAAAGTATAGCCATGGACTTTATAACCAAGCTACCGCACACGTCATCAGGTCACGACAGCATTTGGGTTGTTGTTGACCGTTTGACTAAATCAGCTCACTTTCTGCCGATACGAGAAGACTAGAAGGTAGAACGATTAGCCCGAATCTACACCGACGAGATCATTTGTAATCATGGGACGCCTCGTGACATCATCTCTGATCGTGATGCTCGGTTTACCTCGCGCCTGTGGGAAACGTTTCAAACAGCACTCGGTACATCGCTTAATCTAAGTACCGCTTTCCACCCGCAAACCGACGGTCAGACTGAAAGAACGATTCGTACTCTTGAGGACATGCTCCGCTCGTGTGTCGTAGACTTTGGTGGTAATTGGGACAAGTACTTGCCGTTAGTCGAATTCTCGTATAACAACAGCTATCATTCTAGCATCCAAATGGCACCTTTCGAGGCATTATACGGAAGAAGATGTCGATCGCCCATTGTGTGGCACGAGATCGGTCATTCGCAACTAACCGGTCCTGAGCTACGACAAGAAACGACAGACAAAATTTTCCAAATTCGAGACAACCTGGTGAAAGCTCTGGAACAACAAAAAAGTTACGCCAATAAATGACGCAAGCCCCTTGAATTTGACGTTGGTGACTACGTACTCCTAAAGGTATCACCTTGGAAGGGTGTGGTCTGATTCGGCAAGAAAGGAAAGCTCGTGCCTCGATATGTTGGACCTTTTAAGATTCTGGAAAGGATCGGAAAAGTCGCCTACAGACTCGAACTACCGGAGGAACTTAGTAATGTCCACCCGACTTTCCACGTGTCAAACCTCCGAAAGTGCCTAGCTAACCACGACTTACACGTTCCTCTCGATGATCTGCAAGTGAACGAAACATTACACTTAGTGGAAAAGCCTGTCGAAATCATGGATCGCCAAACCAAGCAGCTCAGACGCTCTCGTGTTCCTATTGTGAAAGTCCGATGGGAAGGTAAACAAGGCGCGGAGTTCACTTGGGAACTCGAAAGCGACATGAAGGCAAAGTACCCGCAGTTGTTTAAAGAGAGAAGCTAGAGAGAGAGAAAGTGACATCGTGATTCAGGTGCTTGTAGGATTTCATATCAATCAATAGAATCACCAATTATATTACGCCTCGTGTGTTCGATCACGTTCGTGTATGGATTCCGCAAGTCACATGTTCGGTTCGCAATCGTTTCGGAGTCAAAACAGGTCTGAACAGAAAGTTCTCAAACGTGATTCACAGTGTTGTACAGCTTCCAGCTTAATTTCAGGACGAAATTCCCTAAACAAGGGGAGGCTGTAACACCCCATGTTTCCATAAGTCAAAGTCAAGGTCAAAGTCAACGACCGATTGTAGGAACTTGACTTATAATAATCTCCTTATTTTAATTGTCTTATGTGGAGTAAGTGTTGTTAATTGCTAAAATCGATGTGTGTTAATCGCTATCTAATCGACTTACGACTGGGAATTATAGGAAGTAACAATGCGATAAAGTTAACTAACCGATAATCAAGCTATGCTACTCGACATCGAATCGTGATACGAACCGCAACTCGACCTAATTTGGTTATTATACGTGTGTGTGCGCCTTATGTGTTACTTGTGCGTGTTATATATATATATATATATGTTGTGGAAACCAATCGAACTCAATCGAAACTCGAAACGCAATCGAACTCGAATCCGAATCGGAAGTCGAACTATGGTAATTAGTAGTTGGGACTAAAATTAATTTGACTAGGAAACCCTATCGTGACGAGCTGCGCGCAATCGAAATCGAAGCATCAAAAATCGTCGCGTCAAACAATCGAACCACGTTCCATCCGGCCGGATAGCCATCCGACCGGATAGCTACTACGCCACAGGTCAGGCGTTATCCGACCAGGATGTCATTCGGGCGGTACGCCATCCCATCGGATAACCCTTTCCTCTTTTGGAATCCTATAAATACCCCTGTCATTGTCATTCTTTCCATTTCTGGAAACTCTCTGTCCGAACCATTCGTGCTCCTCACCTTTTCTTTGATTTCTCTCAATCCAGGTAAGATCACGTCCTAAATCTTGTACTTTCTTAATCTACACGCACTCCTACACCTTTCTATCTTTTAAATCCTAACTTTTAATCGTGAAATCACTAGATTTCGGGTGTTCTAGGATGATGTCATCACGTGTTCTTCAAGAACTTCATGTTTTGGCTTCAATCCACCAAGAACAACTGAGATCTAACCGATTTCCACGCAAACATAAAAAGATCTTGTAAAGATCTCGAGACAAAAATGATGTAAAAGGATTGAAAGATGGTTTCTAACTTTCTTTCAACTCTTTTACACTCAAAACACTCAAAACCGGTGGAAGCAGGTTCTGATTTAGTCTTCTACTCGACTGTAGTGTTGTACTAGCTCAAGATCCGGATTCTACCCACGAGACTACCGATTTTGGGTTAGCCAAGGGCAACTGTCTCGAGCCGGTAATCGGCCGGACTAGGGTGATTCCTGGTCGGGTTGGTCATATGGGTCGAACTAGGGGTTCTGTTGGCTAACACGTTGTCAAAGTGTCTCGACATAACGACAAACCATCAAAACGACCAAGTGTAGGACGAACAGGACAACCAGAACGGATTGCCATCCGAACGGATCACACTTGGGTCCCACCTTCAAAACAATCTTATCTGAAGTTTGAGTATTGAACGAATTGCAATCCGATCGGACGACCATCTGACTGGATTACTCTTCGGATCATAAGATACTAAGACTTTAAAGACTTAAACAATTTTCAACATGTTCAATTACCGGGTTGCCATCCGATCGAATGACACTTCTGTTGTGAACTTGCTTTCAATAAGTAGACTCATCACTAAGTCGCCGTCCGACCAGACCACCGTCCGACCGGATGACCATCCGAACGGATTGTCATCCGCACGACTAACCGTCCGATCAACCGACTTGATGGATAGAGATACTTCAATGCTTTCAAAATACTACAATGAAAAATTCAAAAGACTAGCCATCATACACAAACACATTCTTCTTATAGGAAGAAACAATCCACTCGAATAAGTCATCCGACCGGATAACCTATCCGACCGGATGACCATCCGAACGGATTGTTATCCGCATGAATTGCTGTCCGCTCGGATTATCATCCGATCGAACTACTATCCGACTCGCTCATACCTTGTATCGTTTTACGCATCACTTATCGTTATGCTATCGAATCTATTCAGGCTAACCCTACTCGCTAAGCGCTCCCTTCAATCCATTAATCGTTGTGAGTATACTCGATCCCTTTTTGCTTTACGCACTTTTGGGTGTTACATACGTTACGAATATTCAAACTACAACAATCACACTACTCAATACTATTTGAACGCTAACCGTTAATGCATGTTATACGTGGCTTATGAATGCTTGTTTGTTATGTTTACACATGGAATGCTGTCTACCTGCCTTAGCAACGATAGTACTATAGTTTAGACTTAGCACCCGTTCACACGGGGGTTGTTAAGGATCATTACTTGCATGGATTACGGTGGTAATCATGTATTGCGAACTACCTCGGGCAGTCAACCCGCAGTCATTGGTAACGATGGATCTATGTCGATAACTAACGTGCTTCATTTCACTATGTGTACGTGCTGGTTATGCGTAAACGAATTCGAACTCTATATGCTATTATCAAACTTGTATGCTCACCTTTACATTTTATGTATTGACATTATTTTAACGTATGGGACAGGTGCTTAGGACGCACACTTGGTAGGAATTTGAAGCTAGAATAATGCTTTAGAGCCCAACAAATAGTTGTTTGTAGTGGTCAAACTAAGGGTCTCTACAATCAGATAAACAATTGCTATTTAATTAAATCTGAGTTGTCGGAACAGAATATTTGCCTGGATTTTTGTCTGTAATAATTATTTTGCTGTTTGAGATACGGTATGGGACGTATTATTTAAATTGGATAGTATTGATAATTGTTATGAAAACTTCTGGACAATCTGTTTCGCTCAGTGCCATGCCCCGATGTTTCCGCCATCGGTTGGGGTATGACACTAGTTGTTAACAACCCTGCTCAATCTCGTTTTCCACCAAGTTCTTGCTACAACTGTGGCGAGATGGGCCATTTCAGAAACAATTGCCCAAGGCTTAATAATGCAAATCAAGCCCGTGGATGAGCATTTGGATAACTGGAAGACGATGCTGCTTAGAGACAATTGAACTTTATGTATTATTTTCTTTTGTTATTCAAGACTATGAAACAATTATTTTGGTGTATAAATAAAATTTTATTTACATTACGATGTACAAAAACAAATGTGGTTACATATGTTCATGACATACCCCTACGATCCCGACACTAAGGAACTATGTTTTTCGCAAGACAAACTACTCTTGTAGTTCTCCCATTCATGTGATCTCTCGCGATCTCCACGAAAATCCTAAATACGCATTTCCTTCTAAGAAACAAAGTATAAGTTACAAGTTACAACTCTGGATGAATACTCAAAGTGCCACTTTAAATCCTTGCTTGGATATCTAAGGGTACTTTTCTTAAGTCCTTCAATAGTCTTATGTGATATGTCTATGTATATATCATTACATTCTGCTTTGCATAACGACGTACATAGTATATGTTTTCAAAACATCTTTCATGATTTCAAAAACATTTCATATAGTTTAAAAACATTTTAACATAGTATATTTACTTAATATGCCAAGTGCATAATTTCAAAAAACATTATCCATGTTATCAAAAACCTTATACATGATTTCAAAACCATCTCACATGGATTTAAAACATTTTATAAACACATTTACCTAATACACCTACCACATGATTTCAAAAGCATTACGTAAGGTTTCAAAAACATTAAACACATTTCCAAAGAACCCCATGCATAATTTTCAAGAACCCTCTACTCGTATGTTGACTTAACATACGTAGTACACGATCTCCAAATTCTGCTTCATATGTTGACTTAGCATATCTTGCATCTTGACTTCAAGAACATTTACCTCATGTATTGACTTAAGCACATCTAGTATAAGGTTTTCGATAATTTCTCGCTATACAAATTCCAAATCCTTATAGGATCTTCCTATCTTCATAATTAGATCCTTGTGGATGTTTAAAGCACAAAATCAAAGTCCTTAATTGGATTCTTTGTGTGCTTCAATACGTACATTACGAATCAATGAAAACAAAACCAAATCCTTATAAGATCTTCCTATCTTCGTAGTGAGATTCTTGAGGATGTATAGAGTACTAATCAAAGTCCATTAATTGGATTCCTGGCGTACTTTAAACGCAAAATGTACAAATCAATAACAAGTTAACAAACTGATAACAAGTTGGTAACCAAGTTGACAATTTTGTGACTATGTGATTATGTGCTTACGTGCTTATGTGTTGACCTAATTAAAGAAACTCTATGGTGATCTAGTCAAAGTTATCACAAGGTTGTTCGATTAATCCTATCCCCTACACATTATAAAATAAATTGTGCGGACTATGCAAGGGATTACGTAATTATGGATGCATACATAATTATGAAATTCAGTGCACAGAAACCACAGGAAGTTTCATCATGTGTTAGTTTAAACTAGAAACAAAAGTTATCTATATTCATTTCCATTTTTGATGAGGTATCCACTGAGGAAAAATGAACTAGCTACTCATTTTTCGCTTCTGAAAGAAATATCCACTGAGGTAAATGAATAATCTATTCGTGAACCATGTTGATTTTCATTTCTTGGAGTACCCACTGAGGAAAATGAACTATCCGTCCATTTTCGCTTCTGAAGAAATATCCACTAAGGAAAATAAACAAATTCATTTTCATTTCTGACGAAGTATCCACTGAGGAAAATGAACTATCCGGCCATTTTCACTTCTGAAGAAATATCCACTGAGGAAAATGAATAAATTCATTCCGTTCTGACAAAGTATCCACCGAGGAAAATGAATAAATTCATTCCATTTTCGCTTCTGAAGAAATATCCAATGAGGAAAATGAATAAATTCATTCCGTTTCTGGTGAAGTATCCACTGAGGAAAATAAATTGTTCATTCATTTTCGCTTCTAAAGAAATATCCACTGAGGGAATGAATAATCCTGCATTGATCTTGTCATTTTCGTTTATGACGAAGTATCCACTGAGGAAAATGAACTATCCGTCCATTTTTGCTTCTGAAGAAATATCCACTGAGGAAAATGAATAAATTCATTCCATTTCTGGGGAAGTATCCACTGAGGAAAATGAATTGTTCATTCATCTTCGCTTCTAAAGAAATATACACTGAGGGAATGAATAGTCCTGTGTTGATCCTTCATTTCCACCTCTGACAAAGTATCCACTGAGGAAAATGAATTATCCATTCATTTTCTCTTCTGAAGAAATATCCATCGGGGAAATAAATATTCTTTACGATAATCCTTCATTTCCACTTCTGACGAAGCATCCACTGAGGAAAATGAATTATCCATTCATTTTCGCTTCTGAAGAAATATCCATCGGGGAAAATGAATATTCTTTACGATAATCTTTCATTTCCACTTCTAACAAAGTATCCACTGAGGAAAATGAGTTATCCATTCATGTTCGCTTCTGAAGAAATATCCATCGGTGAAATGAATATTCTCTACGATAATCTTTCATTTCCACTTCTGACGAAGTATCCATTGAGGAAAATGAATTATCCATTCATTTTCGCTTCTGAAGAATATCCATCAGGGAAATGAGTAATCTCTTTAACTATCTTTCATTTCTACTTCTGACAAAGTATCCATCGAAGAGTATGAATTATCCATCCATTTTCGTTTCTGAAGAAATAACCATTAAGAAATGAACAGCTTATACATTCCTTCATTTCCATTCCTGATAAAAGTATCCAGTGGAGAAAATGAATTATCTATTCATTTCTGCTTTTGAAGAAATATCCATTGGAATTGAATAACCTATTCATCTTTCATTTCCACTTCTGACGAAGAATCCATTGAGGAGAATGAACTATTTATTCATTTCTGCTTCTGAAGAATATCCATTAGGGAATAATAAACTTATGCCTTACGTGGAAATCCTTGAATAAGTTATTCTATGATAATAGATGAAACTCTAGATTCCGCGCAAGACAATTACTTAAACAGACTCCTACAAATAAATTTCGGGACAAAATTTCCTAAAGTAGGGGACACTGTGACAACTGTGCCTACAGTTATCACTAACCAATCCCAAAAAATTTTGTAAGCAATAAAACCTTGTGTTCATTTCTTGGATTGTGTAATTATCTATGATACTTGCACAATATCAATCCTTGTTCAAATTCAAACCCTTGAACACTTTCTGGAAAGTTATACGCAAACTGATGCGTAAACGTAATCAGTTAATGCAACATACACTCCAGAATAGTGACATATTCTTAACATACCTTAAATAACCTTTACATAACTTAGAAATAAGTTTTGAATGGTTTGGTATGGCAAAAACAAGTTTATTCGCTCATAGGGACTATTTGCGACAAACTGCGAAAGTCTACAGATTCATATAGTAACATACACTCCAGAACATGATCATAAGCTAAACATACCATAAATAACCTTAACATAGATTAGAAATAAGCTTTGATGGGTCGGTGTGAGAAAATATGCTTAATTGATCAACAGGGACTAAAAGCGTCAAAAAGTGCATAAGTTTGCATTTAAGCGCATATCTTACGTTCTGAACATATCCGGACATCCAAAAATTTTTGTAATCATTAAAATATTTTATTTTAGTGATTGGAATGCTAAAATACCATTCGTCGCATAATTTGGATCATTCTTCGCGTCCGTTCGAGTTTCGTCGTAATTAACCGAACAACGTGACTGTACGACCAAATGAACCGACATTCGTGATATTTTCAAGCATATTTCATGTACACTATACTTTGACATCATTATTGAGCCTTGAAAATGGGTTAACGGGGCTTAAATGTGTCAAAAACCAAGTTTTATGCATGTAGGGGCTCTTTCTGCCAAACTTTCAAACTTACTGGACACTAGGTCGCGGGCCGCAAAGGCTAGACCTGTATCCTACGCAGGGCGCGACAGCTGCCTCTGGGCAGATTCTTTGAATCTTCAATTCACCTGCTCTTCTTGGTTTTTAATCCTAGTTTTAGCATACCTTGTGCTTGTTTAAAGGCCCCCTCCTAGTATTTAAATCAATAGGCAACATGTGTATTGTGACAACCTGTACTCTCGTTGTCGAGAGAAAGGCATTTTAGTAATACGTGCATTTATTTATTCTTACCATTATTATTAGCATTATTATTATTATTATTATTATTATTATTATTATTATTATTATTATTATTATTATTCATGAAGTAATAATGGTCCGCGGCTAGAGATTTAAATTATTTACGCATTTAATTAGTATAACCGGACAAGTCTGGTTGGGCGAGACTCGTAGTTGTTTAAATTGGTTTACACACTTGGGCTAGGCCCAAGACCCACTCCCTAAACCTACACTATTTAAACCTTCTAAAAACCCTCTCCCTCTCATTTTATTTCTCTTAACTCAAAACCCTACAAAATTATGGCAGCCGCACACACTCGAGACCACACCCCTTATTCCCCTCTGTTACTCCGGCGGCCGGAGCTTTTCCGGATGTCTTCTCCGGCCACTCACCCTCATCAGAGCACCCCCTTATCCTTCTATCAACACCCCACCCACACACCAGCCGACCACCACTCCTTCTACGCACACCCTTGCAAGAGAGAGAGAGAGAGCTGCTGAGGAGTGGGAGCCGACCACCACTCCTTGGTGGTGCGGCGATAGCAGAAAACTCGAAGAAACAGAGAACTTCGGCGACCCTAGAGCTCCGGCTGTCGGAATGCGGCGGTCAGCAACTCGGTCCGACGAGTAGCTCCGCGGTGGCGATCGTGATTTCCGGCGACAATACCACCAAGTACGGCGGCGGAACGGGCTTTCTTCAGGCTCGAGTTTGGACCTTGGAGCTCCGGCTCATGCACAGAGGCCGTGGCAGCAGGCATTTCTCTTTGACTCGAAACCTTTGGTTAGTTGATACCCCCCCCCCTGTGTTTCTTTACCCTTGGTCAGTGAATGTTTGTGTGAGCTTTGTGAGTTTTGTTTATATATATTAACTGTTTAGTATACATCGATGGTGTTTGGAATGGCTAGAACATGTTTGGCATTTTTGAAAATTGAATATATAAACTGATGTTAACTTTTATAGCTGCTAATCCGTTTTGTGTATATGAAAATTTAAAGTAGGCTGTCTTGTGTGTAGAATTAGTAACATGATTGTAGATTCATGAATGATAATAGTGATAGTTAGGACATTTTACTAAACATGTGCTAACTGTTTTGGTTGTTGAAGGAAACTTGTCATGAAATAAAATTGATATATGAAGGTTGTTGTTAACCATATATATATATATATATATATATATATATATAGGTTGTTGTTAGGGTGGAGTTATTGTAAAAAAGACCAAAAGTGTGAGAAAGGTAAGAAAGAATCTCAGCCATTAGATCTAAATTAATTGAAAAAGGTATAATTGTAAATGCATTAACAAATTCAAATATGGTAATCCTTGATTTAAGGATTTGGAGAGAGAAAATCCTTGATTTAAGGACTTATAACCGTCCATAATTAGAGCATGTTCATGACATGGTGTTTTAAATAAATTCATAGTTCAATTCATGGTGTTTTTACAAAAAAAATATAACACCATATTTAAAACAAAATATAACACCATTCAGTACACAAAAAACACCATTCAGTACAAGATATAACACCATTCAGTAAACAAAAAATAACACCATTCAATAAATAATATAACACCATTCAGTAAACAAAAAGTGACACCATTCAGTAAACAATATAACATTATTCAGTAAACAAAAAATAACACCATTCAGTAAACAAAATAACACCATTCAGAAAAAAATAACACCATTCAGAAAATAAAATAAACACCATTCAGAAAATAAAATAAACACCATTACTGAAAAGAAAAAAACACCATTAATGAAAAGATTCAGAAAAAAAAACACCATTCAATAATCCTTACATCTCGGTATCATCTTCTTCTCCGCTGCCGGCACCACCACTGCCGGTCCGCCACCGCCGTCGTCGAACCCAACCACCCGACAGTAAAATCTCGTATTCTCCGACGCCAATCGTCTTCAACAACCGCTACTCCTCCATCTCCATACGCCGATCGTCTTCAACAACCGTCGCGCACCCTCTTCGCACTCCGACACCGGCTTCCGATTGATGTTTGATCTTCCGATTCGTGGTGGTCTTGGAGTTGTGCTGTTGGATCTTCTGATTTATTGAATATGGAAGAAGAAAGAGAGAGAGAAAGAGAGAGAGAAATTGTGAGCGTATGATAGAGAGAGAACGAAATTGCAGGGATTTTAATTTACAAAATGGGGATAAAAAGACACAATTGCCCCTAGATATTTCAATTCAGTCCAAATTAAGAAAAATATTTTACAATTTGGTCCCTATTGATCTCAACCATTAGATCAAAAGATCTAATGGCTGGGATTCTTTCTTACCTTTCTCAGACTTTGGGCCTTTTTTACAGGATCCTTTACCTATATATATATATATATAGGACAATGATATCCGTTAGGAACCACCTTTTATTGCGAGAACCGCGAGAACCAGTGTGAACACAAAAAGTATTACCTAAAAAATCTAAAAAACACCCAATTTTTTTTTCTTTTTGCCATTCTTTTATAAAAATCTCTATATTTTGTTTACAATAAAAAAAATTTCAAAAAAAAAAATTTTCGAGTCACAGTTATCCATGCACATGTGCATTTGTATCATTTCTTTGACAAATTTCGTAATTCATTACAAATATTAGACAATTACACTTTCATTTACACTACCACGTGTAATACACTACTTTTTACGTTAACAATATTAGAAATGCACATGTGCATCTATATGTATCAACATGAAATAAGGTGTTTTGGTACACTACTTTTTCTTTCATATATCATTCCATCGATAATACACAAACATGCACATGTGCATTTTTGTCATTTCTTTGACAAATTCCGTATTCATTACAACTATTAGACAATTGCACTTTCATTTACACTACCATGTGTAATACAATACTTTTTACATTACCAATATTAGAAATGCACATGTGTATCTATATGTATCAACATGAGATAAGGTGTTTTGGTACACTACTTTGAATACACTATATCTTTCATCTATCATACCATCCATAATACACTACCATTACCTCCTACCATCCATAATACAATGTCATTACCAATATTTTCACTTTATTACATGTATGTAAACACCATTTATACCATCCAATCAACATATTAAATCATAAATTGACAACTATAACCAAACCATCAACCACTAGATAGAACTAACCAAAAAACATGTATATGGGCCTACTTCTCCATTCAAAATCACAAACTTTTTATACCAAAACACGTTATATCATGGTTATACCTAATGATGCACATTGGTAATGTAAAAAGTAGTGTATTACGAATGGTATTGTAAATTAAAGTGCAATTGTTTATTTCTGATAACGTATTACCGAATTTGTCGAAGTAATGATACATATGCACATGTGCATGGATAACTGTTACTCGAAAAAAAGCATGGTGGATACGCCGCTGGTACTTCCTATATATAAGTTCTTTTATGATATTACATACCGAAACGTTATCAAAATCACTTCGACAGAAAACAAAGACATGATACATTCTATACAAAGACATGACATATTGTTTACAGGACATTGTTTTACAAATGACATATCTTACACAATTCATTTTTACTTGGTTATTTATTTAACCACACATCATTCTTTTATATCATCTGATTTTCATATTGATTTTCACATGATTTTATAAAAGAAAACATTTTACAAGATTCATGATTACTTTCTGTTAAACACTTCTTTTAACTTACAAGTCATGAATCCTGCTTTAACAAAACCTATGTATCTCACAGGCATTTTTATGCTGACGTACCTCTTTTCACATGTGTTTCACGAGCTAATGTATGATGATGATTGTGCTACACTTAGGTGGACTTGGGCCTTAGTGACTTAAAATGAAGCAAGACAATTTAATCTACGTTATGTTATCGTTTAAATTCCAAGACATTGTAAACAATCATTTTAATGAAACCAAACTTTAAATACCATGTGTTGTAAAACAATGATTCTGTTACTCCACTCCCGACGTTTCCGACACGGTTTGTTGTATTACACGGTCGGGGTGTAACATAGTCATTTTACGGAAAAGACGTATTTTGAGGCGTTTGACCCAAAAGGCTTATACCTATAACTTTTTACACTTATCAAAGACTTATTTGGTCATAATACTTATTTCTAAACAACCCTTAAGGGTCGTTTGCCCGGTTTATCGATCAAGGGTGTTTTGGTCAACTTTAGTCCCTCATTTTACGACGAAGGACTTTCAATAACATATTTGACCAAAATCGCACATTTTAGCTAAAATCTTATTTACACATACCTTGCTCGGATCAAAGTATTGACTCGTTTGAATACCTCATCAAATAAGTTGCTAGTTAATAGTGACGCATATTCCATAAGCTACTTACCTCTGTGATCATAATACTCGACAAACAATCATTAGGCGATATCGTCAAATGGTGATCACATCACCATTCGACCCGTTTGGCCTAAATGACCAAAAATTTGGTATTAATAGTTAAATGGAATTTATTTACCATTTCACTCATTTGTCCCATTACTTATTTTCACCGTATGGTCATGTTTCTAAAATCCGTTTCTTGCGCATTTAACCCCTCACGGCTTACGCCATTGGGTGTCGTTTAAACTTCAACTTTTATTCGTCTACACATAACTAAATTACCGTCTTACCCTTATTATTCATTTTGGCTCACCCTTTAAGGTAACCATTCAAAACTCATTATATGTTTGTCATTTCATGACAAATTTACCATTTCGCCCCTTTTTATCATCAAGCATGGTTTTCATCATTTTCACTTGTTCCGACCCATATCATGTCACGTCGGAACCCCATATTTCAAATATTACCTTATCGTATTTATAACCTATAAAATCAATAAGTATTCTACAAAAAGGGTGTAAGCTTTACTTACCTTGCATCCAAATTACGCATTTCCTTCATACTTGATTCATTTGACCCGCTTCCTTTCCAAGCTTCCACCTAACTTGTTAAGCGTCAAACTATCATTATAATTCGTCAGATGGTTAGATTAATCATTATCAATCACGACTATTCCCCCTTATGGGTTTTATGTTGAATTTATTATTCGATCTTATCATTGGTGAGTTTGACTTTTAAAAAGTCAATTGAATTATTCACATATATAATTGCACCAATTTGTTCATCGACTCACTTAGGCATTTCATCTGAATACTTAATGAAATCAGATTTTACATACTAACTAGTAGGTAGCATGATTTCAAGCATCTAAAACATGATTTTAACATCAATTTCTTTATATTATAGAAAAACCCATCTTATGGTGAGTATGATCATCCACCCGAATTCATAAATTATTCAAACACTTTCTTATCACCATTATGTATGATGATTCTAAACATGTTTATATTATCAATTTCATCATATTACTAAAACCCACTTATCTAAGTGTGGTAAATCATCTAAACTCTTAAATCAAAGCAACATATGTATAATTTTCACTTAGGGTTTTGTTCATAAGCAAGTATACATCACTAATTCGGCCATAACCTACACGATTCATACTTAACTCGCTACTCATAATGTTCATCAAATTTCACAACTTCATTAAACATCAAAATTCGACTTACCTTATGATCCCCTACCTTGGGTGATCGTTAATTCACATTCATTCAGGAATTTGAGCCCAAAATAGCCCTTCAATTTGATGTTATTTGATGAACTAGGGTTTGGCACCCTTGTGCTTCTCCTGCTCGTTCCACGCACGTGTGTGCGTGTTTTGTTTTGTTTTAATATTTGAACTTTCAAGTTATTCCACTTTGGTCCTTCATGTTTGGTTAGTTATTAAGTAGGCTACAACCTACTTATTTCCAACAATATTTTCTCTTATTAACTAGGTTAAACTTTCCTAGTCAACTTAGTGGGTTCGCGGAGGTTATAACCCGTTTTATTTTAAGTCCCGTTAACTCGGGCCTCTTGTAAACCTTTACTTTCTCAAAAGTTTTCGTTCACCTTTTATTTAATATTAGGTTTATTTATTTAAATCCTAATATTCACCGGGTTAATTTTTACCACTAACGGTATTTTACTCGATCATTAATGTTAACGTGGTTTGATTACAAACCCGTTTTCGGGGTATTACATTTATACAGTCTCTTGAAAACGTATTATATTTGATCCGACTTGTTGTAAAACAAAATTTATGTCAAAACGTAGACCAACTGAAAACGAACATAAAAAAGCAAAAAAAACATATTACACCTAAGCCTATCAATTTTTAAAGAAATGTAATCTACTTGAATTTATACCGACACGTACATAAAAAATGAGCACGTAAAAATGAATATAAAGTATTAGAAAGTTAAAGGGTTGTAAGTGTCAATACTAAATGTTGAAGGGTAAAGGTTGAAAAATCATAAAATACTAAAACAGAAAAAATAAAAAAATAATGGCCCCACTTGAAGTTAGTGTATATGTAACATCAAATTGTAACTATATATAATCAAACGTAGGCAAAGATAAATGCGAATTTATTTATGAGCAGGTGTAAAACTTAGGCAAACTCGAATTTATACAAAAAAAAAAAAGATAAAAGCTTTAACTTAAAGAACCAAAAGAAAAAAGACCTAAGTCGCGGGGCCGAAAACAAAGCATAGAAACCTAAGGGACTAAATAAGCTAATTCAAATATGTTAATTGGATAAAGCATCGGCTGGACCATATTATTAAAATTATTAAACTTAACGCTATTAATGTGAAATAAATTTGTATGAATAAGAATTGAAAACATCGTGCGAAAGTTTATAATAAATTTGTATGACTAAGAACTGAGCATATCCTTGGAAAGTTTATATACAAGTGGGGTAGATCGTAAATGGCTCAAGTTTTCCAACCTCAGCTTAATATAGAATGGTAGAATCGTAATTAAATTCAAACTCTTGTCTAATTATCCAATTGAGTTTTTCAACCTCAAAATAATATAGAATGGCTTAACCGTAATTTATTTTTAACTCTTGCCTCATTAATATACTGTTCCTAAGAATCTACTTGTTTTGTTATATAAAGATAACTAGGATTTTTCCCGCCGCGCGTTGCAGTGGCGAGCGACGGGTGGAAACATATAGTAAGACAAAGCACGATTCGTAAAACGCAGTGCGTAAAAGACAATTACAAAAAAAAGTGTAAATCACAAAGGTAGACACAAAGTGTACAAAACAATGCCAAATACATTTCGAAAAACACAATGCATTGGCATTTGCAAAAGTAGGAGTTGTAGTCTAGGGGTTACAATTGTAATTTTTTTAAAGTTTAGCGGGTGTAAAAATTGAGTAATAGTGCAAGGGGTAAAAAAACAAAGTCTAAAAAATACAAAGTGTAAAAGTAGAGGGGTGGTGGTGCAAATGTGTAAAAGATGAAGGGTGTTGGTGGAAATATAAAAGAAGAGGGTTGGTGGCGTAACTGTGTAAGAGCTAAGAGGGTGATGGTGAAAACCAAAGTAGATGGTTGGTGCTGCTAAAGTTTGAAAGATGAGGTTGTGGTTTTAGAAATCCAAAGTAGAAGGTTTAGAGACTAAGTTTGTCATTTTATGAAACTTTGAAGATACCAAAGTCAAGGGGCTAAAATTGCAACATCTGAAAGTACGGGGGCAGGGAGGCAAAGCCGAAGGAAACCCGCGCGCGTTGCGGCGCAAGTACATTGCAAACATCGAATAGATTAATCGAAGCGTTATGTAATGCGTTAAACATATGAAAGCGCACATTTTGACGTATCCAGTTTAACTCAATAGCATTGTAGCTGGATAAAAATGTAAAGTATATCGTATTTATATGTGACCCGACTCACACATAGGAAACGTACAAAAAAGCATAAAATGTGTATCAAGGGAAAACTAACACGTGTAATCAAAAGTGATTTTCATATCAACGGAAAAAATTATACCCTTAACGTGTTGCGGTAGGGTCGAAATGTAGAATTGGAAACATACACAAAACAATCAAGAAACAAAATATATTTGACCTGACTTGTTCCCCAAAAAAGTTAACATCGAAACGTATACAAACTCGAATTTATACCGACACATAAATTTTAATATTCATAATACAACCCGTGGGCGATGAGTCGTAGGCACGTTGCAAACAGATTAGTCCAAGCGCTATGTCATGCGTAAACCATATGAAAGCGCATGTCTTGACGTATTCAGTTCAACTTAATGTATGGTTGAATCCAAACGTTTAGTTTTTTAAAAAAGAAATTAGCGAACGAAAATAATTAAAGAAAGCAATAACCTAAAAATGTATAGATATACGGTACAATGATAAAGTTGAAACATTATAAACTTTTGAAATTAAACCTCAATGGTCTAATATTGCAATGTAATTGAAGTTTAACTTAGAAAAGAAATGGACTTAAAACACAATTTAACAAACCTAAAAGCCAAGGGCCAAAATGTATTTTACTCAAAGTATGGGTGAAAATTGAAGTTAACTTGAAAAGGAAAGAGACTCAAAACGCAATTTAACAAAACTAAAAGCAAGGGGTCAAAATGTATTTTACTCAAAGTATGGGTGAAAAGAGGAAATGTCGAAATGGACTCAAAACGCAATTTAACAAAATTAAAAGCAAGGGGCCTAAATGTATTTAACTCAAAGTATTGTGTGAAAAAGGAAAATGGCACATGCATATTGGTGGCCTATGCCACCGACTTTTGTGTTTTAAGTAAGTTAATAATATTAATACTATATAATAAATTAAAGAGTAAAATGCACGGATAGTCCCTGTGGTTTTGCAAAGTTTCAGCTATAGTCCCCAGATTTTGGAAATTACACTCATAGTCCCTGTGGTTTGACAGTTTGTTACGCTGATAGTCCCTGGAGTGGATGTGGGTTAGTTTTCTCAGTTAAGTTGGTGTGAAATGACTATAATACCCTTAATATAAAATAAAATAAACAAATCAAGTATTTAAATATATAAAACATATATGTATGTATATACACACACATAACTGTTTACAAATCCAAACAATATGTATCTCTCTTTCTACTCTCTCTCTCTCTCTCACTAAAAACCACCACCACCGTCATCTCCCCTGCCGCCATCACCACTCCCCACCACCGCCATCCCCTTCCACCACCACACCTCCGCCTCCTAAACCCATACCCGCCTCCACCATCAACCACCCATCCCCAAATCAAACAACACAGATCTGGAGTTTGTACCGGAGTGGCCTAAAGCAACACATGATCATAAACAGATCTGGAATTTTGTTTGGATTTGTGCGATGGATTTGTTTGGATTTGTAAACAGATCTGAATGTTGTTGTTTGATCGATGAGGTTGTATCTGAATCGATATACGATTTGTTTTTGCTCGAATGAGTGATTTGTTGTTTTGATTCAGATTGTTGTTTCGATATACGGTTGGTGAATTTTGAAGATGTGTTCTTAGAATTGGATTTTTGGATGAATGATTAATGTGTTCTTGCTAAGATGAGTGAACTGATGAATGATGATGAATGAGTCTGTTGAATGATGATGATGTTGATGAATATAATAAAAGCAAGGGTAATTTTGTAATTTCACATGGACTTAACTGAGAAAACTAACCCACATCCACTCCAGGGACTATCAGTGTAACAAACTGTCAAACCACAGGGACTATGAGTGTAATTTCCAAAATCTGGGGACTATAGCTGAAACTTTACAAAACCACAGGGACTATCCGTGCATTTTACTCTAAATTAAAATATCGTAATAATAATGATTACCCGTATTTACTTGTTATATCTTCCTTGTGAGAGAAAAAATATGAGCTTCACACAAATTTGTAAACCGAGGGGTTGCACTATTTATAAAAATCTTACTTCATGTGTTTTTCTTTCGCTTCATACTCTTGGTACGAAAAAATCTTATTTATATTCAATCTTCACTTTAATTTAGTATAGAAAAACTTATTTATATTTAATCGTGACTTTAATATTATTTAAAAGATTACGTAACCAAATTGTCTAATAACTAGTAGTTGCCTCGCCCGCGTTGCAGGGCAATGGCCGAATAATTCTCAATCAATTAAAAAAAGACTACTATAATTTTGCTATGAAAAAAAACGATGATAAGACCGTAGTTTTTGTCTCAGGGCAAAACTTTAATTTTTCAGAACTAATGAGTCAGTGTTAGGCAGCTAGAGTTATGCGCCGCCCGCGTTGCGGGGCGCTAAACCGAGTATTTCTTAGGTTAATAACATGTACGCCTTTATGTCGGTTATTTATACATGCTACATTTAACACGATATCAAAAAAGACACATCAAGTTAACCAACTAAGAAAAACAGTACCATAGTTATGATAAAAAAAATTTAACTAAAACGATGAGAAGCGTTTAAGTTAGAGTTGGTGGCAAAACAATAATTTGTCAGGACCAATCAGCGAGTGCAAGGCAGCTATTTGGCATGAAAAAAAAACAAAATTAAGTCAACAAAGAAAAATAAAACACTGCCATGGTTTTGGCAAAGGAAAAAAACGATGGCAAGATTGCAATTTTTAGCGGAGGTAAAATCGTAATTTTAAAATGGAGGTAAAATAATATTTTGAACTGAGGGCAAAACAATTTTTTTTATTTTGAAATGGGGGCAAAATCGTAATATTTTAGCTGCGGGCAAAATCGTAATTTTTAGCTGGGGGCAAAATCGTAATTTGGCAGGACTCTAGCTGAGGGTAAAACCATATTTTAATTTTGAACTGGGGGCAAAATTATATTTTTTAACTGAATGAAAAATCGTAAATTTAAGCATGGAGCAAAAGCAAAATTTTATTTTGAATCGAGTGCGAAATCATAGGACAAAATTGTAATTTGGCATAACTTATAAATAACTATTATATGAAAAAAAAAAAAAAAAAAAAATTCAAAATGGCCGCCAAAAGTGGCCAACCACTTAACAATACTATTCCCAATGAAGGCAACTTGAAAATTGCATATGTTGAAAATATGAACCAAATTTTTCCACCTAACCACAATAATTCATGTGGGGGGACTGCGAAGATTATGCAAGTGATTGAGTATCAAATGATTCGTTGTGTGTATGAAAGGAGGACTACGGATAGGATGAAAATAATAAGATCAAAACAATTACGGAACTAGAACATTTTAAGTGGAGGGTTAAAGCAGAATTTTCGCAATATATTTTTTTCTTATATTTGATATATTTTATTAGGTGGATTAACAATTCAACTTTTAATTATTACTTTTATTTTGATTTAAGATGAATGCTTAGTTTTTTATTTAGGATTTTAACCCATTTATCTTTTAGAAAAAAAACGTCTCTTCTTTACTAGATACTAACCAAATGTTTGCTAATAATATATTTTAGTTTTACGGTCAAAAAGTTCTATAAACTAAAAAATAATCTAAGTAGTTTACTGAAGAAACACTAGATAAATGGTCGGAACCGAGATATCTAGGGGGTTTGAATCCGCATAAAAATGTTAGTTTCCTCTCGTTCAATTCAGGTACAACAGGTCCCCTTCTCCGGTAATTCTGCAAAAAAGAGCACCGTTAGCCTCGCCAAGGGGAGAAGAGGGTTCTCTCATTGACCCGACTCCGGTGTGAGAATAAGTATAGGTTATGAAGAAAAAGATGTATTTGAGAAGTGTGTGTAACTTGAATTCATACCTGGGTTGCTTCTCATATTTATAGCCGGGAGTCGTTTGGGCGGGAAAACCCGTTAGTGAAAAGTTGACGGAAGATGTTAACCCCGTAAGCGGTTATATTTCCTTCCGTCAGACTCCTTGATCCGATGTGAGAGCACACGGATCGTGGTTTAGATCGAAGGCTGGGGATTTGCCACGTGTAAAGTGATCGAAGTGGAGATTACTCTCCTACTGCATGCTTTTGTTGTGATTTCAGGGATGCCTGAGATGGTGACACGTGTCCAGACGGTTATAACCGTCTTGGTGGTGCACGATTATATTTCTTCTAGAAGATTACTGCTGTAATCTGGTGTGGCACTTTATTGTGTGGAAACAACTGGATGAATAAATCCCAAGTCTGTGTAAATAATATCCAAGTCTGGATATTTAAGCGGAAGTATTTATAGGATTTTCATCCTTTGCTAATGGGAGAAAGCGCAAAGATTTATGATTTCCTTTTGGGCGCGCGATTGTAGATTGCTGACTGTTTCTTCCTTTTGTAAGACCAGTGCGCGACCGCGTAAGGTTAAAAGGTTAAAAGGCAAGGTTGTGGTATGGTCCCAGGTACTTGTTATGAGGTTTTTGGGACCTTACCCCTTCAAGTCCCCACAGTCTAGTGGTGTACTTATGCAAATAAGTAGAGCACTGCACTTATGAGAGGAAAGCTTTTTGGCGCTAAAAAATAAGGAAACTTCCGGAAGAAGATTCATTTTGATGATTGTGGAGATTTTGAAAATCTTTGACTTTTATCGAGACTGATACAGTAGACTGAGTGACAGCCTGTCACTGTCAGTTGCTTTTTACTGTCCGTGTCTTGCACACGCGCGTGTAAGCACGTTTGTGTTGATATTTACTCTCTCTGCTGCTTGGAGAACTGTGATATCCGAAAAAGGGGGTGTGGCGGTTACCGATGCTATTTATTGCGGTGAGTATATATAACGTTTGAGTAACCCCCTTCTTGTGTAATCATTGTTTTGTTGAAACTTTCCACGTTCCTTTCCTCTAAAAAAATTATTCCTTCTTATGTCAACCGGAGAACATCAAGAAGACCTTTCTGAAGAAATGTCGACTGAACTTCCACCGTTAAGGTGGCCTAGAGCGACCTTTGATGGTTTGGTTAGGAACTTCAAATTTCTGGAGAGCTGGGGTGCTCTGTATCCTGAAGAGGGGCAAACTGCAGCAGATGCTCCGGCTGGGTATATTACCCTTTTTTGGGATTTTTTCAGTGAAGGTAACTTTCGTTTGCCTGTCACTATATTGTTTCTTGAAATCCTTGGGTTTTACAACCTGCATATCTCCCAACTTCATCCTATTGGCATGGTTAGGGTTTGACATTTCGAATTCGTGTGTCGGACAATGCATATTGAGCCGACTGTTCCCCGATTTAGGGTTTTCTATCAGATGCATTGCACCCAAGGGTTTTATTCGTTTGCTCAGAGGGCGTCTGCAAAGAAGATTCTAAAGCAGCCCCCAAAATCCTTTCATGATTGGAAGCAAAAATTCTTTTTTATCAAGGTCGGAGTGATTCCGGTGAGGATGGTTTTAAGGGGGAAAGAAGATGTTCCGATTGAAACGCTTCAGACCCCTGTTGATGAGAACTGGTACCAAGATTTGAAGGATGTGCCCAACATTGCTTTGCCGGAGAAAGCTCTTGTTGGAGCCGGCATGAGTTTGAATTGGAAGATGGAGCGTGATGACAAACCGGTGTATACCGAGGACGGTCATGGTAAGATTGGGGTTTTTTCCATTTCCATTTTTTTTTGACTTGCTATCCTTTGTTTGCAGTTGTTTCACTATATGTTGTTGCCTTCAAGAGGGAAGGCGGAAGGATGGGTACTATCAAGAAAAAACCTGAAGAGGAACTCTGGTACCACCGTATTGTAAGAAACTTTGTTCTTCCGCGGGATGCGGATCTTTCTGTCCAACCAGCTGCTGGTGCTGGTAAGCTATATCTATTTCTGTTTTTCCTTCTTGCGCTTGTGAGTAAATTGTTGTTTTGCGTCTTTGTAGGTGAGTTGTTGAATTTGGGCATAGGCCCTGAAAGGAAGAAGCGCACAACAACTTCCACCTCTGCACCGAAGAAAGGTGAGGTTGTTAGAGTTCAATCTTTGAAGGCAAAGAATGTTGGAGAGAAGAAAGGTATGCGCCGTTCCTCTGACTCCAGGTGTGATTATGTGGTGGTTTCTGATTCTTTGGAGGGTCTTACCCCTGCAGTAACTGTGCGAGAGCCAAAACCCGAACCGAGGGACTCTGCTGATATTCCTCCATCCAACCCAAGTGATCCTATCGATTTGGATTCTAGTCCTGAACAGTTGGTGCGTAGGAAGGCTGGTAAGAGGAAACAAGCTAATCCTGACATTGAGGGTCAGCCCTCTAAGAAGATCCAGCGGAAGAACATTACCAGAAAAGGAAATTTAGATGCTTTTATTTCAGAATCTATTCCTGGTAAGCGTTGCCTTTTCTTGTTTTCTTTATGCATGTTAAATCTTTACAGATTTTTGTTGTTTTTCCAGAGGTTCCTGTTTCCCCTGTTCTCGCAGAACTGCAGTCTGTGGTAAATGAGGAGCTTCCATCTACCCCTCCGCGTGCTTCTGTTGACCAGTTAGAGCCTACAGAGGTTGCTGATGGTGGCGTGGAAAATATTGTTGAGGGTGAGAAGTGTCACGGCCCCCGACCCCTTGGACGGAATCGGGAGTCGCGAACAGCCCAATGGTACCGGTGATTATTTTGAAAACGTTGCAGCGGAATTTTCATCAGGACAGTGAGTTAGGAAAAAGATCAGAGTTTAGAAACACCGGATTTATTTATAAATAGATGGGATAAAACCCAAGTTTTACAAAGGTAGCTTTAATAAGGAATAACCCAATTACATAAAATAATCTTTCTTAATTTAATTAATAAAATAAGCCACTTCTTTGATGCCTTTCAGTGCCGTATCCAACGCTTACTTCAATCTACTGTAATTACCTGAAAAGTATTTTAAAAAGGTTTTGTCAGCGGGAAATACTGAGTGAATCATTCATTTTGCATAATGATGCATAGTTATTAATTACAGCATAAGAGCGATTACAATGGCTTCTATTTTATTTTTATCTGGCGGCCTGTCACAATGGTGACATGTCACAATGGTGATGATGGTCATACCACTATTAGGTCAATGAACCTAAATAGTGATGATTATCCCTAGTAGCTCAATGAACCTAACTGGGAGAAAATTAGTAATGTGCACAATACCCCACTAGCCAGTGATTCAAGATATCCACGACTTAGTCCCTGTAATTATAACTCTTGAAAATAATTTGAGGTATTGTAAAATAGTTGATAAAAAGAGAATGACTCACATTATAATCATGCAGATTCATACGGACAGAATTTAGTCTACAGATAATCCTTGATATATTGCAGATTTAGACAGGCAGAGCTTAGCCTATTGATTTAGCCTTGTAACCTAGTGCACACGAACTAGGTAAGTAACTTAATACAGCAATTACGATAACTCACGAGATTAAAACCTTCACAACGAATGACAAAGTGCAATCACTTAAACATCCATCGGATTCACAACGAATGACAGAGTATTCCCCGAATTCGGGTGGTACTCAAACATCCTGTCGGAATCACAACTAATGACAAAGGATAGCGCTTAAACATCCATCAGATAGTTTAGATCGATCGGACATTGAATCATTGCAGCGATTGAGTTAATACCCTGTTTGCGGCAGCACCCCGCTATACTAATTAGTGATTTGTGTGTGTTAATTGTAGTATTCAAACAATATCTCAACGTATAAATTGAAATTGAACGTCGAACAAACGCACAGAATCAAGTCCCAATGCCTGCTATTTATAGCTAAAATTTTGACAAGCTTGCGCACCGTAAGCTTTATCCCTTACGGTGCGCAAGGGATACAAATTGGTCATAGGGTTGCCACGCTTGGGACTAGGCCTGCTGAGTTGACAGATTCTCGAAATTCAATTTAGACAGCGAGATATTTAGATAATCGTCGAGTAGGAAATACCCCCCCTGAGTTTTAGGGGTCCTGATCCTGATTCTGATTGTTCTAAAATTTGTAGGGTTTGTGCAGAATCACTTGGGTGTCTCAATTAGGGTTTCCTCTTGGATAAAATAATAATAAAATAAATAGGACTTTTAATGAGGGTTGTTACATCAGGGGTCCGGGTTTATACTTACAGAACGTTTTTAGGACATTTTTGTGTGAGTCGTTACATTCTCCCCACCTTAATAAAAATCTCGTCCTCGAGATTTGGGTTATGATATTTCTTTTTAGACTTATGTCACATTTTAATTACTAAAAAACAATATAGAATTAAAATATTAAATTTTGTGAATATGAGTTGTACAATAAGTAGAACTCAATGGTTCAACTGAATTAGTTCAAGAAATCAATGTTAAACGAATGAGATGAAATGATATAATTTCCAAAGTGACTAGGATCAAACCAAAAGATATATGATCAATAGGTATTTAAAATGGATGTGAATGACTTTTAGAATTTAATAAAATTCTTTATCAAAAAGAAGCTTACTTTGATTGGCAACCGAGGAAGACTTAGAATTGACAGGTTCCAAATGAAATAAAAGCATGAAAAATGATTTGTCAAATATTTATGATATGAGAAAATCAAAGTGTTGAGATGAGTGAATTGCAAAGATACACCAAAAGGCAATAGAGTTAGTGTATTATTGTTAGAGTTCCAAGTTGTTTTAATTGTGAAACAATGTGATAGTACACTATTAGTAGTAACCATATTTTTCATACTATATCCTAGAGATAGAAATATAATAAGAACAAGTTGTTTTGGTATGACCAACTATTATATTATATTTGTAACACAAATGTAATATATATTATTTGTGTTCCTGTATTTTACATATCAAATATAAATACTATGTAATATTTATTTGTTACACATTTTTACTATATGTAAATGGTCACCATTTTTAAATAAATATTATTTTAGTATTTTATTATACTATGTAAAATAACTTATATTTTCCATGTAATATATATTACAAAACACTGCAATGAAGTTATTACAAAATATTTTAGTATTATTATTTTGTAAAAGAAATCACTTTTATTTATAACGTTAAATAAAGGTGTAAAAATATTTATTGTACAAAAGTATTTGTAAAATATTTTGTAAATATATAATACTTTAATGGGTCGATTCTATGTGATTACTTATTTTCATTTTGAAACCATATAACGTTGTGAATGTATTTACAAATATTGTAAATAAGTGAAAACGAAAATTATTCTTATATATTATAATGTATCCCTTAACCTAACGTAGTTGATGAATATCATATTTGTAACACCCCAAAAACGGGCTTGGTAATTAAACTCTGTTAATACTAATAGACGGGTAACGTACCGTTATTAGTAAAAATAACCCGGCAAATATTTGGATTTAAATAAGAAATCCTAATATTAAATAAAAACGAATCAAAGTTTTAAGGAATTAAGTTTATAAGAGCCTGAGTTAAAGGGACTTAAAATAAAACGGGTTATGACTTCCCGAATCCAGTAAGCTAACTAGGAATAGTTAACCTAGCTAATAAGTGGGGAATATTGTTAGAAATAAGTAGGTTGTGCCCTACATAATTAACTAACCAAATTAGAGGGGCCAATGTTGTTAAAAATGAAACTTATATTATTGATTTAATTAAAAACAAAACTAAACATCTCAATTGAGATGTCTGGTCGTACATGGGACGCAGGGGGGCGACCTGAGCTCCTCACCAAGCCCTAGTTCATCGCATATTTCACAAAATTGAGGACACAAATCAAGCTGAAATCGAAAATCAGGCACAGATTATTGATCCTCATCACAAGAGGATTTCAAGGTATGTAAAATTTGATGAAAACTCTCAACTCGAAATTCTCATGAAATTGGGAAAATCTGAAATTCATGGTTGCATGTTTGTTTTATGATGATTTAGGAACAATATAGTGTCTAGGGACACACCCTAGACAAATACAAATTGAAATCATGTGAAATTTTAGTAAAATCCATGAACACCATTGTAGGTGATTAGTGGGTTGTGAAGGAATTGATGAACACTAGGATTTCAAATGTTGTTCTAGTGTAATTGGATATTTATGAAGCGATTTCTGATTTGTTGATGTTAACCTTTATATAAAATAGACCGATTGACGTTAAAATTGGCTATATGACAAGTTGTGAACTTGAATATGAATCATGTAAATTTCTGCCCATAAAGTGTTTGTTGAAATGCCTCAAAGAAGGCTCGAAATTAGAATTTTTGTAGTTAAAACACCTAATTGTGATGTTTTGGCTATTATGCAAAATGTGATTAAAAAGAGTTCTAAATGTGATAAAAGTGGTTAGAACTTTGGGTAAAACGGTGGTCTAAAGATAACGCCTACCGGGTAATTAAAGAATGCTAAAACTAGTTGACGAACTCGAATATGCAATTAGTATGCTAATGGGCATTTGACTTTTAAAAAGTCAAACTGACCTACGATGTGATGAATGATAATTAGACATAGAAAATAAGTGAGGTGGAATAGTCATGATTGTTAATGACTAATTTAACCGCCTTGTAAATGGTTGACAATAGTTTGACGCGTAACAAGCTAGGTGAAAGCTTGTAGGAGGGAGCGGGTCAAACGGAGCAAATACGGAAAGAAAAGCGTGGCGTGGATGCGAGGTTAGTGTAATTTACACATTTATGTAGAATACTCGTTTATTCGATACGTTGTAAACGTGAAAACGATAATATTGGAAATTTGGAAATTTGTCAAGTGTCGACTTATGTAAATCAAGGTTAAAAAGGATACCCATGGCGTAAGCCGAAATGGGTTGAAACTGTAAAAAAAGAGTATAAAAGAAAAAGGGTATGGTTATAAAAACCGGGATGGGATGATGTATGAATTGGAAATCAAAAATGGTGTTTTTTATATTTAAATAGATAATGTTGGGCATATAGTCCAAACGGGTCGAATGGTGGTGATAACACCATTTGACAATATCGACTAATGTGGTTGTCAAGTCTTATGTTAACAGGACCGATTAGCAAATCGGATAGTTGCGTCATCATTGATGATGTGATAATGAAAACGAGGTATAAGCTGGGTCTACTTGTTGATCTGGGCCAGGTACGCATAATCATGTTGTAGTTAAAGTGCTATTTTGGTCGAATAATTTGACGGAGAGTCCTTCGTCATAAAAGGACTAAAATCGACCAAAACGTCCTTGTAGGCTAAATGGAACAAACGACCCTTAAAGATTGTTTGGAAATGAGTTTTTTGACTAGGTAAATACTTAGAATAAGTATAGAAACTGAAAGAGCTATTATAATAGCCAAATGGCACTATTTGAGTTTTTACCGTAAAATAATGGTTCGAGAGGTAAAATTTGGTTTATATTGATCACTACATTAAACCTGCCATAAACTCAGTTGTGGTGGGAGATTATAGGATAAGAAATGTGGTGATGAAGTGCTAGAAGTAAACGAAAGCGATTTTAGGCTCGAAAGCGCTTAAATACCCTTAACGGTTCAAAATAAGCATACGAGCGAAAACGAGTTTAAATTGTGAAATAAACTTGTGATTAGAACCTAAAATGGTAGTTAATATCAATTTGAAGAAGTGTAGGTGATGTAGGAATCAAACAAATATGTTTGTTTGATAAAATGCATAAACGGGTCAAAATTGGGTAAAAGGGCGATAAGCCGAAGACTTAAAAGTCTGAAATTTTATTATGTAGGATGTTGGATTTTAACTCCATAAGATGGAGAATTAAATTATGGACGCGTAGGAAAAAGAATCGGGTAAGACGGATTAAAAACGAGAGAGTTATGCCCGTTTCCGTGAAATCGGGGAATATGCAGCAACCAGCTGCAACATTCTGATGAAACTTGGCAGTGGCATAGCGCGACTGGAAGTGGCGCTACGCGAGCTTGTGTCAGATTCGCAAAAATTTGTTATTTAACCGTTTATGCGTTGCTAACCCATTGAAATGCGTTTTTAAGCTACGTATGACTAATCCAACTCATGTTTTATGAGTTTCAGGTAAATTTTAGCACCGGAGGACTATCAAGCACAATGAAGAACCGAACACGATCAAGAAATAAGCTTCCGCACGACGTTTCGTTGTTACTTTTAATTGACGAACTTAATTACGTTATGTTCTAAACTTTAAATTGTAAAAGGTTTTAGTAAACCCGTATTTCCGATGTATATATAAATCTTAATTACATGATTGTTTTCGTAAAACATATGTTAATCTTTGATTTATAAGAACGGGTGTTACAAGTTGGTAATCAGAGCCCAAGGTTAAAGGGTAAAGTGTTCGGTTCGTGGCTTGATCGCAAATCCGGTAAGTATAGGTATGTCAATGGTTTAGCATGCTAAAGTGTTGTAAACAACACATAGGGCTACCGTGTGATACACGTTACCCCAATTGAAATGATTGATATAGTTGACGAAAATACGTGCATTGACGCGTATAGTAGAAAAATCCTTGTATTAGAATACGGGCGATTATTGAAGTAGATGTTACTAACTTTTGTGAATGTTTTAATTGAAGGACACTCGCGTTTGAAGACGACGAGAGTCAAACGAATTGTGGATATGATGATGGAATGGTCCGAGATATGACAAGAAGAGCATGCTCATTAAGGACCTAAATCGCGTAATGGTCGCGAACAAGGCTAATGGCAAGAAAAGCCCGTTAGGGCAAGCATTTACCAGGTGCACATTTAAATTATTGCATGAATATAAACATGCAACCAATACGTAAAAATTGAAAGTTGCATATGTAGATTAAAAACTTGGAAAAACCCGAATAGAAAATGTATTCGGGATATTGTTTCCAAGAGAAACAAATAGAGGCGTTACTTACATAGGGCATGATGTGAAAACTATAAAAAGGTCATGTGTGTCATGTGTTAATCGCTTACTCTGGCCAAGTAAGTAGTGGCATATGATACCATGAACTTCTTATGGCGGACAAGTTTACATCCAATGTAGTAAGGGCGGGGTGAATGGGACTAATTAAAAAGTACCCAAATGAATCAGATAAGCAAAATAATTGATAATAATGTAAACGCACAACCAAGTGACGGAAGCGTATTACATTAGGATAATGAGCCCGAGTGAAGGGACAAAGAAGCATGTAAAATGATTTAGACAAGTATTGGGAGGGAGTGTACTTACACTCGAACCCAGAAAACGCAAGCATGTAAAATGATTTAGACAAGTATTGGGAGGGAGTGTACTTACACTCGAACCCGGAGAATGCAAACATGTAAAATGATTTAGACATGTATTGGGAGGGAGTGTACTTACACTCGAACCCAGAAAACGCAAGCATGTAAAATGATTTAGACAAGTATTGGGAGGGAGTGTACTTACACTCGAACCCGGAAAATGCAAATATGTCCCTTAACGGGTCGTTTTTGTAAAACGTCAAACGTAAGGACAAAGTCGGAATATAAAAATGAAGCGAGGTCTTAATGCATACCGGGAGGGTTGCAATAATAACGACTTCGGTAAAACACCCGGTTGATGGGTAAGAATTAAACGCATGCGTAAACCAAGAGACGTGGACGCGGGTTGAAAAAAAAATCAAAGGACTTGGATTACGAGTTATGACTATAAAATCTCGTATATAGAAATTGTGAGTGAATATGTTCAACTATTCGAAGTCGAATGGGTTGAATAAAGAATAAAGTAGATTGTTTATAAGTGATGGATTTCACATTAATAGGTCAAACAGGTTGAATACAATATAACGCCGAATGGCACAAATGAGCGCTAGCCAGATAAAGGTAGCGTTAAATGCAAGAGAATAATGAGCCCGGTAATGGGATATAACCAAATAAGAATATATGTAAATCAAATAACAGTAAGCATAAGAAGAACTGACGCATAAATGACGTGAGAAGTCATAAAATCGGGAAATTGTCCGAAAGAAAACAATTATAGCCATGAAACTACAATTAAGGTTAACGGGACCTAAGCTTGAAACCAAACGACTCTTCGAACAAAAACAGGGTGCCTTGACACCAAACATGTATTTTAAGAATGACATGAGTAAGGAGTGATCTACGGGATCAACATAACCTTTAGGGTTATAAACAAATGAAAGATCTACGGACTAAAACGACCCACGGGTCATGATTAGAAAGAAGTTATAAGGACTTCGCCCTAAAGAGGTGAAAGTCTAATAAAAAATAGCCCATAAGGCTAAGTGATAAAAACCTACGGGTTAATTAGATAAAGCGAGGGAATCGGTTGAGAATCCCCGCATAAAACTATGACTGTAAAAGAATAAATTATGGACTGTCAATATCCTGGTATGGATAATTGACAAAAGTTAAAGAGAAGATCCTAAAACTACAACTTCGGTTTTAGTAAAAAATAACGTTTTTACAAACATAAATTCTGATAGGAATTTGAATAGTAAGCATGAAAGGTTCAAGTCTTGACACTGATAGGCGCAAGACAATATATTCGAAAAGTGATATTTTCGAAAATGAAAGGTTGATACAAACTAAACACGATGTGACATGATCACGGTTAGGAAATGTAATGTGAAGTAAAATCACATTATAACCAAGCGAGCAGTGAAAAGTAACGGGACTAATAAGTCTAGTTAGTAAGACCGGATAAGGCCAGTAATTCAAATCAATAAAAATTGGTTTGCTTGTAAGCGGTGGATTCGGTATAACTGAACCGAATAAATAAACCCGAAAACAAAAGAAATTATTGCAAAAAGTGAAATATTTCACTAAAGACCTTTAAACGGGTCAAGGTAACGGATTCATCAAGAGTTCGATAATATATAAAAGCGATGGAAATCGCTAAGTTAACTAAACTAGTAGAAATAACGGAACTACGTTATTTCAAGTTACATTATGTCGTATGAGGTACGTAGGGGTTCTGTAACCAAAAAGATATTACCATAATTTTTCTGGTAATACTAACAATTGGTTAAAGTATGAATAGTGCTTAAGAGATTACTCAGGTCAAACGCATTGAGTTTAGAACTCAATGAACTATGTAAGCAAGGTTTCGAGGACGAAACCTCTTTAAGGGGGGTAGACTTGTAACACCCCGAAAACGGGCTTGGTAATTAAACTCTGT
This sequence comes from Helianthus tuberosus, assembly GCA_030545235.1. NCBI lineage: Eukaryota > Viridiplantae > Streptophyta > Magnoliopsida > Asterales > Asteraceae > Helianthus > Helianthus tuberosus. The sequence goes on along the minus strand of CM060369.1, from coordinate 183,392,297 downwards.
TAATACTAATAGACGGGTAACGTACCGTTATTAGTAAAAATAACCCGGCAAATATTTGGATTTAAATAAGAAATCCTAATATTAAATAAAAACGAATCAAAGTTTTAAGGAATTAAGTTTATAAGAGCCTGAGTTAAAGGGACTTAAAATAAAACGGGTTATGACTTCCCGAATCCAGTAAGCTAACTAGGAATAATTAACCTAGCTAATAAGTGGGGAATATTGTTAGAAATAAGTAGGTTGTGCCCTACTTAATTAACTAACCAAATTAGAGGGGCCAATGTTGTTAAAAATGAAACTTATATTATTGATTTAATTAAAAACAAAACTAAACATCGCAATTGAGATGTCTGGTCGTACATGGGACGCAGGGGGGCGACCTGAGCTCCTCACCAAGCCCTAGTTCATCGCATATTTCACAAAATTGAGGACTCAAATCAAGCTGAAATCGAAAATCGGGCACAGATTATTGATCCTCATCACAAGAGGATTTCAAGGTATGTAAAATTTGATGAAAACTCTCAACTCGAAATTCTCATGAAATTGGGAAAATCTGAAATTCATGGTTGCATGTTTGTTTTATGATGATTTAGGAACAATATAGTGTCTAAGGACAAACCCTACACAAATACAAATTGAAATCATGTGAAATTCTAGTAAAATCCATGAACACCGTTGTAGGTGATTAGTGGGTTGTGAAGGAATTGATGAACACTAGCATTTCAAATGTTGTTCTAGTGTAATTGGATATTTATGAAGCGATTTCTGATTTGTTGATGTTAACCTTTATATAAAATAGACCGATTGACGTTAAAATTGGCTATATGACAAGTTGTGAACTTGAATATGAATCATGTAAATTTCTGCCCATAAAGTGTTTGTTGAAATGCCTCAAAGAAGGCTCGAAATTAGAATTTTTGTAGTTAAAACACCTAATTGTGATGTTTTGGCTATTATGCAAAATGTGATTAAAAAGAGTTCTAAATGTGATAAAAGTGGTTAGAACTTTGGGTAAAACGGTGGTCTAAAGATAACGCCTACCGGGTAATTAAAGAATGCTAAAACTAGTTGACGAACTCGAATATGCAATTAGTATGCTAATGGGCATTTGACTTTTAAAAAGTCAAACTGACCTACGATGTGATGAATGATAGTTAGACATAGAAAATAAGTGAGGTGGAATAGTCGTGATTGTTAATGACTAATTTAACCGCCTTGTAAATGGTTGACAATAGTTTGACGCGTAACAAGCTAGGTGAAAGCTTGTAGGAGGGAGCGGGTCAAACGGAGCAAATACGGAAAGAAAAGCGTGGCGTGGATGCGAGGTAAGTGTAATTTACACACTTATGTAGAATACTCGTTTATTCGATACGTTGTAAACGTAAAAACGATAATATTGGAAATTTGGAAATTTGTCAAGTGTCGACTTATGTAAATCAAGGTTAAAAAGGATACCCATGGCGTAAGCCGAAATGGGTTGAAACTGTAAAAAAAGAGTATAAAAGAAAAAGGGTATGGTTATAAAATCCGGGATGGGATGATGTATGAATTGGAAATCAAAAACGGTGTTTTTTTGATTTAAATAGATAATGTTGGGCATATAGTCCAAACGGGTCGAATGGTGGTGATAACACCATTTGACAATATCGACTAATGTGGTTGTCAAGTCTTATGTTAACAGGACCGATTAGCAAATCGGATAGTTGCGTCATCATTGATGGTGTGATAATGAAAACGAGGTATAAACTGGGTCTACTTGTTGATCTGGGCCAGGTACGCATAATCATGTTATAGTTAAAGTGCTATTTTGGTCGAATAATTTGAGGGAGAGTCCTTCGTCATAAAAGGACTAAAATCGACCAAAACGCCCTTGTAGGCTAAATGGAACAAACGACCCTTAAAGATTGTTTGGAAACGAGTTTTATGACTAGGTAAATACTTAGAATAAGTATAGAAACTGAAAGAGGTATTATAATAGCCAAATGGCACTATTTGAGTTTTTGCCGTAAAATAATGGTTCGAGAGGTAAAATTTGGTTTATATTGATCACTACATTAAACCCGCCATAAACTCAGTTGTGGTGGGAGATTATAGGATAAGAAATGTGGTGATGAAGTGCTAGAAGTAATCGAAAGCGATTTTAGGCTCGAAAGCGCTTAAATACCCTTAACGGGTCAAAATAAGCATACGAGCGAAAACGGGTTTAAATTGTGAAACAAACTTGTGATTAGAACCTAAAATGGTAGTTAATATCAATTTGAAGAAGTGTAGGTGATGTAGGAATCAAACAAATATGTTTGTTTGATAAAATGCATAAACGGGTCAAAATTGGGTAAAAGGGCGATAAGCCGAAGACTTAAAAGTCTGAAATTTTATTATGTAGGATGTTGGATTTTAACTCCATAATATGGAGAATTAAATTCCGGACGCGTAGGAAAAAGAATCGGGTAAAACGAATTAAAAACGAGAGAGTTATGCCCGTTTCCGTGAAATCGGGGAATATGCAGCAACCAACTGCAACAATCTGATGAAACTTGGCAGTGGCGTAGCGCGACTGGCAGTGGCGCTACGCGAGCGTGTGTCGGATTCGCAAAAATTTGTTATTTAACCGTTTATGCATTGCTAACCCATTGAAATGCGTTTTTAAGCTACGTATGACTAATCCAACTCATGTTTTATGAGTTTCAGGTAAATTTTAACACCGGAGGACGATCAAGCACAATGAAGAACCGAACACGATGAAGAAATAAGCTTCCGCACGATGTTTCGTTGTTACTTTTAATTGACGAACTTAATTACGTTATGTTCTAAACTTTAAATTGTAAAAGGTTTTAGTAAACCCGTATTTCCGATGTATATATAAATCTTAATTACATGATTGTTTTCGTAAAACATATGTTAATCTTTGATTTATAAGAACGGGTGTTACAATATTATTCTTATATAGTTATTTTCTTGTCAGAACGTTACTGTAAATAGTTATCATAAAATATGTGATATATAATTATTTATATAATTTTATTCGTCCCTCTAATTCTTGTTTTGTTTTTTATGAAAATATGTCTTTACAGTACAATAGTAAAATATATATATAATTAAAATTTACTAAATAAGTATGTTGACTTAATTTATATATATTAACTAGTCATTATCATGGTTGGATATTGGTTAGTGCTGCCTTGTTTAAGCATAGGTGGCCAGTCCATGCCTAACTAAGGCTAGGCTACCCAATACCTGCCCTAGACAATAATCCTAGTACCTGAAAATAATACTAAGAAATAATAAAATTAATATTAATTACCAATAATAAATAACTAAACATAAACTTAAATGAGAGTATACCTCAAACATAAAAATATAAATTCTTCACCTCAATGGTTTAACAAGAATATAGTAATACTATTTTGTAAATTAAGTAATCACTTATATAAGTTTCCATAAATAAATTTTATATAATGTTTTTCTATTGAAGATTGTTAAAGCAATAATTATCATGAAAGGATCGATTAATGTTGTAAGAATTATTAAGAGATACACTGAAATATGACAAGAATTTGTGTATCATTATCTTAGCACACGATTTGTGTTAAGATGGTTTTTATAGGAATAATCAATAAAATAAATGTAATATAAATAATAAATAAATAATTAAATTCCGTATATGATATATATAAACGAGATTAGTGCAAGCTTTAAATTTTGTGAAAACGTTAGTACAAGGTAATCGTGATCAAAGAAATGATTTAATGAAATCGAAGATTTAAACAAGCCTATTATGGTTCAAAACACATGAAGTGCTTGTTGGGACTATTTTGAATATGATAGCTTCAATCCATCATATGGGATTTTGAAATGAATATGTAATGTGAGAAAGTTCAAATAGTTGATTTTGTTTTGAACAAAATAAGTTCATGTAGTAATAAGAAAGTTCGGGCATGGTTACAACAAAAATTATGTATGCCAAAGGAAATTGAGTTTCTTAAGAAATTTATTGACTCGATATCAAAGGGTCATTGTTTTGCGGTTCACAGTGCAAAAAACGGAATGATATTTGAGTTTGAATAAAATAACAAATCGGAATGAAGCCCTCCAGTGGTCTTCATAAATCAAATGAACCATATGCGTAATAAACAATGCATGTGTAACGTGTGAATTTACCAGGAAATGAAACAGATCAATATTCGCTACTATGAAAGAAATCCTCATGGTATGATGACTATTAGAGGAAGTAGAAACATGAAAGTTAATTTATTATATGCAAAAGTCAGAATTTCAATGAAAGAAATATAAGAAATTTCATCTGGAATTTCGTGTGATAACCGTTTGTTAAGTGACATTACCAAGGAATGTGAATAAAATGAAATAGGGAATTTGCAAAGGTATGTGACTTTTTTTTCAGTGATAATAATTATGACTCCGATTAGACTGTGTACGGATGTTTGCGAAATCTTGTTCTAGCGTACCTTAGCGAAATACGTGACAAAGTGCTTCTTTTTTATTAGTAGTTCTTCTTACTGACGGAATCGTGCCCAATTTATATTTTCCAAAGGTCTTGCCTCGAAAGTTGTGTGTGATATACTTCAACTTCTGTGGACTTATAATTAAATTTTCATGTGTTTTCTTGTACATTATCACAACTTTACAGGCTTCTTACTTGCGTTAATAGTTTATGGTAACGCGTTAGAAATTCTTTACACTTTTGATGGTATCCCAACTTAATGGGTTTCTATTGTTATTATTGTCGCACGAGTTATGAGGTAAACGAAATAATATTTGATATCGGAAAAGAGATTCCTAATAAAGAAATCTAGACACATATGCTTGTGCTTTATTCCTATTTGGCTTTTGGAATTCCTTATAGATATATATATCTATATAATCATATATTTCACATGCTGAAATAAACATACCATCTATCAGGTCAATGTATTTAACAGATTCATATTTCCAAAATAAGTCAGATATCAGATAAGGATACTATTTAGGGAAATCTTGTCACTTGTTTGACATATTATATATCCCGTCTTATCCGATTCGCGCCGGAGCGGTAACCTCAGTATATCTGGACAAACTGGAGAGTCTACTACACCATACCCAGTCTTGCCAGAGAAAATTTTCATTTCCCATAAATAGTATCTTTTCAAGATTTAAAAGTGCCTCTTTTATTAGGGCTTTTATCCAGAATTTAAGGAAACTTGTATTCCCATAACGTATTTTATTCTAGTCCAAATAATATCAATAAACAATAATTACTATTAATTCTTGCTTATTTATCATATCTTGCAATATTCTAATTACCATTCTTATGTCATATAAAAACCCATCATAATTTATTTATACAAGTACTTAACTTATCTCGAAGCTGATACTAAGGCATCTTTTCTTAAGTTCAAGTCTAAATGCTATCATGTGTGCTACCAGTTAATAGCAATCTCCTAACTCTTTTATATAAACTTAGGTATTATTATCACAAAACTTATTGGCTTAAAGCAGTGGCTCTGATACCACCTTTTGTCACGGCCCCCGACCCCCTGGACGGAATCGGGAGTCGCGAACAGCCCAGTGGTACCGGTGATTGTTTTGAAAACGTTGTAGCGGAATTTTCATCAGGACCGTGAGTTAGGAAAAAGATCAGAGTTTAGAAACACCGGATTTATTTATAAATAGATGGGATAAAACCCAAGTTTTACAAAGGTAGCTTTAATAAGGAATAACCCAATTACATAAAATTATCTTTCTTAATTTAATTAATAAAATAAGCCACTTCTTTGATGCCTTTCAGTGCCGTATCCAACGCTTACTTCAATCTACTGTAATTACCTGAAAAGTATTTTAAAAAGGTTTTGTCAGCGGGAAATACAGAGTGAATCATTCATTTTGCATAATGGTGCATAGTTATTAATTAAAGCATAAGAGCGATTACAATGGCTTCTATCTTATTTTTATCTGGCGGCCTGTCACAATGGTGACATGTCACAATGGTGACGATGGTCATACCACTATTAGGTCAATGAACCTAAATAGTGATAATTATCCCTAGTAGGTCAATGAACCTAACTGGGAGAAAATTAGTAATGTACACAATACCCCACTAGCCAGTGATTCAAGATATCCACGACTTAGTCCCTGTAATTATAACTCTTGAAAATAATTTGAGGTATTGTAAAATAGTTGATAAAAAGAGAATGACTCACATTATAATCATGCAGATTCATACGGACATAATTTAGTCTACAGATAATCCTTGATATATTGCAGATTTAGACAGGCAGAGTGTTGATGCATTATATGTCTGTTGATTACGTCATAATCAAGTCTTCTGTCTAGATAGGGTGAATGTACACACAACAGGGTTTTAATTAGGGTTTAGACATGTTTAATGTGAAGATTTCGCTTGAAATCTGTTCAAGCGAAATCAACATAACTTGATTTCGCTTCAAGCCAGTGATTTCGCTTCAGGAGATTTCGCTTCAGGCCAGTTCAAGCGAAATCTACTTGTCTATATATAGGGTTGTTGTTATTTCACTTGGTACGCGACTTCTGAAAGTGTAACGAAGTGCTGCCGGTTTTCTGTCAGGTTGTAAACATTGTTATTATCAATACAAGCAACAGATTAAAGAGTATAAGCTGTATTCGTGTCCGGTTTACTGATTCCGCCTTTAAACTGGATGTAAAACTCTTCGGAACGACTCAGACGGGTCAAACAACGATCCAACAAGTGGTATCAGAGCTCAGGACGAGGAGTTCATACTACTACAGCTTGATTCTACCGATTTCTCTCATTTCTACTCATTTCTTTTCGTATTTTTAAGATCTGAACTAGTTCCAACGGTCGAAATGGTCTGATTTTTGAGTATAACGTGTAAAACGTTGTTTTAACAAAGCCTACAAAGTTTCGGACTAAAACTCAGACTAAAACATGTTAAAAATTACCTAAAACTAGATTTCGCTTGAAAGTGTTCGAAGGATAATGTTGATTTCGCTTCAGATCTGAATTTTTGAACTATTTCGCTTGAAGGTTCTGAACTGCTGAAGCGAAATAGTCTGTGCTGGATTTCGCTTGAAGTTGAAGCGAAATAGATTGTTATTGATTTCGCTTGAATCAGTTCTGGACTTGGTTTTCGCTTGAGATCATCTGAAGCGAAATAGTTGATTTCGCTTGAATTAAGTGTTGTTATCTGATTTCGCTTGAAGATATATATACTTCAAAGATTTCGCTTGAAATTGCTGAAGTTTCAAAACTTTGAAAATTTCTAAGTGTTTGACTGATTTTGTCAGGTACGTTCACGATGGATGATAATTTCATAAACCCGTTTAGCGACATGTACGCGTTCACTTCCGAATCGTCAGATAGAAGATCTGAGATGAAAGAATATTCAAAAGAGATTTCGGAAAATTTGAAGTTTGAGAACATGTACGGAAGTCAACAGAAGCCACCAAAGCTAATGAAAGTTGAAGATTATAATTGGTGGAAAAACAGATTTGAGGGTTGGGTAAAAGCTTTTGCTCCTGAAAGCTGGTTAAAACTGACAAATGGATACACTGAACCAGTAAAAGAGGGAGGAGAGTTAATAGAAGCAAAAGATTTCACAGACATAGACACAAAAACTTTTGTAGCTGAATATAAAATGATCACATTAATCAAACAGTCAGTGAGAGAAGATATTATCTCGTTACTTGAACAAGAGAAAACCTCAAAGAGTTTGTGGGAAGCATTAGGGAGAAAGTGTGTAGGAAGTAATGAAATTGTCAAAAACAAAAAGAAATTGTTGCGTAAAGAGTTTGATTTATTCAGTTGTATGAAAAATGAATCTGTTTGTAGAATGATCGAAAGATTTGGGCATCTGAAAATGGAGTTAGCCAGACATGAAATTTTACCTTCTGAAGAGGAGCTGGTGGATAAATTGTTTGATTCATTGCCAGATGATCAAGAGTGGAAATACTTCGCTCTAATGTTGAAAAATACAATCAAGCCTGAAGATTTGAAAATGGATTTGCTGATTGAAAGATTTGAAAGTCATGAATTGGAGATAAAGAGATCTAAAGTCAACAATCCAGCTTATCAGCAGAATGTAGAGCTTTACTACAGAGTACCACAGGCTGGGTCTCCAAAAACAGCATTTTCTGCAGAAAGTTCGAGTTCAGTAAAAAATGAAAGTCTTCACAGTGGTTTTCACAGTGGATCTTCTTCAACAACTTCTGATCAATTTGCTTCAAAGAATTTATTCCAGTGTAATATCGCAGTTGATTTGAAGAATGCTCAGAATTTTGATGAAGAGTCGGCAAAACAACAGATGGTTTTCTTGGCATCTGTACTTGAATCATATGAAAGCTTTGTTGCAGGGAAGATTGGCAATACCAATTTGACAAAAGAAGATTATGATCAATTAGACCCCGAGGAGATGGAACTCATGGATATAAGATGGTGCATGGCCAGTGCGGTTCGTCGAGCACAGAGGTTCATGGAGATCACGGGGAGAAAGTCAATTGGTGGACCGTCTACCAAATTGGGATTTGATAAATCCAAGGTGACATGTTTCAAATGCAAACAAAGAGGTCACTTTAAGCGCGAGTGTAGAAATGCGTATGCTCCTGATGATTCTGAAAATCGATTCAATGAAGATTACTACAGAAAGGCGATTTATCATCAGAACAAGTCTGAGCCACCAAGATTAAAGCAACCAGAAGAAAAATCAAGGGCTCTTGCAGTTATATACGAAGATGAAGGGTATGACTGGAGTCAAGAAATTCTACCTGAAGAAGATGCAGTTGGATATGCATTTGTGGCTGATGCTGATCCTGATAGATATTGGAAAACAGATTATGCAAGATGGGAAATTGGAAAATTAAATGAACCATTCAAAGAAGCCCAGAGAGCAAAAAGATGGAATGAAGAGTTGGAATGTTACATGGATCCACAGGGTAATCCAGTTGTTGACCCATCAAAAGTGGATTTTGAAGCTGTAATAAATTTGGTTCCAAGGCAGGCTACTTTCAACACACGTAGGTTATCTGATAAAGCATATCTGCCTGATTTGGAGAAGAAGATTAGAGAAGTTTTTGAAGAAAGTTTACCAAAGGTGGTAGAGATGAAGAAGAGAAAAGAAGAAGAATTGAAGAAGATGATTGATGAAGTAAAGTCTGTTGTGAAGATTGCTGCTGAAGAGGAAAAGAAAGCTGAAGAAGAACAGAAGAATGAAGAAGCTCAAAAAGAAGAAAAGAAGGAAGATCAGAAATTTGAATCAGAAGAACCGGTGCTGAAAGAAACTGAGGTTAGAAAATCTTCTGATCTATCAAATGTTGAATTGGTTGATGAAAAAGAAAATAAGTACAGGAATTGCATAGAAATGTGCAAAGCTTGTACTGAAAAAGATGACATCATAAAAACAAAAGAAAATGATTTAAACAAACTTGAAAATGGTTTCACAACAAAATGTAAAGATATGATTGAAAAAGAAGAAATTTTGAAACTAAAAATTGAAAATTTGACACAGAAATGTCAAGGTCTTGAAAAGGATAATGATGTTTATAGACAACTGTGTTCTACAAAATGTGTCGATTGTGTTGAAAAATAATCGAAATTTCAAGTTTTACAAAAACAGTATGATTCTTTAAAATGGTCGAATCAGAGAGTACAAGAAGCTTATGATACTTTGAAGAGCCAAGTCAAAAGTTTTGATCAAAGATTGTCAGAAACTTTAGTCACTAAAGAAATGTATGAAAGAAAGGTTAAAGAAAAGCAAATTGAATTAAACAAATGTGTTGATGAAATTGCTCATCTTAAACAAGTCTTGGCTGAAAAAGAAAAAGTTGTTACAAAACTTCAAAGTTATCATAACTCTTCGTACATTCTCGAACGCATTTTCAACATCACACCAGATGACAAAGATACTGAAAATTGCAAAAAGGGTATTGGTTCAGAATTTCATCAGGTACCACCACCATTGAGAAACAATTATACTTTTTATGATGAGGAAAAGGTGGCAAAGGGTTTGAACATAGCTGACCAGTTACCTGAAAGTATCGATGTGACTTACTCCAAATCTGATGATGCTAATGATTCAGAGGTGGTAAGTAAGGTTGTTGAAAGCGTTTTGAAAGATGAGTCTACAAAAGGTAAGTCTGAATCACAGGATGAAGATGAAGGAAATCTTCATGATGGTTATTTGAAAAACACAAAATCCGAGAAAAGTTTGAATGATGATTCAAAAGGATTGGTTTATACCATGATTGGATCGGACAAATTATTCTTAGATGTTGTATTCCCGATTCAGAATGTGATTTCAGAAAAGGTTGATAAAGTTTTCAAAATGATTGAGATTGAGAAGTCTGAGATTTCAAAGTTTGTCGGTAAGAGTCATAGAGGTTCGTATACTAAACCTGGTTTCAAAAAGAAGAACATGAAGGCTGGGTTGGGTTTTAAGAAGAAACAGAATCGAAACAAACATGAAATGCCGAAGTTTCAGGCAAAAATGAGTTTTGTGCAAGGAGGCAGTTTAGAAAAGGAAAAAGAACTCAAAATGAGACAGTCTAATGATGAATTCTTTGCTAAAAAGCAAAAGCAACAACCATAGGTCAAAGATGTGTCCATGAGAACATGTTTCAAATGTGATCAAAAAGGACATCTTGCACGCAAGTGTCCTAATCTAAAACCTGTGGATGTTGACAAAAAGAAGTTTGATTCTGATAAACAAAAATCTGAGAATGTGAGACAAAGGTCAACCAGATTTGATTCGAAACAAACTTGGAGGTTCAATACAAACAAGTTTGCTTCAAATCAAAATTGGAAATCAAACCCGAACAGGTTCGATTCAAGACAGACCTGGAATTCTCACACACCCAGATTGAGAACAACACAGAGTTGGAGAACATCTGTTGATATGACAAAACCTCAAGAGTTTTGGAAACCTAAAAATGTTGTTCAAAATCAAAAGGTTCAAAAAGAGTCACATTTTTATAAACGAGGAACACCGAAGGGTCATACATGGTTTGTTAAGAAAAATGATAATTCGGTAAAAGATGAAAAAGTTGAGATTAAAATTGATGATGTTTTTGAGAAAAATGAAAGAAATTATCCAGTTTTACCTGGAAAGATTCATATTCAACTACCTGAGTCTAAACAGGCTTGGGTTGCGTTGTTCAAATGATTGATAAAGTTTGAATGTGCAGGTGCTCAATGAAGCTGAAGACTGTGAGAATGGCAGTTGGAGCAACCTGGCACAGGAAGAGGTTGCAGGACCCTGGTTTGTTTGAACAGGGAGTTCAGTTTATTTTCTGTACATAAATAACCAATATTTTCAAAATCCTAAAAATTTGAAAAATTAAAAACCAAAAATATGTTTGTTTTTAATTTTGTTTTGATTGTATGTTGATTGAATACGCCGAAACCCTCACGGCTGAACAAACATGATTACTTTCATCAGATTGAAAAACGGTTTTCAAACTGTTAAGATCAATGGGTTGTAAATCATGGGGGTAATTAGTTCGTTATATTTTCTGCAACTCAGAGCGCTTGAAGCAGAAAATGGATGGCGAGACAAAGCTATCAGTGTTGGTTGTCAAATTTTTCTTTAAATGGTTTTGCATTTTAGGGGGAGAAAAATTGTTATTAGAAAATACAAAAACATTTGAAAATTTTGAAAAAGTCAAAAACATGATAAAATTAAAAATTTTGAGTTTTTGCGTAAAAAGAGGAAATGATAGTACATCAGTAGACAGTTACAGTACGCTAAAGAAATGGAAAGTATAAAAGAATTAAACAATCTTACTGATGATGTGTCGATAGGTTTTTGCACATTTAGTAAATTTATTTGGGATATAAACCTAAATTCAAACTTGTGAATTTGTGGGGAACACTACTTGGATATATAGGTAACCCCTGAAATCTCGTTTGAAAGGTCTCATAATCTGATATACTAGGTCTTTATACTCAATGATGTCTGGGGTATTATTCCGGGACTTCTGCTGAACGGTAGTTCTGACCTAGTCCCTGGCTAATACTTGCTTAAATGCTTGAAACACAGCATTACACCCTCAGCATGCTGAAACAATAAAATTGATATATGCTGCTGTTGTAAGCAAAAAGATCCTCTAAAGGGGACACACCGAAAAGTCGAAGCTGATATCTCTCTGCGTATACGGAAGTATCGATCTGAGATCCCTCGGCCCTCGCACACCTAAATTATATACAGATATCATTGTAGTATTCTCACCTGTAAGACTGATTATTGGGATTCTGGATACGGGAGTATATTCAAGAGGTGGGACACATGAATGATCTAAGTTCTTAAAACATCTTAATCGTATCCTGAGTAAATTGAAATTTGTGTGAGAATTTAAGATGGATCAGTATATCGACAATCGAGGTAAATTGTTTAAATCTGAGTATGAAATGTAGCTTAACGGTACTTGTGACTTGTCAAAAACTGATATGATCTTCTGACGCATACTCAAACAAAAATATTGTTTGTAAATATGTTTGTACATATTTCTTTACTGCTTTATATTTTCAGAAAATACAAAAGATTTTGATTTCTGCTTTATTTTCGACAACTGATGTCTGAGTGCTGAGTTTCAAAATCTAAGTATGCTGATTGTGTTTCTGAAAATAAAACAAGTTCATTAATTTGATACTTGAATTAAAATCAAAAATATCAAAAACAGTTTGTGATATCTCCAAGGTCATTAATTTGGACTTGGATGATAAACTGTGAGGGAGATGGATTCTTTAACACTGCCATATCAGTATAGTATGTTGATAGGGGGAGTAGATTAGAGAATTTGATTGGAATTGCCAGGTTACGATTCCTGGATAGTCTAAAATGTTGTTACTTATAGTTGGATGAGTGATTGCAGGTTTCAGGAATTCCCAAGGAAGCTAAATGATAAAGCTTGAATCAGATATCTCAGATTCTAGCATATCGAGAGGGGGAGTCTGTGAAAAAGGGAGTCTGAGTTGAAGATAAAGATTGAGGAAAGTGTTTACAAGGTTTGAAGGATGATGAAGACAAAGACTTGAAGCCAAAGACTTCATCAACATCCAAGGGGGAGTCTGTTGATGCATTATATGTCTGTTGATTACGTCATAATCAAGTCTTGTGTCTAGATAGGGTGAATGTACACACAACAGGGTTTTAATTAGGGTTTAGACATGTTTAATGTGAAGATTTCGCTTGAAATCTGTTCAAGCGAAATCAACATAACTTGATTTCGCTTCAAGCCAGTGATTTCGCTTCAGGAGATTTCGCTTCAGGCCAGTTCAAGCGAAATCTACTTGTCTATATATAGGGTTGTTGTCATTTCACTTGGTACGCGACTTCTGAAAGTGTAACGAAGTGCTGCCGGTTTTCTGTCAGGTTGTAAACATTGTTATTATCAATACAAGCAACAGATTAAAGAGTATAAGCTGTATTCGTGTCCGGTTTACTGATTCCGCCTTTAAACTGGATGTAAAACTCTTCGGAACGACTCAGTCGGGTCAAACAACGATCCAACACAGAGCTTAGCCTATTGATTTAGCCTTGTAACCTAGTGCACACGAACTAGGTAAGTAACTTAATACAACAATTACGATAACTCACGAGATTAAAACCTTCACAACGAATGACAAAGTGCAATCACTTAAACATCCATCGGATTCACAATGAATGACAGAGTATTCCCCGAATTCGGGTGGTACTCAAACATCCTGTCGGAATCACAACTAATGACAAAGGATAGCGCTTAAACATCCATCGGATAGTTTAGATCGATCGGACATTGAATCGTAGCAGCGATTGAGTTAATACCCTGTTTGCGGCAGCACCCCGCTATACTAATTAGTGATTTGTGTGTGTTAATTGTAGTATTCAAACAATATCTCAACGTATAAATTGAAATTGAAAATCGAACAAACGCACAGAATCAAGTCCCAATGCCTGCTATTTATAGGTAAAATTTTGACAAGCTTGCGCACCGTAAGCTTTATCCCTTACGGTGCGCAAGGGATACAAATTGGTCATAGGGTTGCCACGCTTGGGACTAGGCCTGCTGAGTTGACAGATTCTCGAAATTCAATTTAGACAGCGAGATATTTAGATAATCGTCGAGTAGGAAATACCCCCCCCTGAGTTTTAGGGGTCCTGATCCTGATTCTGATTGTTCTAAAATTTGTAGGGTTTATGCAGAATCACTTTGGTGTCTCAATTAGGGTTTCCTCTTGGATAAAATAATAATAAAATAAATAGGACTTTTAATGAGGGTTGTTACTTCAGGGGTCCGGGTTTATACTTACAGAACGTTTTTAGGACATTTTTGTGTGAGTCGTTACAAGAAGCCTGTTGATTTTAGAGAGGCTGAAAAAGTTGTTGATACGGGTGTGGTGGATGATGCTGGTAAGCCACAAGCCCCTGAAACTGTTGCTCAAGATCTGGGGAGAGAACAAACTGCTGAAAAAACTTCAACTTCTTCCCCTAAACCTTCTGATGCTATGCCTGAGCATGTTGAGAAGGTGACAGTTGAAGGGCAAGGCTCATCTGCTGGTTTTGGTAAACATTCTCCAATCCGCCCAGAAGAAACCTTGGGAGATTATTACTACCGGACTTATATGGAGAAGGATGCTACTGAGCCTCACGCCCCTGTTTGGAATTTAAAGAAGGGTGACACTTTCTCTGATTGGCGCGTGTGCCAAGATTGGTTGCAGGGGATACTTCTGCCTGGAGAAATCAAGTTTCAAGAAGGCCGGTCTTATGAAAAAACTTATCAATCTTACCTTGATGAAACTGCTTCTCACGTCTCTACCACTCACCGCATAGTGCGTGAGTGGTATAGTATGCATAAGGACCCGGAATCCTTTATGGTATCTCAAAAGAGATTTGCCAAAGATGAGAAACGTCTGGCTCATCTGAAGGCTAAATTGGAAGCTGATCAAGCCAAGTTTGAAGCTGAGTGCAAGACTGAGGAATGGTCAGTTGCTGGTTGGAAGAGAAAAGCAGAGGCTGAAGCTGCCCTCCTTTCCGAGGAGCGGAAAAACTGGAGAAGAATTTGTGAAAAAGATAACACCGAGAAGGCAAACCTCCGTAATATCATTAATAACCTCAAGGCTGAGGTTGAGAAACTGAAGAATCAGGATGCGGAGGTAGAAAAGTTGAAAAAGGATAAGGCTGATGTAGAGGCTGCTCTAGAAGAAGCGCGTTCTCATAGGGAGCGCAGTGAGCAACGGGAGGTACAAGCTTTCGCCACTCTTGCCATTAGAGATAAAGAGTTAGGAGAACTTACTGCTTTGCTTTCTGGTCAGGAACAACTTAAGAAGGATCTGGAGCTCGTGCGTTCCGAGAATACTGAAACCTCCCGCCGTTTGACTGAAGTTGAAGAGAAGTTGGAAGATTCAGAAATGGCGCGGGTTACAGCGGAAAGCGAGCTTGAACCTTTGAAGAATGATATGGCCTGGTTGAAAGATCGTGGCATTGCTTGTGTAAGTTTCTTTCCTTTCCTTTTTGTTGCGGAACTGTTTATTCGTTTTCTTGATACTTATTTTTACTTGATTTCACAGATTGCTGAATCTGTGTTAAACTCTGAAGAGTTGGATAAAACTGTTGCTCGATTGTTGGTTGCTGCGCGAAGAGATGGGTATGCGCAAGGATATGCTGAATGTTCCCATCATGTGAACAGTGCTTTAAAGGTTAACTGGGATAACAGTAAGTCTGCGACTTTTGGCGTGGATACTGGTGCCGCGCTTGCTGCCTTGAAGACAGAGTTTAACAACTTGCAACTTCCGGTTATGGATCTGATAAATGTTGCGCTGCAATCTGATGATCACGTGGCGCAACTAAGGGAAATCTTTCCGGATGAGGGTGAAGATTTAGCATAGGTTGGAAAATGTTTTGAACACTTTTCTTGTAATATTTGGGATGTAAATCCCTATTTTTTGTTGGCGCGCTGCTGCGCGAGTAACCTAAACACTGCCGTGTTTGAAAGTTTTTTAGGGCGTATCTGTACGCTAAGAATAGTATGATGTTTCTATTTGTTTGTTTACAATATTTTGCATGAGTACGATTACTTTTTGTTGAGTAAGGCGAATGAAGTTGGTATATAAAGCTCATGTTTGAACTTATGGCCATTTGTGATGTTTTTGCGCTTACTAAAAGAAATTGCATGCACTTTGTAAACATAGATAATAGAAACTTTGCAATTTTATTTACGGATAGAGCACAGAGGCTTTTACAAAGTTTTGCTAATAATTATGTGAAACTTTACTTACTCTCTAATATTTCCGCTTCGTTTGATGGATCATGTCTTTCTGCGGGAAACTTATAGAGTCGTCTTTTAGGTTTTTGCGCGTTTGCTTGGTCCCTCCTCACCCCGGGTTATCTGCTTAATCTCTTTGCGCACATTTTGGAGTAAATGCGTGAGTTCGCCGCTCTTGAGGGCTTTCTCTATTTTTGTGCGTAGAGAAATGCAGTTGTTAGTGGTATGCCCGTTGTCTTTGTGATATTCGCAGTATTGTGCCGGTTCTTGTCCACGTTTATTTTTCATTGGGATCGGAGGTTTGAATTGATAGTCTTCAGTACTCAGAACCTCCGCCGGGGTCTTTGTTAGGGGAGTCCACTGCCTTTCCATTTTCTCCTGTTTATTCTCCCTCTGCGCGGAGAGTTTGTTGATTGTTGTGCGGGCGTCCTCAGACGAACGACTTCCTGATCCAGACTCACGCCATGATTTCTTAAACCTCCTTTCACCGGTTGAGCTTAAGTCCGCGGGCCTATTGTGTGGTGGTGGTGGCCTGTTTGTAGTATGGTTTTTCTCAGTTTGCGCGTAAACCTTGGCCGCCGCCATGATTTTCTCCCAACTTGTTGGAAGGCCCTCTGTTCCAGATAAGACTTTAACCATGTCATCACATCTAACCGCGTACTTGAATTGAGCACGGATTAGTTGTTCATGAACACCGCCAATTTCCAATACCTCTTTATTGTATCTGGTGATGAAATCTTCCAGATTTTCGTCATCACGGCGCCAAATGTTCATGACGTCAGATGTATCACGAATGGAACACCGCTGCTGGCTGAAGTGTGTCAAAAACTTTTCACGCAGATCCTTCCATGATTCGATTTGTCCGGTTGGTAGATTATCGAACCAAATTCGTGCTGGCCCGGTCAGGGTCTGTACAAACAGATGACACCATAGCGGGAGGGTCCAACCCCCAACCAGACCTGCGCTGGTAAATACCCTCAGGTGGTCATCGAGATCTGTTAACCCATTAAACTTTCCCACATTGGATGGTAGTTTAGCTTTCTCAAGTGGAGCCAAAGCTATTTCCATTAAGAATTTTGAATTTTCCGCTGCTTCCGCAGGGCGGTAAATCAAATCTTAGTTGTGTTCTGCCTCAGGGTTATAAACCGCACGAGGCCTGCACTTGTTATAGTTTGGCTGCAGGCGATTGAACACACTAGTGTTGGCACTTACACGGTATGTTGGATCGGATTCATCGGTGTGGGTGTCTCGCTGAGAACCCAACCTATCATGAACCGATTGTCTTCGGTGAGGGTGTGGTCTACCATGGTTCTCTCTCTGGTGACTTCCTGTCTGAGTATATTCACGCTGTGATGTGGATCTGGCATAAACTTCTGTATTCTCGTAAATTGAATCCTCCCGCTGGGAAGCATTTGCCCGAGATCCTGGTCTTCGTGACTGAGTTAAGGGAGCAGTCTGAGCACACAGCTGTGTGTATACTGCGTTTAGTGCCCCTTGAGACCTGACGTACCAGGAAATTGGAGTTTCTCCTCGTGGCAGAATTGATTGAGCAGGGTTTGCTGGTAACATCCCTGGAGTGACAGGGTCGTGTGCTCGGTTGGATTGAACTTCGTTGTCATCAGAGACATCTTCTGGAATTCCTTCTACTTTAACGTTGTTCCCGACGTTCGGTCGAAGACCGGTTTGTCGATGAGATAATGAGTTTTCTGCAATGTGAAAAACAGAGGATAAAAGGAACTGAATTGAAACGAGATGAAAACTGAAAAACAGAGGAATCGGTGGGCGCCAATGAAGAAACACTAGATAAATGGTCGGAACCGAGATATCTAGGGGGTTTGAATCCGCATAAAAAGGTTAGTTTCCTCTCGTTCAATTCAGGTACAACAGGTCCCCTTCTCCGGTAATTCTGCAAAAAAGAGCACCGTTAGCCTCGCCAAGGGGAGAAGAGGGTTCTCTCCTTGACCTGACTCCGGTGTGAGAATAAGTATAGGTTATGAAGAAGAAGATGTATTTGAGAAGTGTGTGTAACTTGAATTCATACCTAGGTTGCTTCTCATATTTATAGCCGGGAGTCGTTTGGGCGGGAAAACCCGTTAGTGAAAAGTTGACGGAAGATGCTAACCCCGTAAGCGGTTATATTTCCTTCCGTCAGACTCCTTGATCCGAAGTGAGAGAACACGGATCGTGGTTTAGATCGAAGGCTGGGGATTTGCCACGTGTAAAGTGATCGAAGTGGAGATTACTCTCCTACTGCATGCTTTTGTTGTGATTTCAGGGATGCCTGAGATGGTGACACGTGTCTAGACGGTTATAACCGTCTTGGTGGTGCACGATTATATTTCTTCTAGAAGATTACTGCTGTAATCTGGTGTGGCACTTTATTGTGTGGAAACAACTGGATGAATAAATCCCAAGTCTGGGTAAATAATATCCAAGTCTGGATATTTAAGCGGAAGTATTTATAGGATTTTCATCCTTTGCTAATGGGAGAAAGCGCAAGGATTTTTGATTTCCTTTTGGGCGCGTGATTGTAGATTGCTGACTGTTTCTTCCTTTTGTAAGACCAGTGCGCGGTCGCGTAAGGTTAAAAGGTTAAAAGGCAAGGTTGTGGTATGGTCCCAGGTACTTGTTATGAGGTTTTTGGGACCTTACCCCTTCATTTACTTACTTGAATAAGACAAATATTGTGACATTGGTTGTGTAGACACTTTGTAGTCTAGTAAGCATATGATATATACTAGGCTTTAAATAAATTATATTATACCCATAAGTCTTTAATTTTTATGAATATCTTTCAATTTCTTCTCTTTAGTCATTCCATGGTCGTGCAGCATATAACGCCGGCGCCAGTCATGGCGCCCAATCGCGCCACCCCACATCGTCTCCCAAGGCATTATACGACGAAAATTCAGTTTCTTGCGAAAAGTATAACGGATGAAAAGGGTTGAGATTTGTAATTATTATGGTTGAACGGTAAAATTATTTTTCTAACAATTACAACTTTATATATATACCTTTCATCCTCATTATTTTTAAACCACTCTCAATCATCAATACTTTCACTCCATATTTTATATAAAAAAAACCTCAAGATTGTTATACCCCCCATAACCCTTTACATTTCACTTTTTTTGCCATTTGTCGCATAACCTCCATAAATGGTGTTATGCGGTGTTACCACTAAACAGAGCCTTAAAGATAGCAAGTTGCAAGTTGTAATACATTTAAGATTCCGGCGGTGAAACGTCTGATTTCGGGTGACAGTTGTCGGAAATGAATCGACGATTTCACATGAGGCTTCAAACGAATTGGATTCTAGCATTGGGTTGAACAACTTTTGTTGGAAGTCGATGCTTTCGCCGGAGAGAAAGAGGGTGATTTGGGTTGCAGTGGGTTGGCATTTGGCAAGGCGGTTATGGTGGATATGGATGGTGAAGTTGACAAGGATGAGAAAGAGGGTGATGTTTGGGAGCTGATGTGGTGGATCTGTGCAGGTGGTGAACAGTGATTCTGTGGTGGTTATGGTGGTGGTGGTGTGGTGGTGAATGGTGGTGTGGTTGGGGGTGAACGATGGTGTTTTTGAAGAGAGAACGTGAGTGTGTTTCAGAGAGAGAGAGACTTGAGGTTATGTGTGTGTATTTTGTTTAAGAAAATAACTTTATAGATATATATGGCTAGGTTCATTTGTGAATCACCCCCTTGATTGTGAATACTAGTGAACTAATCATAGCCCCTTGATTATCAATACACAAGTGTAAGTTAATGGCCAGGATTTGATGATGAAAATACACTAGTGTATTTTCAGATTTGATGACGTAAATCAATGGTCAGGATTTGTTCACTCGGTTCACAATGTGTATTTGTGAACTTAGTGAACAAATCCTGGCCATTGATTTACGTCATCAAAGCGTAAAATACACTAGTGTATTTTTATCATCAAATCATGAACAAATCCTGGCCATTGATTTACACTTCCGTATTGATAATCAAGGGCTAGGATTAATTCACCCATTTCACTATAGGGGGTTGTTCACAAATGTTTAAATTATTAAATGTTTTTTTATTTATAATAGCATTATATATGTGTGTGTATATATATATATATAGTGAAAGTTTAAAATACAATATCACTTAACCTACAATACGTACGATATTATGAAATCGCATGTTATAAAAAAGCATGTTGGAAATCGCATGTTGGTATTTTTAATGAAATCGCATGTTGGTATTTTTGTAGCAATTTCGCACGTTGGTTTTTCAACACAAATCGCATGTTCAAAAGTGAATTCGTACCAGATCGGACGGCTGAGATGATCGCGTACATATTGTACTGTAAGAGCCGTTGTACGTTAGGACTTCCACTGCAGCACAGTGGTTGTTCCCATCTCGGTGAAGGCTTGGCCCGGGTTTTACCCGGGTTTGAGTCTGAGGGGGGCGTAGTTTTACCTATTCCATGGGGTTTCTGTGCATCAGGCGTGTGCTACGCTTTCTAGCGGTGGTCGAGTAGACGGCCTTTGGACATAGCTCCGAAAGGGTGGCTTTACACGTGGAAAGCAGTTATCCATTAAAAAAAGAGCCATTGTACATTAACCCAACCCTATATGTATATGTATATGTATATGTATATGTATATGTATATGTATATGTATATGTATATGTATATGTATATGTATATGTATATGTATATGTATATATGTATATGTATATGTATATATATATTTATATATGTATATATATATATATATATATATATATATATATATATATATAGGGAAAGTGTAAAATACAATATCCCTTAACGTACATTACGTACGATATAGGGAAATCGCACGTTATAAAATAGCATTGATGAAACCGCATGTGATAATTTTGATGAAATTGCATGTTGGTTTTTTGTAACAATTTCGCATGTATTAATTTTGATGAAATCGCATGTTAAAAAACATGCGAAATTGTTAAAAAAACAACATGCGATTTTAACATGGGATGAAGATCTGACGACTGAGATTAGCGCGTACATATTGTACGATAAGGGCATTTGTACGTTAACCTAACCCTATATATATATATATATACAGTGATTAAATGCTTTTTTATTTATAATAGCATTATATATACACAATATTCCTTAACGTACAATATTCCTTAACATACGAGCATACGTTGTGAAATTACGCACGTTGTAAAACTAAAAACCCTAATCACGCATGTTGTGAAACCATAATCACACATGTTGAAAACCATAACATTCTTCATTACAAAATTATAACATGCTTCATTACATAAGTATAACCTGCGTGATTATGGTTTTTCAACATGCATGATTAGGGTTTAGAGTTTTACAACATTCATAATTTCACAGCATACACTCGTATGTTAATCAATATTATATTTTACACTTTCACTATATATATATATATATACACACACACACACACATAGGGTGTTATAACTTTGGACTAAATTGGTAAGTTGAAAAGTTAATAATGAAAATGCCAAAAATACCCTTAGTTAAAACAGGAGTTTTTAGACGGAGTTATGCAAAGTGATTAAAATTGCAACAAATGGGAAGAGTCAGGGACCCAGTGAAGAAACAAATAATATTTGAACTAAAATGACAACCGAAGACAAACCTTAGGAATGAAAATGACAATATGCTCTATTTTTTAATATAAAATAAATAAGGATAAAGATCATTACAGAACACTAATTATTGCGAGAACAAAAAGAAAAACTCTAAATCACTAAATTTTGGGATTTAAGGTTCATATTTCTTAAATTTTATGTTTCTTACATTCATATGTGTATTATATATACATATAAAATCATATATTTTTCCCTAAACATAGTCTACATACATGTAGGTAATTTAGCATACACATAACCTACATGTGTGTAGGTTATTTAAAAACTGAAGATTTTTCATATTTTGTTTTCAATTCTAGTGTGAGAAACAATAAACCTTACATTTATAACATTTTCATTTACTTTTTAGAATTCGAGGATTGAAAATATGAGTGATTCATTTTGTTCTGCGTGTTCTTGCAATATTTAGTGTTCTGCATAGAACCTTCCCCAAATAAACAAAATCTACATCCAGTTTTATTTGTCGTTATGCTTTACCATTTTATCATAAAATACCGAACGTATAAGATATTTAATATAGGGGTAATCACGAAAATAGCCAAGTCAACGCCGTTATTTCAATTTTGGCCATGTGACACCCCTCGCTGAGCCGTTTCAGCATCTTGAAACGGCACAAGAATCCCCTTTAACGGCCAGCCATTCCTTGATAGCCACGTGTCCGACAAAGCCTGTAACGGCTTGAGGTTGCTTCTGAAGACGCCACGTGTCCGACATTGTGGAAAGACCTTAGCCAAGCCGGTACAGTTGGCTGCCGTTGAAAGATCTTAGCCGAGTTCTTTCCACGAGCCAAGCCGTGTACTTAGGTTCCAGCCGAGCCGTTACCCGTACACACGTGGACCCCAGTTCTGCATGCCAAGCCGGTTCAGCTGGTTCGAGCCGGGTCGTTTAACTGTCCAAGCCGTCTCAACTGCTCCGAGCCGGTACACCTGGACAAGCCGGTACAGCTGTGGTTCGAGCCGTTACGTTTAACTGTCCAAGCCGTGTCAACTGCTCGAAGCCGGTACAGCTGACTTCGGGCCGGTACGTTTAACTGTCCAAGCCGTCTCAACTGCTCCGAGCCGGTACAGCTGTCTAACGCCGGTTCAACCTATACTTCGAGCCGGTTCAACCGTCTTTTCCCACTATATATTTACCCACTTGTTATTTTTTTGTGTGTTTGTTAAACGAATGCCTCTACCACACTTAAATCTTATAGAAAATGTTATCTTGCTTTGTTCATCTGATTGTCATAGATGTTTTCGTCTATGACCACCAAGAAATATTTATGAAATCTCACGTATCTGATAGTGTAAAAGACTTGTTCCAGGGCTTTAGTTATCAAATTAGCTTTTGATATTGTTTCTCATATTGGAGTGTCTTTCTCTTCAGAAATTCCACCTCTACTTACGCAGTGAGTGTGGACGGAACTATCGAGCAAAAGACGCATCTTTATCATTGCTACAAGCGTTTTGACTCGATTTCCAGAAGAAGAGATTTGAATCACTCCTAACTTTCAATTTGCTCTCGGTTATCTGCCGATTCAGAAGCAGCGGTTTGGAGAAGTTATGTTGTTATCTGAAGACTGCTTCCTTTGAGACCGAGATTTTTTCTCTACTAGCCGTTTCAGCGGTTATCAGAAATTCTGTGGATGAAATTGAATCACTTTATTATGTTTGAATTTTTACATGTTATATCCTTTATGTAATTTGTATTATATAATAGTCCAGTAAATTACCTAGCAAATAATTTTAAATCTTGTTTGGGCTGTTTACGTGTTTGGGCCGTTCATTTTAAATAATTTATTTAAATTTTGTTTGGGCTGTTTATGTGTTTGGGCCGTTCCAAGTTCCCACTAAAAAAAAAAAAATATTACATTCAAAAAACTAAAACGGCGTTTTAAATTAAATAATAACCGTTGCCGTTCCAAGTTCCCACGTATTTACTCCTCCTTATAAATATCCTCACCACGTTCAACAACCACGCCGTCTGCAATCCAAAAAAACTCGCCGTTTTCAAAAGTTTTTTCTCCGACTCCGTCAACGAATGGCAAATACCTGGACCGATGTCGACGACGTCGCATTGTGCGAAGCATGGGAAGAAGCGATGACTGATCCCCCAAGACGTGGACAGGGGGGGCTGTGGGTTAAGGTTCAACAGATCTTTGGGCAGCTTCGGGGTCCGGACCATAACCGGACCGTGGACGCCTTATCGTCCCGCTTTCGTGTGCTGCGGTTGGAGTGTGAGCGGTTTGACAGCTATTTCAAGAAGGTCGAGAGAGAAATGCCGGACCTGGTTGAGGATGACCAGAAGGAGGTGGCATTGATCAATTACCATCATGACGAGGGTCATGAATTCAAGCACGTCGCAGAGTGGGAGGCAATTAGGATTTGGTTTTAGATATATTATGTTTTGGTTTCTTTTTTTAAGTTATGTTTAATGTTTATGTTTGCAATATATATATATATATATAAAATTTTGTCTCCATAACAAAAAAAAAATAAACTGTATCACAAAATAAAACAGTATCACAAAATAAAACAGGCCCAAGTATTATAAATTTTATTATTTATGTCCGTTAACAAACGATTTGGGCCGTCCACTTTTATTAATTGTTGGGCCGTCCACTTTTAATAATGTAACTGCTCATGTTGGGCCGTTAAAGGCTGTAATTTAACAGCTGTTGTTGGACCGTCCAAACGGGCCCAGTTTATTAACCAAGTTAGCTAACATTGTTAACTTTATTAACGGGTACAAAATTAATTTTATTAAATTAATTTTAATATTTAACTATTTTTATTTAACTTTTATTAACCAAGTTAGCTAACCTTGTTAACTTTATTAACGGGTACAAAATTAATTTTATCAAATTAATTTTATCAAATTAATTTTAATATATAACTATTTTTGTTTAACTTTATTAATTAGTTTAATTAATTATATTAATTTATAACTAATTAACGGGTTTAAAAAAGTTAAAAAACTAAATTCACGGTTCACATAGACAAACGGTTAAAAGTCATACATTAAGTTGCACGATACAAGCTAAATATTACAAAATAATTTCGTGAATTACAGATAAATTTTTAAAGTTTCAAACACTGAAAGGTGTTCAAAGTCCTCGTCGTAAAGGATTGCGTAGTCGAGCAGGGCCTCTTCAACGACCTCTTGTTCTTCCATGTTCGGATTATTTTTTTAACAGCTTCGCACACACATAAAAAACGGTTACATTTAAAGCGTAGAAAAGCAAGACGAGTCGTCAAGGCATCGACACTACGGGACATCTCTTGTAGGTGAATGCAAAAGTAGTTGAAAACCTGCCCCCAGAAAGCAGCATCGGAAACTGAATAAGTGCCCAGATCACGAGCGGCAGCGTACGAAACGACAGCAGCAATATCTTCCTCGTCGGTCCAAGACTCCATTTTTTTTAGTGGGAACTTTGAGAGGATAATGGGGTTAAATGGAAGGAGTAATGTATGTATTTATAGGTTTGAAATGAGAATGGAGTTAATATTAAATATTAAAACCTATTAAAAAGAAGAGTTATTTTATTTAACAGCATTTGGGCGTGGCAAACACCGCCAAAAATACAGTTTATCAGCCATGAATCGTCTATATGACAAACATATTTTTTTTACGTCTCCAGTAATGTTAATTGGTTTGTCCGTAACGAGATGCTCCATAAGCATACACAGATAGACAGCTTCATTTCCTACGATTGACCTGTTAGAAATCACGTAGTTATCGTTTAGCTCATGAGTTATGCAGCATTCTGGTTTGCCTGTCTTTTTCCAATACTGCAAATGCACCAGCAAACCAGTTAAATACACCTTAAGCTTCGTCAACCGTGGAATAATAACTGCTCTAAATTTGTCTAGTCGTCCACAAAAGT
The DNA here is from genome assembly GCA_030545235.1 of Helianthus tuberosus. Classification (NCBI taxonomy): domain Eukaryota; kingdom Viridiplantae; phylum Streptophyta; class Magnoliopsida; order Asterales; family Asteraceae; genus Helianthus; species Helianthus tuberosus. The sequence goes on along the minus strand of CM060369.1, from coordinate 183,366,559 downwards.
CTTCAAAAGGGTACAAAACTAATTCCTGGGATGCCAACTCTAATCGTACCAACAGCCATTCGTTATTGTCAATCGGCAGTGGGATAAACACAAAATCCACGTCAAAAAAGGAAGGAAATGGGTTTTCTTTACCATTTCCATAGCCAACCACGCTCTTAGGAACGGATTGTAGTAACGTGTCATATAATTGCGGTGGAAGAATTGTCCACCGCAAATTTAACGTGGGATCCTTTTGTAGGTTTCTGCTTCTCCAAGCCAGTAGTCTTCCAGTCCATCCCTCAATATGCTTTTAATGAATATTATATTAATACAAGTTACATGTAATAAACAATATAAATACAAATTTTGTTAATAAAAAAAGTTCTAATGAAAGTACCGTTGCTGTTAGGTAGCCATTACAACGATAGCCTAACAGAGTGCCCCAAAATTTTTGGTCCAACTCCACATAACGACTGAACACAGCTAAATAACAAAATGGGGCGTCCCCATTACTGTAAAATGTTGCAACATCTTTTGACCAATTCTCAGATTCGTCGTCTGGAATTGCCCATCTTCCGCCTCTGTTCGGGTGTAAGCTTTGACGATTAGTTACAAAGTTGTTTTCTTCCGGCACCTGCGGCACAGCCGTTTCAGACGATGAAGTTTCACCCGATTGTCTGGGTGCTCTCCATTTCTTAAGAATCCACGTTGATGATTTACTAACTGGTTGAGAGCAGTATACATCACTCTTGTTTTTGTCAGCCATTATTTGTTTCAAGGGAGTTTCAAGGGGGTTTCAAGGCTTCTCAATGGAGGTGTAACAATATTTTGCGATCTTATTTAACATGAAATGAAATTTTGAATAAATTAATGGTTAAGCCGTTTCAATATTCTGCTCGAGTCGTTTCAAGGCACGTGCTCCAATAAAGTAAAAAGTCAAGCCGTTACCATGCAATGCATGTGCCGTTTCAACACTCTCCAATAAAGTTAAAAGCAACTGCCCGAGCCGTTTCATGTAACTGCCCGAGCCGTTTCCAGCTTCTGTCGTTTCATGCTCATGCCGTTTCATGCTCATGCCGAGCCGTTTCTGCTGCAACGCACGTTGTACAATAAAGTTAAAAGCAACTGCCGAGCCGTTTCATGTTACTGTCCAAGCCGTTTCAGTTACTTTTTATGCCGTTTCCAGTGCATGTCCAAGCGCTTTGACTGCTCGTGTTCCAATAAGGTACTGTTCCCCGTCAGACGACATTCAAGTCGGGTCAACAAGAACGGGTCAGACGACATTCAAGTCGTTTCCCCCCCATGTGACAAACACCAAAACACAACACTTTGAACTCACTTTGAAACTTTTCTCCACTTTGGAGCAAAGCAAAGTACTTGAAGACCCAACGTTGAAGATCCGAAAGATCGTTGACTCGTCTGGGACCACTAATCACACTTCTTCGACATTAGTTGTGGGCCCCCCACTATGGACTTCAACCGACACGTGAACATGCCAAATGATTTCGGGAACATGCCAAACGTCCAAGAGATGCAAGAAGCTTTCATGGACCCCCCTTTATGCCCGGTAAAATGTTTGCGGCTTATTGAAGTAAAGATAAGATTTAAGATTTTTATTTGAATTTGTGTACTTTTTTATTTATTTTTTCTTTTTATGTAGCAAATAAACATTAAAGTACGACAAAAGTGGTTGGTTTTACAAAAATTGCGTGAAGTGATGACTCCGGCGGTTGAAACAGCTATTAGGCAGACGTGTTTCGGTCCATATTTAGACAATAGATGCACCATATGTGATAGCCTTCTTTTATATGGCGTTGCACAACTGCAAATACCGACTCCTACTCCCCGTCTTGGTATTTCATATAGATTACGAGGGGAGCTATTTACATTCACTCCTAAACAATTTTGTTTAATAGCGGGGCTACGTTTTGGGCACAGTTCTTGGGCACCTATAGACCATATGAACTCCTTTAAGAACAAATATTTTGAACGTGGATCAAATGTTAGTTTTTCTCGAATAATTACTTTATTCGAGAACATTAACCAGATTAACGATAATGACGCCACGAGGATATGTCTCCTCATGCTAATCGGTCAAGGTTTTTTGGGTTGGCAACACACCAATGTTGTTGATAATTTGGTTTTAGACCTTGTGGATAATTTAGAAGCATTCAGACAGTATCCATGGGGTAATTATTTTTGGGAAAGTACTTATACTGCCATATACAATTTGCACAATCGACAAAAAGAAGACGCTAAAGGTTTTTCTTTGGCTGGATTTGTCTGGCCCTTCAAGGTACCCATGAATGTCAATTAATATTGTTATTTCGAAAACCATATAAAATTTCAAAATATTCTTTTGTGTAGATGTGGGTGTTGGAGATTTTTCCTGAATTTAAGAATTCAAGGGAATGGTTTGAAGGTGAGACGATTCCAAGATTTTTGGGATGGAAAGAAGGCAAAAAGTTTATGAGGGGCACTATGGACCGATTGCATAAACAAGCTGCAAAGGTTAAAATTTTACCTTTAATTATTTTACTGTTTATAAATTTTTAATTTGTTGTATTTTTTTTAGTAGCTTTTCATACCCAAAGTAATAAAGATTAAAAATTAAACATAAACATTTTTATTGTTTATATTAATAAAAGTAAACTGCCATTTTGCAAAAAAAATATGAGTTTTGGGCTAAATTTGCAAAATTGACAAACGAACAGGGACTAAAATTGGAGAGAGAAATATTATTATTTTATTAATTTTTTTTTGTTATTTATAACATTGCAGAGACGTGAATATAGGCCGTCTTTGGTTATATTGCCCACTGAAAATGAGTTGCAAAGCGCGTGGTATTTGTCTAGTTCAGATTATTTAGACGCTGAACGTCGGATGTATGCCAGTGCAATGCCGGGCGAGAATCCGGTTCAAATGGCCACGGAAATACCCATTCAAATGCCCACGGAAATACCCATTCAAATGCCCACAGGGTTCACGGGTCCAATTCAACCAGAAATGCAGGCTGCCCCCGGTGTAAACACACAAGAACATATAGCGTCTGCAATAAACAATTTGTTTGGTGACGATGGGGCGAATGAAGGTTATAATCGGGCATCGGATCGACAGGAGATTCCACAACAAAATTTTGTTCCCCCTATGACCCCGTTTCGAGAAAATTACGAGAATGAGCTGATTTCACAATTTAGATCACTCATGGACGAGAGGCTGCTAGAGAACAACCGGAGACTGACTAATATGTTCATGTCAGAGTTTTCACAATCATATCGCTGTTCCCCAAAACAAAAAACTGTCAGGACTCCCGTACGAACGCCAAAAGAACAGGCACACACTCAGAGTGATAATGTAATGTGCTTTCTGAATAATTTTTTTTATTTTATAATAACAATATCTACTAATAACCGTTAATTTAACTGACATGCTTTGTTGTAGGCTGTTGCAGATTCATTTATCAATTACGATAATGCCGATAATGCATACCACGTCTCTTTGAGCCCCATGGTGAACGTACATGATGTAAGTTTTTTCATTTTATATATTTTAATTACTGGTCATATTTTTATATTACCACTATAAATATATAAAATTTCAGTACGATTTAATTGTTTAAAAGAAAGTTAATTAAAATATATTTTATAAAGTGAAATTAATACGTATATACAATATTTGTAGAATGAGGATCCTGAATTAATCAAAATGAGGCGATCCGAAAGGCTTGTAAAGCCCGCATCAGCTTTGCTATCCCCGTATGTGGCTTACAAAAGATTGAAAAAAAAACAAGCCCAAAGGTTAAGGAATGAGGATAGACAAATTGAGTTCATCAAGACGTGGTATCCAAATAGCGGAAGTAAACATCTTTCCCTAATAGTGGGGAATTCTGTCGGTCCAAAATTTTGGGGGTCGTTGCTGGGCCAGGAAGGTAGCGGCTGGTTAAGCGATGATGTAAGTAATGGCATATGTATATAACAACCATAAAATAAATAAATTTATATTTTTTTGTATATTGTTTTCAAACTAACTTATCAAGTTTAACAGCATATATTTGGGTGGATGATCCATTTGTATCATTCAAGAAAAGAAAGTGATCGCTGGAGTATTCTACCCCCATATTTTCAGAATTATTTTCGATCGCGGTCCGTCGATCAGAACTGTAAAGGTTACTTTACTGGGCAGGTTGAACCTTTTCCATCAATACATACTATTGACGAGGTAATGTGGAACGAACATATTAATTACTAGATAAATGTATTTCTTATTGAATTCATTTAATATTTTGCGTAATAATTATATAGGTTTACGTACCGTTGTTTATAGAAGGCCTTCACTGGTTTTTAGGCGTTTTCAACCTTGTACATTACAAGCTGACGATATACGACAGGTATTAACCCGATTTAACTGATTAGTACTCCAAAATACATGTTGCTAACTGTGTTAATTTGTTGCTGTTTTAGTCTTTTATATGCTATGGAAAAGGAAAGAACGAAAGTGGTGTGTCATATAAATTTTGTGTTTGACCATTGGCTACGAATTCATGGTTATAATGCCCACAGACCACTACCGTTATGTTACCCCTTCGAAGTTATTTACGCGACCGATGCTCCTCAGCAGTCCGGACCTTTGGGGGACTGTGGAGTTTGGGTTTGCATATTTATTGAAAGGTTGATAAATAAAAAACCGTTGAACGATGATGAAGATACTCAGAAAACAGCGGAACGAATGAGACGTCAACTAGCTTTACTATTTTATGATTCCGTGTTACCCGATAGTACAAGTGAAGTCTTTGATGATGATGATGAAGATCCCGTAATTGTAGGATAATTGTATTGTTTCTTTTAAAAATTAAATGCATTTGTACTGCTGCCTATGTCTATATATATGTGTGTTCCACCTTTATACAAAGACATATGTGTTATAAAACATTTACCAATGACAAGCATTCCTCCTTTCGTACAACACACAGTTTGGATCAATCAACATGATCGGAATCGCCAGTGGTCTCCAAATGTTCTTGAATTTTACTACGATGGGGATAATACTACTTGCTTTTCTTCATACACGGGGACAACAGCACTAGGAAAAGCTTGGTGGGGGGGACTGCTTGGATTTACTGGAGCGGGTTTTATTCAAAAAACGGTACATTAATAATAAAATATTTTCGGAATAAAAATCAGTTTCATTATTTTTGTATTAAATAATTTACCGTTATTTCTTAGCACGTAAAAGCATGGTGTAACAAACTCATGTATGAACGAGAGATTGAAATAAATTCAAGAACGCCGTCGTCAAACGATTATCGTTGGACAGTTCTACCTCCAAATTTCTTCGACATGTTAAATGAACAAGATATTGATGCAACCAGATACGGAGATGGTTCTACAGCAACATATCCTCCATTCTGGGAAATTGATACGGTATACTTAATCAATTTTTTTATTTTATTATATCCATTTTTTATAAAGATTTTATATTTATTGTTCTTTTACTTTGTAAATACTTATACCATATATACCAAAGCACAAGGCTCGTTCTTACTCCACACCTATTTAAACACATGTTGCTCAACTACTCAATTGGCATCCCCCTTTTTTCTATCTCATGGCGAATCAAGAACACAACATTCATCTACACATTCATATCAACGTCAACATTTCCCAAACATTTAACCACCCAAACCCACCCTCAGATAACCCCGAACCAAACAATTCCCAAACTCGTAACCCCCCAAACCCGGTGCAACAGCCAACACGTGAAGCACCAATTAGCGGTTCAGGTCAGTGTCAGGCGCTTGTGCCGTTACCTAACACCGATGAACGACAACGTCCTTTGGACCAGATTATTCCACAACAATGTTTGACGGCTACTGCTGACGAAGACTCAGAGGAGGAACTGGATTTCGAAAGACTGTACGACGAAGTGCGTTTTGAAGCTTATTTTGCGGAAATGGAAGAGTCAGACGAGTATGATTCTGAATCGGAAGACCATTCCGGTTATTAGTTAAATGTCAGTGTTTTTTTTAATAAGAACTTAAACATGTGTTTAAAACGTGTTTGATGTAATATTTACAAACTAAAAGAACAATAATATTTTTTTTATAATATTTTTATAATATTTTGTTTCTGAAGCGTTTTGAAGCCTATGCTTCCTGTTCGACTAATACAGGCATACAGCCCACGAGCCTCTATGCTTTTAGCCCACTGACAGCCCACGAGTCCACGAGCAGGCCACGAGTAGCCCACCAGCCTCAAGCCCACTAACAGCCCATGCTTAAATAAAACAAACCCACTAACAGCCCATGCTTAAATAAAACAAACAAATATAAGTTATAAAAGAAATAATATCTATAAAAGTGAAAATACATGTTTATTTTTAACAAGATTATTCACTTTTTGCAGGTATACATTCCTATACCGGACAAGGATCAAAATTGGTTGCTTTTTAAAATAAATCTAAAGTCACTAGAATTAAAAAAATTTTTTGCTAGTAGTTGTGACACGATTAATTGCGGAGACTCATTTTGCGTACACAAAAGAGTACATCAAATTGTACTAGAATTTGAATCTCTATTTTTGTGGTTTCTCGGACGTATATCGTACTAGCAACACTCACAAATATATGAGACGCGTGCCATGCAAATAGTAGGGGATTTCGTGTGGCCTGATCAAACAGATCGTATTGGCAGAAATGCAGGAGTCATCATATGTATGCTAATGGAAAAACTTGTTCGGGATCTTTCTTTAACATGGAATGAATGAAACCTTCAGGATGCTTGTTTCAGATACAGACGATACATGGCAGATGAACTCTACGCCGGGCGCTTCACACCTGTTAATGTTTAATGGTTCTATGTATGCATGTAATATAATAAAAAATAATAACATATTGTAATGAAATTATTTGAGAAATTGAAATACACAAAATAAACTAAAGTATTAAAAGTCTCCCAGGTTAAAAGACGGATACATATAATTAGACGGAGATTGTGTATTAAAAGTCTCCCAAATTAAAGTATTATCAGTTTCTTTCCCTTTCCCTTTGTCTGAGCCTTTGCGAGTACGAATTTCTGACGGCATGGGCTGCCGACAGACATCCCGATGATGACCATAGGAGTTACACCGGGAACAATACAGGGGAGTAGGTTCTTCCCCGCGGGATAAGATACGGTGGTTTTCTCGAGGACGACCGGCCTGGCGTTTTGTCATATGCGGCGGTTGAAGATTGATAAGGTCTTCTGGAGTCTCCCATTCAGATCTATGAGGAAGAGGATTAATCGCTTCTTCATAAGTTTTTTTATAGACTTCGTTTGAGTAACACGGGAAGCAATACTTACTGCAGTCGGTTTCACCTAAAAATTTTGACACGGCAATAACATGCCCGCAAGGTAAACCAGAAATCTGCCAAACTCGGCAACTACAACTTCCATTAACAAAGTCAACTAAACCCCCCTTTCCACTGTCTGCGACAGAATAACTGTTTAACCCAATCCCAGCAACTGTCCAGCTTCTAGACCCTTCAATTTTTTTAAAAATTTTCTTCTGTGCCCACTGTGTAAGTAAATGTTTTTCAGAAATACCTTGCAAGCGGCGATCGTAAAACCATTTCTGTACAGATTGCCGGAAGAACTCTAAGAGCTGCGTTACCGGCATTTTGCGCGAGTGTCTAGATAAAGCGTTAATAGACTCCGCGCTGTTAGATGTCATATAATGATATCGATTGCCTGGGCAATGCGCCCTTGCCCATCTACCAAACCCAATACTTGTTAGAGTGCGACGTACCCTAGGAACGGCAAAACAAAGAGCATCGAATGACTCATTAAAATCAGACAATCGGTAGGATTTGCATGTCTTCCACCACAGGTTCTCATTTTCCTTTTTTCATCAGATGGTAAACGGAGGTTCATCATTAAATGACGACAGCATAACCCGTGATAAGCATGTGGAAAGACGTTTCTAACAGCTAGGTGTATAGAATTCGCTCTATCCGATATTATCGCCATGTCAGGTATTTCACCGATACATTCTTTAAGCTTAGACAGAAACCATGTCCAAGATTCACCATCCTCTGATTTTCCTATTCCACAGGAAATTGGTAAAATTTGATTGTTTCCATCCATCCCAACTGCTAAAAATAACGTCCCTTTAAATTCACCCTTTAGATGTGCAGCATCAATGATCACCACTGGTCTTAGATTACGGATAAAGGTACGAATCTGAAACAAAATTATTTAAAAAACGTTAACAAGATGTATTTTGACGAAAAAAACAGAGACTGCTGTAACTTACCGCAGCACCAATCGCGACAAAGACCATTTCAAACCGACGTTCGTCATCAGTCTTGATATGAGTGACAGAACCTGGATTTACCCGCTCTAGATTGTAACAGTAAAATGGTAGTTCTGCAAACGAATTTCTGCTTGTTCCTTGTAAAACCTCTAGCGCCAGACTTTTTCCACGCCAAGCTTGACTAGTGGTTATCTCAACTTGAAATCTTTGTCTAAAATCTTTCACTATTTCATTACAACGATATATTCTACCACTGTCTTTTAAAGGTTCTTTTAAATAGTGAGCAACAACCTTTGGGTTTGCCTGACGAAGATGTGGGTACGTTAGCGTCTTCGAGCATGTGTGTTTATCGTTAAAACTCTTAACAAAAAACACCCCACTATCCCCAAAACTGTATGCTCGAAAACGCCAAACGCATCCGTCCACCAAACATGACACTTCGTACCGTGTTTTAGAAGATCTATCTACTTTAAACTCAAAGCGTTCTAACAAACATTTTTTTCCCAACTCAAGTTTCATGTCTTCTTTGTTATTAAATACGTGCCCTTGTTCAAAAGTAATTGATGAAGATGGCAAACAATTTTCAAATGAATTATCAGGAGTTGGCTGGTAGTCGTTTAAAACATCATAGTTTTCTTCGTCAGTATATAGATTCAAATCAGGAACTGTAAATTTTTTTGGAGAAGAAAAACTAGATGACCCAGCACAAAACCCTTCAACGACATATAATTTATAAATTTCAAAAATATTTTCCATAGCAAAATTATAAAACATTTCAACATCATCATCGTTTATTATATCGATTGGATCACTAAAGGAAGACAAACGATACGATAACTTCGTAATGTTTGTAGAACTACACATGTTTGACACTTTACTTAGAAAACCAGTGTATGAAAGGTTGGGTTCAACTTCTAAACCACGTCTACTTGAATCAGCATCAGCAACATACTCCAACTTTCCGTTAATGATTTCCCACTTTCCGCCGGTGTATACAACCAAACGGATCTTCATAATTCTAAGTTGATAAGTTCCTTTCAAAAGATAACCTATAAATCAGACAAATATATACCAAAATATAAATAAATAAAATAATCTATTGAACCGGCTCGGACACGTTGAACCGGCTCGAACCACAGCTGTACCGGCTTGGCCAGGTGTACCGGCTCGGAGCAGTTGAGACGGTTTGGACAGTTAAACGACCCGACTCGAACCAGCTGAACCGGCTTGGCATGCAGAACTGGGGTCCACGTGTGTACGGGTAACGGCTCGGCTGGAACTTAAGTACACGGCTTGGCTCGTGGAAAGAACTCGGCTAAGATCTTTCAACGGCAACCGACTGTACCGGCTTGGCTAAGGTCTTTCCACAATGTCGGACACGTGGCGTCTTCAGAAGCAACCTCAAGCCGTTACAGGCTTTGTCGGACACGTGGCTATCAAGGAATGGCTGGCCGTTAAAGGGGATTCTTGTGCCGTTTCAAGATGCTGAAACGGCTCAGCGAGGGGTGTCACATGGCCAAAATTGAAATAACGGCGTTGACTTGGCTATTTTCGTGATTTCCCCTTTAATATATGATTTAGTGTAGTATCTTTTGTGGATTTCAAACCTTTTTAAGTGATTTTTAAGATAGTCGTCCTTCATTACACACCGCGAATATTACGGTTTTGTCATTTACCTCTTATGTCATCATCCATGAATACAAACTATATTAATATTGAGATTTTAGAGTAAATTACAAAGTTCGTCCTTTATGTATGTCATTTATTACAAAGTATGTCCTTTATCTTTAATAAGCTCAGAAAACATACTTAATGTTTGCAAACCCTTGCGTGTTATGTCCTTTAGCCCTAACTGAGTTAGTTTTTATAGTTAAATCTGACCAGGTGGATCCTACATGAGGGTATTTTAGACATTTTACCCTAATTAATATATTAAAATCTATTTAATAAATAAAACCAAAAAAGATTTGAAAGATTTGTGATATATTAAAAATACATAAACACATAAATCAGACCCTCACCTCTCTCAACTCTCTTTCTCTCTCTCTCTCTCTCTCTTAACTCTCTCTCTAGTTCTTGTTCTCACCGCCACCACCCACCCTACCACCACCACTACCACCCACCCACAACATTTTTAACCTTCAATCTGCAACAATGGCGGATAATTCTTCAGCAAAGCTTGTGCTTCTACATGTCGATCTAGATCTCGAAATAATTGAAGCTTCAATCTGCTAGAGTTTTGGGGATTTATGCACATATGGATCATATTTTTTTGACAGCCAGTGTACCCACTCTTAGATTGAATGTTTATGTGAGGAGGTTGGTGAGTGCAGGGTATAAAGTGGGTGTTGTTAAGCAGACGGAGACCGTGTCGATTAAGGCTCATGGGTCGAATAAATTGGGCCCCTTTTGCCGTGGGTTGTCCGCTTTGTATACCAAGGCTACACTTGAAGCTGCTGAGGATGTGGGTGGGGGAGAGGATGGGTGTGTGTCTTGTAATAGTTATTTGGTTTGTGTTGTTGATAACGAGGTTGTTGGTGTGCAGGGGACTCATGTGAAGATTGGGATTGTGGGTGTTGAGATTTCGACCGGAGAAGTTGTTTTTGGAGAGTTTAATGATAATTTGTTAAGAACAGGGCTGGAAGCTAAGATATTGACCTTGTGTCCTGCTGAATTGCTTCTTGGTGATCCGTTATCTAAGCTAACCGAGAAGGTAGTTTTGACCCCATAAATAAATGTTATATGGATAATATTGTTGACTGAAACATATGATTATCATAGCTTCAAACAGTAGAAGCTCACCCAAACTTATAGTCTTAAAATCTTACGGAGATGCCGCCATTGATAAACTTGCTGAGCTGCCGGCGTGGAAACCCACCAATGTAGCAAGAACAAGAAACCCTAGGTCAGTTTCAGGTTCAAGATTTGATCAAAAGATTCAAAACCCAGATGAATTTGGTCATTTTGAGCAATACCCAGATGGTAGAATTGGTTATAATCAAATGAGAGAGAGCAGGTGGAGTAAGAGAGTGAAAGTGGTGGTGGTGGCAGATCGGTGGTGGTGGTGGTGGTTGTGGTGGTGGTGATGGTGGTGGCAGGTGAGTTATGGTGGTGGTGGGGGTAGGTGAGAGAGAAGGAGAAGGGGTTAATAATGTTTGTATGTATATATTTACATATATAATTCTAAAATTGTTTTATTTATTGGTTTTATGATTATTTATTATAATATTTAGGATAAAATGACTAAAATACCCTTATGTGGGGTTGACTTAGTCAACTTTAACCATGAAAACTAATTGTGTTATGACTAAAGGACATAACTTGTAAGGGTTTACAAACATTGAGTATGTTTTCTGAGCTCATTAAAGATAAAAGGACATACTTTGTAATATATGACATACATAAAGGACAAACTTTGTAATTTACTCGAGATTTTATCACTTCATTAATACGTGGAAATGGAATACGTACTTGGGTTCACTTACTAGTGGGTCATGTATGGCGGCTCGGTTTTGAATCGTCTTATTTTTATCATAAAATAGATTAAAAAAATAGGGTTATTGGATTTTAATAATTCGAAGTTTCACCCGTTACCCACTAATAATATCAACTTCAAAAATTCCCTTTAATAATCTCAACTTGTAAGATTTTGACCCCAATGATCCTTTGCTAACTGGGTTCAGTTAGTTTTTTGCTGACGTGGCTGATGACGTGGACACAACTTTGTTATTTGTTGACTTGGCTGCTTATGTGGCTCCATCACCACCTCCACATCATCCTCCTCCACTGCCACCACCATCTCCTCCAGCCACCACCATCATCTACAACCATCACCCACCACCATCACCTCTGACCACCTCCACCCACAGTCTTCCACCACCGGAAAAACACTATCACCTCCCACCACCTCCATCATCTGCTACCGGAAACCTCTGTCACCATCACCACCTCCACTCTATCATCTTTAAACTTTACCACTAATTTCTATTGATGAATTCTTCAATCCACCCATGGATTCTTTAAAACCCGATTCACTCAACTAATGAACAGAACCAAATAATAGTGAACCCATAACAGCACCGGGTCTAAACGTGGTAATAAACGCTTTCACGACACTTTTCTTGCTTCTAGCGTCGTTCTTGCGTTTGCATATGTGGCGATTTTCATACCGATAAAACCCGAGAGGACGGATGTGATGGCTCCTAGTAAGAAGGATACAATGCTGAATAAAGCGGTAGCGAGTGTAGTTTTGCACATTCGGTGAACGTCGTAGGTGCATTATTGATTTTTTGTGCTAAGTCCCTCAACAGAACCCCGAAATAGAAAGATCAGGATTTGCGAAAACAACCATGAAAATGCCTACGTATTGATACTCTCTGAATAAGAAGGTTGTTGCACCTGTTCTATTTGAATGAACCCGAAAACAAAACATAAATTAGCACAACCAGGACCATGGGTGGATTGAAGAATTCATCAATAGAAATTAGTGGTAAAGTTTAAAGATGATGGAGTGGAGGTGGTGATGGTGACAGAGGTTTCCGGTGGCAGATGATGGAGGTGGTCGGAGGTGATAGTGTTTTTCCGGTGGTGGAAGACTGTGGGTGGCGGTGGAGGTGGAGGTGGAGGTGGTCGGAGGTAATGGTGGTAGAAGATGGTGGTGGCTGGAGGAGATGGTGGTGACAATGGAGTAGGAGGAGGTGGAGGTGGAGGTGGTGATGGTGCCACATAAGCAGCCAAGTCAATAAATAACTAAGTTGTGTCCACGTCAGCAAAAAACTAACTGGGTTAACCCAGTTAACGAACGATCATTGGGGGCCAAAATCTTAAAAGTTAGGATTGTTACTGGAATTTTTGAAGTTGGAATTATTCGTGGCCAACGGGTGAAACTTCGGACTATTAAAATCCAATAACCCGAAAAAATATTGCATTACAAAGGTATTTATAATATGTTATATTTGAAAAGAAACAATATATGTTACATTGACCGGAAAAACATAAAAATAAACACTGATACCTGTTCGAGCAATATTATAATTATATATAGATAGAAATAATTAATGGATTTATAGACGTATTGTTGGATGCTTATAATATGCATCAATTCAAGTTTCCCACACGACCAAGGTTATCATTTATATAAGGAATATATTGGATTTTAATAATCTCAACTATTTGTCGTTGGCTGCCAACAGTCTCAAATTTAAATATAACCACTGGCAGACCTAACTTTTAACATATTGGTCTCCAATGGACCCTGACTAACAGAACCCTAACGTCGTTATTCTACGGTCGTCGGCAAAATGTTTTTTGGCCGGAAAACTCGTTTTTTGTCGGAAAACTCAACATTTTCGTCTCGAACCTCTTTGTAACCTTATCATGGATCTTTGGGAATCTTTTTCTAGTAAAAGCCTCAATTATTAAAGTCACCGGAAAACTCCTTTTTCCCCCATAAAACTCATTTTTCGCCGGAAAACTTCTTTTTTGCCGGAAAACTCAACTTTTTGGCCGAAAACTCAATGTTTTCGTCCCAAACCCTTTTGTAACCTTAGACCGGACCTTTAGAAATCTTTTTTCTACACAAAAACGGTTTTCCGACGACCGAAGACTAAGGATGTTAGAATTATGTTAGTCAGGGTCTATTGATGACGAATATGTCAATAGTTGGGATTGCCAGTAGTTATTTTTGAAGTTGGGACTGTTGGCGGCCAACGGCGAATAGTTTGAAATATTAAAATCTAATATTCCTTTATATAAAAAAGAAGAGTAAAATGCACGGATAGTCCCTGTGGTTTTGCAAAATAACACCTATAGTCACCAACTTTTGGAAATTACACCGGTGCTCCCTGTTTTTTGACAGTTTGTTACTCAGATAGACCCTGGAGTGGATGACGGTTAGTTTTCTCCGTTAAGTGGATGCGAAATGACAAATTTACCCTTATCTTCTACACTCTATAAAAACAAAACAACCTCACCCACCCCCACCTTTCTCTCGTTTCCCCCACCATTAACCACCAACCACCACCCACCTCCCACCTCCCACCTACACCGTCCATTGCAATTGAGTGGATGTGAAATGACACAATCTATCCTTTGCAGCAACATTTACTCGACGTAATAGCAATTGAGAAAGTGTTTTCTGATATGAAATTGTCATTAAAATCAAACATGGTGGATGTTGTTGGAAATGGGGGACAGACCAAGTTCTGGCTCGACAAATGGCTAGGAAATCAAAAACTAAGAATGTAACAGTGGCCAGTTAATGGGGACTGAGAGTGAGATGCGATAGGGTTGGGAGTGGTCAAGATGGGCCCATCTTTGTAGGAATTGTCAATGGATGAAGATGACGTGTGGAGATGGAAGTCAAATATGGAGGAACACATAACAGTGGCGGCGATTAGAGGGAGATAACAAAAGCGTCTTCATTAGACTGACTCCGACATTGAACGGCCTAGGTGGGTGCCAGCCAAGGTAAATCATATGTCTTGGAGGTGAGAGGTGGGTGGTGGTTAATGGTGTGGGAAAACAGAGACGAAGGTGAGGGGTTGGGGTGGGGTTGTTTTGTTTTTATAGAATGTAGAAGATGAAGGGTAAAATTGTCAATTCACATCCACTTGACGGAGAAAACTAACCGTCATCCACTCCAGGGACGATCCGAGTAACAAACTGTCAAACCACAGGGAGCACCGGTGTATTTTGGAGTTGCATTCGTGTCAGCAGGCATGCGGGCACGCACGAGTTCAAACAAATTCTATTTTCAAAACTCAATTTTTGCACCCTCCCTGCGCGCGCTCGGGGAGGACTTATGGTAAAACATGTCATAAGACTACAATTGCTTGGTCAAGCTTTTGCCTTATAAATAGTCTTTTGTTTTGTTTCCACACCAATGTGGGACAAAGTGGTTTTACCACTTGAGACATTCATTCACACCAATACTTCCAACAAATTACTCTATTTGGTGAACTTCCAAATTTCTAATGGCGGCAATGGCAAGCACCAACCCGATGGACGTTATTCGTGTAACTGGCGAATATGTATCAAAGTAATCTAAACCTTCTCATTGTTTATATCCTTTGATCACCAACCTTGCCTTGTACTTATAGATGGTCCCATCTGGTTTCATCTTCTTCTTCAAGATCCATCGATATCCTAGTGGTTTACATCCTTGAGGAAGATCCACTAGTTCCCATGTATGATTTTGTAAGATAGAGTCTATCTCACTTTTGATGGCCTCCCTCCACTGAGGTCCTTCTGAGGAATTCACCGCTTGTTGGTACGTTTGAGGTTCCTCTTCTACCATATAGGTAAGAAAGTCAGGTCCAAAGGATTTTTCAGTCCTTTGTCGTTTACTCTTTCTGACTTCAACTCCTCAGTCTTAGATTGTTCTTGAGGTTCATTATTTGCAACCTCATTCTCTGGAACAATTTCCTCAACCGGTCTAGTGAAACTTGGTTCATTTTTACCTAAGCATGGGAACACATGTTCAAACCATGATGCATCCCTAGATTCTATTATGGTGCCATTGCATATTCCAGGGTTCTTAGAATCATGCACAAGAAAACGATATGGACCATAAGGACGAGTGTATCTTATAAATACACAATCCACTGTTTTGGGCCCTATTAGTAGGCGCTTTGGTGGTGTGACCACCACCTTGGTTTGACAACCCCACAATATCAATTATTTATATTGTGGTTTCTTTCCCGTCCATAATTCGTATGGCGTTACATCTTTCTTGTTATTGGGTATCATGTTCAACACATAATTTGCCGATAAGATTGCTTCCCCCCACATGTTTTGGCTTACCCCAGAACTTATCATCATGGCATTCATCATTTCTTTCAAAGGTTTTCCATTCCGCTATGCCATTTGATTGAGGGGAATAAGGAGTGGTGAGTTCATGTATGATTCCATTTTTTTCACAAACATCAATAAAAGGTGAAACATAATTCAACTCCTTGGTCGCTCCTTACGATTTTGATTTTCCGATTTAGTTAATTCTCAACTTCGGCTTTGAAAAAGATAAACTTATCAATAGCCTCGTCCTTACTCTTAAGTAAGTACGCATAACAATACCTTGTACTATCATCAATGGACGTGATGAAGTACATGTTCCCAACACGAGTAGGAATTTCTTTTAGATTACACACATCCGTGTGGATCATCTCGAGGGGTTCGGTGATCTGTTCAACCTTTTTGAATGATGATCTCGTTTATTTTGCTTCTACGCAAGTTTCACATTTATTATTTGAGTCAATATCGAAAGTTGGTATGCAATTAAGTTTAATCAAACGACGAATGGAATTAAAATTAATAGGACCTAGTCTACCATGCCAAAGATTAGGAGACTCAAGCAAGTAAGCAGAACTAGTAGAATTTTCATTCATTCCTTTCACAACAATTACATTCAACTTAAACATACCATTGAGGGCATAGCCCTTACCAACGTACATACCATTTTTGGTCAACACGACCTTATCCGACTCAATCACCATTTTCAAACCAAACTTGTTCAACTGCCACCCCGACAGAAAGTTCTTACGAATTTCTAGAACATACAACATGTTGGACAAGGTGAGTTCCTTTCCAGAAGTCATTTTCAAAACCACATTCCCCTCACCTTTGATTTCGGGCGTGGCGGAATTTCCCATAAAAACCTTTTCACCATTTTTCCCAACCCCCCCCCCCTCTTAGGACCAAGGTTGGAGCGTTTCCCATGAGCTTTCTTTCCACCCTTTCCACAGTTCTTGTTTCCATTGGAAGATTGGCCATGTTCAACAATATTGGCCTTTACTGTTTTAGGATTATCAATCCTTTTCAAAGCAAATTTTTGATATCTTCTTCAATGCGAAGGCGAACAACAAGATCTTCAATTTTCATTTCCTTTCGCTTATGTTTGAGATAGTTCTTGAAATCAACCCATCTTGGTGGTAGCTTTTTAGCTTGATGGTAGATGTTCGATCATAGCTGCAACTTGGAATGTCTCGCTGAGCACCATTCCTTCCGCATGAATATCATGAAGAATAACTTGAAGTTCTTGGACATGGCTAATGACAGTTTTAGTGTCTATCATTTTGAAGTCCAAGAACTTAGCCACCACGAATTTCTTAGTGCCCGCATCTTATGTTTTGTATTTGCGGTCCAAAGACTCCCATAACTCTTTGGCAGTCTTAGCTTTACAATACACATTGTAAAGCGTATCAACCATACCATTCCAGATAGAGTTGCGGCACAAGAAATCCGAATGATTCCAAGCATGAATCGTGCTCACTGCTTCATCCACATGGGGAACGGTTTCAGTCAAGAACCGTGCTAGGTTCAGAGTGGTTAGATAAAAGAACATCTTTTGCTGCCACTGTTTGAAATTTACACCGATGAATTTCTCTAGTTTCTCAGCATGCGAAGTCACTGCATTAGGCAGTGGTGTCAACCGGACTGGTTGTCACAGCAACATCAGAAGTCATGATCGCAGAAATAGTAGAAATCATGGGCTGGGATTCCATTCTTAAAAGAAAAGGACAAGAATAATCATTAATAAAATCTGTTTAAGTTTGTTAGTAACCTGTTGATATGAACAAGAAAGGTGAAACAAAAGCAACAAAACAAACGAGACAATTTCCTTAAACACATTCGCGGTCTGTTCCTAGGGTACACCAGTTCGAAGCAGCAAAAGCGCACAGCCGGACTTGAACACTTGCCTGAAAAGAAAAGGAGCTGTGTTGCAGAGACTGAGATTGAGAGAATAGAAACAGTTGTGGTGTGTCTCAACTGTGTTGGTATGATCTGGTTTTATAGTCACATAATTCATAACCAAATTCTGGACATTATTGCAACGAATTAAAAACCAAATAATGGTCATTAGTACAGTTTTTAAACTAAAACTCAATAATGAATAATCATTTTAGTTTAAAACTCATTAACAAAACCCACCGTTAGTGCAAGTGAGCCCGGGCTTTCGGAGTTGCATTCGTGTCAGCAGGCATGCGGGCACGCACGAGTTCAAACAAATTCTATTTTCAAAACTCAATTTTTGCACCCTCCCTGCGCGCGCTCGGGGAGGACTTATGGTAAAACATGTCATAAGACTACAATTGCTTGGTCAAGCTTTTGCCTTATAAATAGTCTTTTGTTTTGTTTCCACACCAATGTGGGACAAAGTGGTTTTACCACTTGAGACATTCATTCACACCAATACTTCCAACAAATTACTCTATTTGGTGAACTTCCAAATTTCTAATGGCGGCAATGGAAAGCACCAACCCGATGGACGTTATTTGTGTAACTGGCGAATATGTATCAAAGTAATCTAAACCTTCTCATTGTTTATATCCTTTGATCACCAACCTTGCCTTTTACTTATAGATGGTCCCATCTGGTTTCATCTTCTTCTTCAAGATCCATCGATATCCTAGTGGTTTACATCCTTGAGGAAGATCCACTAGTTCCCAGGTATGATTTTGTAAGATAGAGTCTATCTCACTTTTGATGGCCTCCCTCCACTGAGGTCCTTCTGAGGAATTCACCGCTTGTTGGTACGTTTGAGGTTCCTCTTCTACCATATAGGTAAGAAAGTCAGGTCCAAAGGATTTTTCAGTCCTTTGTCGTTTACTCTTTCTGACTTCAACTCCTCAGTCTTAGATTGTTCTCGAGGTTCATTATTTGCAACCTCATTCTCAGGAACAATTTCCTCAACCGGTCTAGTGAAACTTGGTTCATTTTTACCTAAGCATGGGAACACATGTTCAAACCATGATGCATCCCTAGATTCTATTATGGTGCCATTGCATATTCCAGGGTTCTTAGAATCATGCACAAGAAAACGATATGGACCATAAGGACGAGTGTATCTTATAAATACACAATCCACTGTTTTGGGCCCTATTAGTAGGCGCTTTGGTGGTGTGACCACCACCTTGGTTTGACAACCCCACAATATCAATTATTTATATTGTGGTTTCTTTCCCGTCCATAATTCGTATGGCGTTACATCTTTCTTGTTATTGGGTATCATGTTCAACACATAATTTGCCGATAAGATTGCTTCCCCCCACATGTTTTGGCTTACCCCAGAACTTATCATCATGGCATTCATCATTTCTTTCAAAGGTTTTCCATTCCGCTATGCCATTTGATTGAGGGGAATAAGGAGTGGTGAGTTCATGTATGATTCCATTTTTTTCACAAACATCAATAAAAGGTGAAACATAATTCAACTCCTTGGTCGCTCCTTACGATTTTGATTTTCCGATTTAGTTAATTCTCAACTTCGGCTTTGAAAAAGATAAACTTATCAATAGCCTCGTCCTTACTCTTAAGTAAGTACGCATAACAATACCTTGTACTATCATCAATGGACGTGATGAAGTACATGTTCCCAACACGAGTAGGAATTTCTTTTAGATTACACACATCCGTGTGGATCATCTCGAGGGGTTCGGTGATCTGTTCAACCTTTTTGAATGATGATCTCGTTTGTTTTGCTTCTACGCAAGTTTCACATTTATTATTTGAGTCAATATCGAAAGTTGGTATGCAATTAAGTTTAATCAAATGACGAATGGAATTAAAATTAATAGGACCTAGTCTACCATGCCAAAGATTAGGAGACTCAAGCAAGTAAGCAGAACTAGTAGAATTTTCATTCATTCCTTTCACAACAATTACATTCAACTTAAACATACCATTGAGGGCATAGCCCTTACCAACGTACATACCATTTTTGGTCAACACGACCTTATCCGACTCAATCACCATTTTGAAACCAAACTTGTTCAACTGCCACCCCAACAGAAAGTTCTTACGAATTTCTAGAACATACAACATGTTGGACAAGGTGAGTTCCTTTCCAGAAGTCATTTTCAAAACCACATTCCCCTCACCTTTGATTTCGGGCGTGGCAGAATTTCCCATAAAAACCTTTTCACCATTTTTCCCAACCCCCCCCCCCCTAGGACCAAGGTTGGAGCGTTTCCCATGAGCTTTCTTTCCACCCTTTCCACAGTTCTTGTTTCCATTGGAAGATTGGCCATGTTCAACAATATTGGCCTTTACTGTTTTAGGATTATCAATCCTTTTCAAAGCAAATTTTTGATATCTTCTTCAATGCGAAGGCGAACAACAAGATCTTCAATTTTCATTTCCTTTCGCTTATGTTTGAGATAGTTCTTGAAATCAACCCATCTTGGTGGTAGCTTTTTAGCTTGATGGTAGATGTTCGATCATAGCTGCAACTTGGAATGTCTCGCTGAGCACCATTCCTTCCGCATGAATATCATGAAGAATAACTTGAAGTTCTTGGACATGGCTAATGACAGTTTTAGTGTCTATCATTTTGAAGTCCAAGAACTTAGCCACCATGAATTTCTTAGTGCCCGCATCTTATGTTTTGTATTTGCGGTCCAAAGACTCCCATAACTCTTTGGCAGTCTTAGCTTTACAATACACATTGTAAAGTGTATCAACCATACCATTCCAGATAGAGTTGCGGCACAAGAAATCCGAATGATTCCAAGCATGAATCGCGCTCACTGCTTCATCCACATGGGGAACGGTTTCAGTCAAGAACCGTGCTAGGTTCAGAGTGGTTAGATAAAAGAACATCTTTTGCTGCCACTGTTTGAAATTCACACCGATGAATTTCTCTAGTTTCTCAGCATGCGAAGTCACTGTATTAGGCAGTGGTGTCAACCGGACTGGTTGTCACAGCAACATCAGAAGTCATGATCGCAGAAATAGTAGAAGTCATGGGCTGGGATTCCATTCTTAAAAGAAAAGGACAAGAATAATCATTAATAAAATCTGTTTAAGTTTGTTAGTAACCTGTTGATATGAACAAGAAAGGTGAAACAAAAGCAACAAAACAAACGAGACAATTTCCTTAAACACATTCGCGGTCTGTTCCTAGGGTACACCGGTTCGAAGCAGCAAAAGCGCACAGCCGGACTTGAACACTTGCCTGAAAAGAAAAGGAGCTGTGTTGCAGAGACTGAGATTGAGAGAATAGAAGCAGTTGTGGTGTGTCTCAACTGTGTTGGTATGATCTGGTTTTATAGTCACATAATTCATAACCAAATTCTGGACATTATTGCAACGAATTAAAAACCAAATAATGGTCATTAGTACAGTTTTAAAACTAAAACTCAATAATGAATAATCATTTTAGTTTAAAACTCATTAACAAGACCCACCGTTAGTGCAAGTGAGCCCGGGCTTTCGGAGTTCCATTCGTGTCAGCAGGCATGCGGGCACGCACGAGTTCAAACAAATTCTATTTTCAAAACTCAATTTTTGCACCCTCCCTGCGCGCGCTCGGGGAGGACTTATGGTAAAACATGTCATAAGACTACAATTACTTGGTCAAGCTTTTGCCTTATAAATAGTCTTTTGTTTTGTTTCCACACCAATGTGGGACAATGTGGTTTTACCACTTGAGACATTCATTCACACCAATACTTCCAACAAATTACTCTACAAATAATTTTGTAGAGTAATTTTGAATTGTATGTTTTTTGATAAACATGTAGAGTAATTTGATACACTCGTAGAGTAATTTTGATACACTTATAGAGTAATATTGATAATTACCATACAAGATCAAAATTACTCTACAAGGTAGTATAAATGATTTTGTAGAGTAATTTTGAATTGTATGTTGTTAGATAAACTTGCAGAGTAATTTTGATACACTTGTAGAGTAATTTGATGTAGCTAATTTTGATAATTACCCTATAAGATCAAAATTATTCTACAAGATCAAAATTACCCTACAAGAAAATTTTACAAAATTACTCTATAAGATTAAAATTACCTTACAAGATCATTTGTAGAGTGATTTTGATAAATACTCTACGAGTAAATAATTAAGAAAATGCGATGGCGTTTTTTTTTACATTTTCACCTTATTCGTATGTTTTGTATGATAAGGGTATTTGTATTTGATCTTTTGTCTAAAAAAAATGTAATTCTTATTTTCTAGTTCATGCAACAAGTCTTGTAACTTCTATTTTCTAATTGAAGTTTCATAACATGCATTCAAGAAACAATTGTAATCTTGAAACTTCTAGTTGGTTTGTTGTGGTCTGATACACGTATATATCAATGAACATACAAAAACGTACCATTATAAATTGAGTTCCTTGTAGGAAGCGTTTGCAGCTGGAACTGAAACTACACAAACCAGTCTAGAGTGGGCAATGAGTGAGCTAATAAGAAACCCAAGAAATATGAAAAAGCTCCAAAGAGAAGTAACAGAAATAGCACAAGGAAGATCCATGATATTAGAGGAGTTGGAAAGAATGCCCTATCTTAAAGCTGTCGTAAAAGAGTCTTTGCGATTGCATACTCCAGTCCCACTGCTTATTCCACGAGAATCAATGCAAGATGTAAAAGTAATGGGGTTCGATATTGCAGCAGGCACACAAGTGATTATCAATGCTTGGGCAATAGCAAGAGATCCTTCCTTGTGGGAAGAACCAAATGAGTTTAGGCCTGAGAGGTTCTTAAACAATTCTATTAACTATCAAGGGTTGCATTTTGAATGGATTCCATTTGGTGCTGGCCGAAGAACATGCCCTGGTATTCAATCTAGTGTACCTGTTATGGAGCTTGCATTAGCAAATATTGTTTACAAGTTTGATATGGTGTTACCAAATGGGATAAAAAGTGAGGATTTGGACATGACTAAGGTATGTGGTATCACAATCCACAGGAAGTCGTCTCTCATAGTTTCGGTTAGTCCTCGATTCTAGTTGTTTATCTTGCTATCTAAACTTCCGTAAAGCTGAACTATCATGTAATGTACTCCTTAATTTGTGGGCTCAAGAAATAAAAGTAATGTTCATGTATGACTTTCATATGCTAATGCAGTCACTGAAATAACTTACATATTACTATAAACTTTAAAACACAAGGTAAAAAAATGTGAACAATGGTACATTCAAATAGTGACTTTTACTACAAAATAAAGGAGTATCACACTGATTGTTAAATCCTTAGGTAATCCATTGTTATGTGTAACTAGTTTTGACCCTGCGCGCATTGCGGCGCACTAAACCAAATCGTTCTCAGTTTGAAATTTTACTTGCACTAATAAAGTTGATACAAAAGGATGTTGATATGTTTTACATTTAAGAGAAGCACATAGGTTTTCATATAGTATTTCGCTTATACATAGATAACAAAAGTTGTTTTCTTCATTTCCATTTCTTGCATCCGGATACCTAGTCTTTTTCGTATCGCTATTGCCTTCACATGTATACCTTCCATCGCTTGCCTACATCGGCATTTCGAGTCAATCATCTACAAATGTTTGCTATAAAGATTTATGCTAGATAAAACATAAATGACTTAAAACCATTTTTCTGGCCCCCTTAGGTTCATTTATAAGCCTGCTAGAACCTCCTTGTTTCATCAAGTATAACACACTTATAACTCTCAAGAATGAATAAAAACGTTGGTGGGTTGAGCCGACACATTTTTATGAAAACCCATTACAACCCGCTACCTAAGTCACCCACCCTTCATACTGATTTTCCACCTTAATACCAAACAATTGAAGAGGATAATTTAGAAATTAGCATAAGAATTTCTAACCTTATTCCGACACCCTCCACCGATAATACTATCGATAATATTAGCATCAAGAATCATGGAAGGAAGCAAATATAAGCATTGGCTTTTTGTAATTCCTAATTTTGCATTATAAAAGGCCTGAATTGTACCAATATCTTCCTAGTATCCACCATAAAGATAAGCTTGTACCTACAAAAACGAAAACAGTAATCATCACTGGGCTCATGTGATCTAAATGTAATTGTCACTGACCTGGCCTTTTAGCAAATAATGATGCTACTTCAGAAAGCAGCTTCAAGACCCACTTGAGCAAACAATGTGGCATATATAAAATATATAAAACAATATTTTCATATAAAATAATATGACCTTTTACATATCATACAAGAAAAGAATATCTGATAGTACCTGTTCCTAGTTGGCATTTAATAAAAAAAGAGATATAAGCCTGTGTACGTAACGAAAAACGCTACAGTAGAGCATCGTACTTACATAAATGAGTCCATGGACCCGAACCATTTAGACTAACCCGTTGAGGTAAAATTCACACCCTTAATTGAAAGTAGAGCATCGTACTTACATAAATGTTTGACTTTTATGTAAATCCCAACATTAAGTTTGACTTTTAGGCCAACATATGACTTTTTCAACTCCAAATTTGTTTAGCCTTTTTATACAAAATCAGCACAAACACTTTCTGTTTAAAGCTACTAAAAAAATCCACTAAACTATCAGAATTTTCTTTAAAAAAGGTCGCTAAACTTAAATATTTCAGATTTTAAATAGATCAAGTTTGACCTCAACAGTCAAAATAAATTTCTGACAATGCATGTATGAATATAAATTGAGTAAAGCTTTAAGAGCATAAAGTGCAATAACCTGGTAGACTTTTGCTCCTTTGGCTCTCATCTTGCAGTAGCAAGTGCCGTGCGTTGCGTGAGGGCAAAGTTGGTTTCAGCCCGCGCCGTGTTGCGGCGCCTGTCAAACAACTAAAAAAATTAACCGAATATATATACAAACGCACACACGATTCAGTGATAAAGGCGTATATCAAAACATCAAAGAAATATATACACCTTCAATGCAGAGTTACTGAATGATGCCATGAAGAGTCCATATGATGTAGATAAGTTCAGTAAAATGTACTTTTGGGGTTTGATCTTGCTCAACAAAGAATCCACTCACCCGGGGAAGAATTATTACTAAAGCTACTCAACTCTTGACGAAGCTTTAAAGTTTAAACGACGACGAAGAACTACCGTTACCAAACACCACCATAGTCTCGAATCCACCATGTGATACCTTAAATCACAACTTTCAAGTTCGGGTCAGAATGAGTTCAAGTCAAAGCAGGTCCGGGTCTCAACGGCTTTCGCCTTGAGTTGGCTTAAAAAGGTTTTTTTATTTGAAAAAGAAAATTAATATTCATCAACTTTCCACTATCAAGATTACTCAGCAAGACTTGCAATTGAAAAAACACCAAAATGCTCTCGATTGACCATTTTTTATATTACATATCAAAATACCTTCTCATTTGGCCATTTGAGGAAAATCAACGAAACTACATAATGAAATTGCTTTAATAACCTTCAAAGCCTCTAAATTCTCACTTTTTGTTCAATTCCTTTCCACCTGTTATAAAAATAGCACTTAACCCAAATACCCCATAAGCTTTTAATTAAAGTTCAAAATGACCCAAACTTACTGTTGGGTTTTTGAATAAAAAATGCAAAGCAACATATGAAATCTTAAGGTGGTTTTGTAAAATGTCTCCTTTCAAAAACAACCAAAATACGCATACATACACGGTGAAAATTCTCCTGTTGCAGCCAAAGGACCATTTTAACTTTTTATGTTTTAAACAGATAATTACATTCCAAATAGCCAAGTAACAAATAAATAATAAATGTAAGCAAACAGGTGATTGATTTAACTCGATTCACAGCATAAATCACCAACCCCATAATCCCAATTATATTACCAATGAAATTCACAAATTAAAAGAAACACACCATGAGATTAAATCAAAATTCTATAAAAAAGTGCATTCATCGAACTCGCAATAATTTCCAAGTATCAGTTCTAAATCAAGTTGTATCAAGAATATTCCAATTTCGAAGCAAAGATTTCAAAGAATACGTTCCGGATGCTTAACAAAAGAAAAATTAAACCAAGAATCGACCATCTTCATTATCATCACATTTTGCAGGTAAAGAGCGCTTACCTAAACTTCGCCGGTTCTTCGTCGAAGGGGTGACCGTCACCTAAAGTCGAAACCCAGGCTCACTAACTGGAAAAGTGACATTCAAGCCGGATCTCAGGTTGTCTCTGTTCTAACTTAAAAAGTGACATTCAAGGCTGGAGCTTTTCGTCGGAGTATCAAGGGGTTGTCAGAATCCTAAATCTCACTGTCATCGTTGTTACCGTGTTGAACCAAATCCCCTATGCCGGAACACCTCTGCCTCCTGTAGACGTTCCGGTAACCGGAACACCTCCTAGCCGCCGCCATCGTTCAGCGTGGACTGATGTGTGAAGCCGTCACAACCGGTCGGTCTCTGTGATGGCGAAACGAAATGAAGAAGTGGAATCAGTAGTGCACCACCTGAACCAACCAAAGTGGCAGTGGAGGTAGGATGTGGAGATCTGGTGGACGAAGCAGAGGACATGCGTGGCAAGCAAAGAACATGAAATTTTTCAAAGGCACCAACATACTCAAAATTAAAACCCTGTCCGTAACCAAAATTAAAAAAAGAAATTGTATGAAAACTGCAGAAATACAAACAAAAGCATTTTAATTTACGACGGATCGACTTACCGGGGCTTGACCGGAACTTCGCCGGATCCCTAGATGAACTCATTGGCTGCAAACACCATCATCTTCCCCATCGTTCTTCCGGCAACGTGACAACCACCTCGATCTCTTCTCCCCCTTTCATTTAGGATTTTTGGTGTTTGCTGCATTGAACGTTTCAGTATTTTTATAAGATGTGTTCCATTTAACTGTAAAAAAAAACCTATATAAGATGTCACCTCTATATCAAGACACTATGATTATAAGTAGTAGGTCTAAAATAACAACAATGCACTTAAATTGTTTAACATATCAATGAACTTTTCAGTTACAATGGCACTTCTAAATCACCACCACTACTTTCAACAATCACATGTAACTCAGAAGAAATAAATACTTTACCAAAAAGTTATCTCAAGAAGTCGCATATTTGTTGAACAATCTTTATTAGTCATACAAACCACATATCAATTTACATACCTTTTGATTGTTCATTCCTGTATCCTTCGATCTCGACATAAAACATCATTCCAAATAGAAAAACTCAGGACTCAACTGCAAAAACGAAATCAAAGGATTAAAGCGAACTGGCAAAACATAATCGAAGGATTAAATCTTACCAAACATATCGCCTTCCTAATCAATGTGTTCCCTTGTTTTGACCGTCGCCGACCGTCCATTTGTTCTGAACGAATGAAGGTTCACTGGCCGGATACCATGGTAAAGCACATGCTTCTCATTAAAAAAAACTCACAAATAACACTATGTTTACAAAGAAATGGTACCTCATGCTCTCAACATCAATCTTTTGTAACCCTAAGCCGGCATCTTGAGCTCCTTCAACATACATTTCTCATATATTTAAATACTTGCAAGATTGTCCGGTCACCTGATGCATGTACCAATTACCATTAGAAAGGTATTATAATAAAAAAAAATTACAATATTGTTCATCAACATAAAAATACCAAAAAAAAAAAAAAAAAAACCTGATGACTGTATGCTATTAATCTTTTTCATCAACATTACATTTAAATATGTTTAAAAATTGTCAAAAAAAAATTACAAGATTGTTCATCAACATAAAAATACAACAAAAATCGATCTAACTGTGAAAGACACATGCAATTAAAGCGAGGATTACCAGAATTCTTATCAGAGTTAAACAGATACCAGTCACAACAGGAGCTTCTTGAAGCCATCTTCATCACTGTGGTGATACCCTAGCCGCCGTCACCATCTGTTTCTGCCTGAAACGGCAACCGAAACCCTAGCCAGTGCGAC
The DNA here is from genome assembly GCA_030545235.1 of Helianthus tuberosus. Classification (NCBI taxonomy): domain Eukaryota; kingdom Viridiplantae; phylum Streptophyta; class Magnoliopsida; order Asterales; family Asteraceae; genus Helianthus; species Helianthus tuberosus. Next base: position 183,338,650 of record CM060369.1, on the reverse strand, counting down.
TGTTGACCACCGCTGCGGTGGCCGCAAACCCCGGAACCACCGTCGTTTTCCGCAAGTGGCTCCGGTTCAGCCTGATTTTATGCTTTTTCTCCCTTCAATGGTCAAATTAGGTTTGGTGAAGATGAATGGATAATGTACGGTGAGAAGGATATGAGGTGACGCGTGTTTGATGATATTGTTAAATGTGAAATTCCTTCTATGCCCTTTTATCACTGTTCATTCAAAAAAAGTGAGGATTTGGACATGACTGAGGTATGTGGTATCACAATCCACAGGAAGTCGTCTCTCATAGTTTCGGTTAGTCCTCGATTCTAGTTGTTTATCTTGCTATCTAAACTTCCGTAAAGCTGAACTATCATGTAATGTACTCCTTAATTTGTGGGCTCAAGAAATAAAAGTAATGTTCATGTATGACTTTCATATGCTAATGCAGTCACTGAAATAACTTACATATTACTATAAACTTTAAAACACAAGGTAAAAAAATGTGAACAATGGTACATTCAAATAGTGACTTTTACTACAAAATAAAGGAGTATCACACTGATTGTTAAATCCTTAGGTAATCCATTGTTATGTGTAACTAGTTTTGACCCTGCGCGCGTTGCGGCGCACTAAACCAAATCGTTCTCAGTTTGAAATTTTACTTGCACTAATAAAGTGGATACAAAAGGATGTTGATATGTTTTACATTTAAGAAAAGCACATAGGTTTTCATATAGTATTTCGCTTATACATAGATAACAAAAGTTGTTATCTTCATTTCCATTTCTTGCATCCAGATACCTAGTCTTTTTCGTATCGCTATTGCCTTCACATGTATACCTTCCATCGCCTGCCTACATCGGCATTTCGAGTCAATCATCTACAAATGTTGGCTATAAAGATTTATGCTAGATAAAACATAAATGACTTAAAACCTTTTTTCTGGCCCCCTTAGGTTCATTTATAAGCCTGCTAGAACCTCCTTGTTTCATCACGTATAACACACTTATAACTCTCAAGAATGAATAAAAACGTTGGTGGGTTGAGCCGACACATTTTTATGAAAACCCATTACGACCCGCTACCTAAGTCACCCACCCTTCATACTGATTTTCCACCTTAATACCAAACAATTGAAGAGGTTAATTTAGAAATTAGCATAAGAATTTCTAACCTTATTCCGACACCCTCCACCGATAATACTATCGATAATATTAGCATCAAGAATCCTGGAAGGAAGCAAGTATAAGCATTGGCTTTTTGTAATTCCTAATTTTGCATTATAAAAGGCCTGAATTGTACCAATATCTTCCTCGTATCCACCATAAAGATAAGCTTGTACCTACAAAAACGAAAACAGTAATCATCACTGGGCTCATGTGATCTAAATGTAATTGTCACTGACCTGGCCTTTTAGCAAAGAATGATGCTACTTCAGAAAGCAGCTTCAAGACCCACTTGAGCAAACAATGTTGCATATATAAAATATATAAAACAATATTTTCATATCAAATAATATGACCTTTTACATATCATACAAGAAAAGAATATCCGATAGTACATGTTCCTAGTTGGCATTTAATAAAAAAAGAGATATAAGGCTGTGTACGTAACGAAAAACGCTACAATAGAGCATCGTACTTACATAAATGAGTCCATGGACCCGAACCATTTAGACTAACCCGTTGAGGTAAAATTCACACCCTTAATTGAAAGTAGAGCATCGTACTTACATAAATGTTGCTAGGTTGTTCATCAAATGTCAGCATTCTTATATGGCCCCTTTCGTGCTCAGGTCCCTGAAAGATTAAAAACCAGTAAATCCCAACATTAAGTTTGACTTTTAGGCCAACATATGACTTTTTCAACTCCAAATTTGTTTAGCCTTTTTATACAAAATCAGCACAAACACTTTCTGTTTAAAGCTACTAAAAAAATCCACTAAACTATCAGAATTTTCTTTAAAAAAGGTCGCTAAACTTAAATATTTCAGATTTTAAATAGATCAAGTTTAACCTCAACAGTCAAAATAAATTTCTGACAATGCATGTATGAATATAAATTGAGTTAAGGTTTAAGAGCATAAAGTGCAATAACCTGGTAGACTTTTGCTCCTTTGGCTCTCATCTTGCAGTAGCAAGTGCCGTGCGTTGCGTGAGGGCAAAGTTGGTTTCAGCCCGCACCGTGTTGCGGCGCCTGTCAAACAACTAAAAAAATTAACCGAATATATATACAAACGCACACACGATTCAGTGATAAAGGCGTATATCAAAACGTCAAAGAAATATACACACCTTCAATGCAGAGTTACTGAATGATGCCATGAAGGGTCCATATGATGTAGATAAGTTCAGTAAAATGTACTTTTGGGGTTTGATCTTGCTCAACAAAGAATCCACTGACCCGGGGAAGAATTATTACTAAAGCTACTCAACTCTTGACGAAGCTTTAAAGTTTAAACGACGACGAAGAACTACCGTTACCAAACACCACCATAGTCTCGAATCCACCATGCGATACCTTAAATCACAACTTTCAAGTTCGGGTCAGAATGAGTTCAAGTCAAAGCAGGTCCGGGTCGCAACGGCTTTCACCTTGAGTTGGCTTAAAAAGGTTTTTTTATTTGAAAAAGAAAATTAATATTCATCAACTTTCCACTATCAAGATTACTCAGCAAGACTTGCAATTGAAAAAACACCAAAATGCTCTCGATTGACCATTTTTTATATTACATATCAAAATACCTTCTCATTTGGCCATTTGAGGAAAATCAACGAAACTACATAATGAAATTGCTTTAATAACCTTCAAAGCCTCTAAATTCTCACTTTTTGTTCAATCCATTTCCACCTTTTATAAAAATAGCACTTAACCCAAATACCCCATAAGCTTTTAATTAAAGTTCAAAATGATCCAAACTTACTGTTGGGTTTTTGAATAAAAAATGCAAAGCAACATATGAAATCTTAAGGTGGTTTTGTAAAATGTCTCCTTTCAAAAACAACCAAAATACGTATACATACACGGTGAAAATGCTCCTGTTGCAGCCAAAGGACCATTTTAACTTTTTATGTTTTAAACAGATAATTACATTCCAAATAGCCAAGTAACAAATAAATAATAAATGTAAGCAAACATGTGATTGATTTAACTCGATTCACAGCATAAATCAACAACCCCATAATCCCAATTATATTACCAATGAAATTCACAAAATTAAAAGAAACACACCATGAGATTAAATCAAAATTCTATAAAAAAGTGCATTCATCGAACTCGCAATAATTTCCAAGTATCAGTTCTAAATCAAGTTGTATCAAGAATATTCCAATTTCGAAGCAAAGATTTCAAAGAATACGTTCCGGATGCTTAACAAAAGAAAAATTAAACCAAGAATCGACCATCTTCATTATCATCACATTTTGCAGGTAAAGAGCGCTTACCTAAACTTCGCCGGTTCTTCGTCGAAGGGGTGACCGTCACCTAAAGTCGAAACCCAGGCTCACTAACTGGAAAAGTGACATTCAAGCCGGATCTCAGGTTGTCTCTGTTCTAACTTAAAAAGTGACATTCAAGGCTGGAGCTTTTCGTCGGAGTATCAAGGGGTTGTCAGAATCCTAAATCTCACTGTCATCGTTGTTACCGTGTTGAACCAAATCCCCTATGCCGGAACACCTCTGCCTCCTGTAGACGTTCCGGTAACCGGAACACCTCCTAGCCGCCGCCATCGTTCAGCGTGGACTGATGTGTGAAGCCGTCACAACCGGTCGGTCTCTGTGATGGCGAAACGAAATGAAGAAGTGGAATCAGTAGTGCACCACCTGAACCAACCAAAGTGGCAGTGGAGGTAGGATGTGGAGATCTGGTGGACGAAGCAGAGGACATGCGTGGCAAGCAAAGAACATGAAATTTTTCAAAGGCACCAACATACTCAAAATTAAAACCCTGTCCGTAACCAAAATTAAAAAAAGAAATTGTATGAAAACTGCAGAAATACAAACAAAAGCATTTTAATTTACGACGGATCGACTTACCGGGGCTTGACCGGAACTTCGCCGGATCCCTAGATGAACTCATTGGCTGCAAACACCATCATCTTCCCCATCGTTCTTCCGGCAACGTGACAACCACCTCGATCTCTTCTCCCCCTTTCATTTAGGATTTTTGGTGTTTGCTGCATTGAACGTTTCAGTATTTTTATAAGATGTGTTCCATTTAACTGTAAAAAAAAACCTATATAAGATGTCACCTCTATATCAAGACACTATGATTATAAGTAGTAGGTCTAAAATAACAACGATGCACTTAAATTGTTTAACATATCAATTAACTTTTCAGTTACAATGGTACTTCTAAATCACCACCACTACTTTCAACAATCACATTTAACTCAGAAGAAATAAATACTTTACCAAAAAGTTATCTCAAGAAGTCGCATATTTGTTGAACAATCTTTATTAGTCATACAAACCACATATCAATTTACATACCTTTTGATTGCTCATTCCTGTATCCTTCGATCTAAACATAAAACATCATTCCAAATAGAAAAACTCAGGACTCAACTCCAAAAACGAAATCAAAGGATTAAAGCAAACTGGCAAAACATAATCGAAGGATTAAATCTTACCAAACATATCGCCTTCCTAATCAATGTGTTCCCTTGTTTTGACCGTCGCCGACCGTCCATTTGTTCTGAACGAATGAAGGTTCACTGGCCGGATACCATGGTTGCAATGATGGTAACAAAGCACATGCTTCTCATTAAAAAAAACTCACAAATAACACTATGTTTACAAAGAAATGGTACCTCATGCTCTCAACATCAATCTTTTGTAACCCTAAGCCGGCATCTTGAGCTCCTTCAACATACATTTCTCATATATTTAAATACTTGCAAGATTATCCGGTCACCTGATGCATGTACCAATTACCATTAGAAAGGTATTATAATAAAAAAAATTACAATATTGTTCATCAACATAAAAATACCAAAAAAAAAAAAAAAAAAACCTGATGACTGTATGCTATTAATCTTTTTCATCAACATTACATTTAAATATGTTTCACAATTGTCAAAAAAAATTACAAGATTGTTCATCAACATAAAAATACAACAAAAATCGATCTAACTGTGAAAGACACATGCAATTAAAGCGAGGATTACCGGAATTCTTACCAGAGTTAAACAGATACCAGTCACAACAGGAGCTTCTTGAAGCCATCTTCATCACTGTGGTGATACCCTAGCCGCCGTCACCATCTGTTTCTGCCTGAAACGGAAACCGAAACCCTAGCCAGTGCGACTGTTGACCACCGCTGCGGTGGCCGCAAACCCCGGAACCACCGTCGTTTTCCGCAAGTGGCTCCGGTTCAGTCTGATTTTCTGCTTTTTCTCCCTTCAATGGTAAAATTAGGTTTGGTGAAGATGAATGGATAATGTACGGTGAGAAGGATATGAGGTGACGCGTGTTTGATGATACTGTTAAATGTGAAATTCCTTCTATGCCCTTTTATCACTGTTCATTCAACTTTCTTATTATCATATATTAATGCTGACGAAATTTCATGGCTAAACAACCTTAAAAAGACGGGTTGTGTGTCACATTTACACACAGATTTTTTTTTATTAAGTGTCAAAGAAGTGAATTTTGACTCGTTTGATTGGGGTTCTTATTCAGAAGATTCAACTTTGTGTGCTTGTTTTAAGCGGAATATGAGTATTTATGTTATAATGTAGCTAGGATGAGCATGGTACCTGTTTGGTACCGAACCAGTACCGGTATCGGAAAACGGGAAACTGGTACCGGTATCGAAAAAATGGGTATCGGCACCGGTACCGAATATACCCAATACGAGGACGGTTCTGTACCGTTACCGAAAAACGGGGAAAATGAGTATCGGTACCAGTATTGAATATACCTGGTATGGTGCCGGTTTGGTACCGGGTACCGGTACCAAGTGCTCATCCCTATTGTAACGTGCATCGACTTACATGGAGTGTGCTATTAAAACATGCTCGATTGTAGGTTTCAAGCATTATTGACAGCTAAAAAATAAAAAATTTAAGTGAACTCTCATTTTCATCAATGTAGTTTGGTCACTTTTTAGGCTATCCCCAGGGTTTCAAAATCCTTCCTTTTTTATCTCTTACATTAACACCATCCTAAATGTTTGTTAACATTTTATTTAAGAGAGTATTTTTGTATATTATGGTTTACAGTGAAATAGAAAAGAGAAATTTGTAAAACTAAATATAAAAATAATACCCCCTCTCTTTCTCTCTTTGCATACATAGATCATCATTTGTTCATACGGCTAGTCCTCCCACCTCAAAACGCCAAGGTCACCAAACCGTCTCTTCCTTCTCTCTGCGACACTTAGATCAAAACACACATCACTTATCGCTTAAAAGTTGTTTGAAATCCACAAATGTGAGCTATAAAATCAACACTCCACAAGTCTCTATTCTCTTTCATCCCTGATCAAACCACAAGATGTCTTCCCCATATTGCCATCCTTGTCTATTTTTAGATATGAACCGCCGTGGGGATGCGACATTGGGGTAGTGTTAAGAAAAAGAAAAGTCATATCTTAGCAGTGTAGGAAAAATCGAGACTCGTCGGACAGGAACTAGTTAATTTTTGCGTTATTGGTGCATTAGTCGATAGTTGGGCACAAATCAACGATTCCGGCGAGATTCTAGCGATTAAACCTGTATACTTAAAAAATGGACCGAGGTAGGTTAACACTTATCTACATAAGATAAATGTGTGTGTATGAATGAACGTGTGTGTGTGTATATATATATAGGGATGGATTAAAATTAGAACCATTACGAGTTGCACAAATGTAGATGAAAAAATTATAAACACATCTGTTAGAAAAATAAAAAATTTGTCGAGTCGTTAGTTTTGACTGATTCAAGTTTTTTTACGCCCTTAGTTGTAAAATTTTACGTCAGCGCGTAAAAAAACTTATATCAGTCAAAACTAACGCCTCGACAATTTTTTTACTTTTTTTTACAGATGTGTTTATAGTGTTTTCATCTACGTTTGTGCAAAAAAAATTTCGCCCAACTCGCGCCAGATCAAAAACTTCTCACGGTTTTCATAACTCGTAGTGGTTTTCATTTGAACTGCATCATATATATATATATATATATATATATAGGGCTAGGATAAATCAAAAACCTCCTTGAGTTAAAGAAACTCAGAAAACCCTATATCTACCATTGATTAATTGCTATGGATGGTTGTGATCAATTTCTGTAAAATGTGTTATCATTTTTACTGAAATAACATCAAAAAGTATAATCAGGGGTAATATGGGGATAAAAAAATTTGGTGTTTTCAAATCAGTGACATTCATACAAAAAGAAGCATGTGTACTCTTTTTTTCCTTTTCTATATTCTCTCTCATACTTTTACATAACTAGTTACAATTTATTTTCTATAAGGCAAATTTTATAAATGTAACATACATTTTTAAATGTAACGTATTTTATTTCTGTAACGGGCACTTAAATTTCATAAAAATTCTGATAACATGTAACAATGCACTTTATTTCCGTAACAAACACAAAAACATGTAACAACGCACACAAAAAAATGTAACAACGCACTCTATTTTTTACAGTAATATGAAAAAATGTTAACTATATCATTTATGTTACATAAATGTAACCTACATTTTTATATGATTAGGTACAATTTATTTATGTAACATAAAAAATGTAATAACATATTTTATTTCTGTAACAGGCACTTAAATTTCATTAAAAAAAACTGATAACATGTAACAATGCACTTTATTTCTGTAACAACACAAAAAAAATGTAACAACGTATTTTATTTCTGTAACAGGCACTTAAATTTTATAAAAAAAATCTGATCACATGTAACAATGCACTTTATTTCCGTAACAACACAAAAAATGTAACAAACGCACTCTATTTTTATAATAATTTGAAAAAAAATGTAAAAACACACTTTACAATTATTTCTGTAACACATAAAATGTAACAACCATTTTTTGCTTCAATTGTTAAATTTCTAAGACCCGGTTACGTAGTGTTACATAAAAAATGCCTAGATCTTGGAGGTTCGTAACTAAGACGCAAAGAATTGTTATGAGAATTGTTACATCAAAAATAAACTTCAGTAACAATAACCCAACATAAGTAATGTAACTAATAATGTTACAAAATGTATATAAAAAATATAACTCATTAACAAGAATCCAACAACAACAGATTTTTAAGATTCAATCATCATAACAATAAACAAAAAAGTAACTTAGATTTTAATCCAATACACAAGAAATTAATAAAATTGTTTCCATTCTTCATATCTGAAAACAAATTTTACACAAAAAATGATAAAATCGGTAATTAAAAATTTGCAAATCTGAAAAAAAAATGAAAAAAAAAACATACTTATGGATCTGGAGGATCTTTTATATCTGGAACATCTTGTTCAACATCGAACATCTTTTGGATCATCTTCAACATCGAACAGTCATCTAAAACATCATCTTTAACATCGAACATCTTCAACCGGATCTCGAGCGTCTTATAGTTCTGGTAGCATCTTTCAGGAGCATCTAGAGCATCTTCAACCGTCATTTGAAACATCTTTTGATTCGAAGCATCTTTTTTGTTCGGAGCATCTTCAACCGGAGCATCTGGATCATCTTTTGATTTGAATCATCTTTTTTGTTCGGAGCATCTGGATGATGATCTTTTGAACTGGATCATATTTTGGATTCAACGCACTTTGGATCTGGATGATGATCTTCTAGATCTAGAAATGTATTAGAAAGATAGAGATATAAAGAGAGAGAGAGAGATGAGATTTGTGATGTATATAATGAGAGAGAAAGTCAGGTTTGTAATGATATAAAGAGAGAGAGATAGAGAGAAAGCAGACTTACACTTTTCTGGCACACATGTAAAATGACGTATATACCCCTCTCTTCATCTGTATGCACATGTGACGTGGCTGAATCCTAACCACACATGTGGGTTTTTTGGGTTTTCTTATCTAGAGTGGGTTTTCTCATTATAATTAGCCTATGTATATATGTATGTATATATATGAGAAGGATCCGTTAGGAACTACCCTTTATTGCGAGAATCGCGAGAACCAGTGTGAACACAAACAGTAATACCTAAAAAATCTAAAAAACCCAATTTTTTTTACTATTTTTTTTTTGGAAAAATCGCTATATTTCGTCGATAATAAAAAATTTTCAAAAAAAAAATTGACTAACAGTTATCCATGCACATATGCATATGTATCATTTCTTTGACAAGTTTCGTAAATCATTACAAATATTAGACAATTGCACTTTCATTTACACTACCACATGTAATACATTACTTTTTACGTTAACAATATTAGAAATACACATGTGCATCTATATGTATCAACATGAAATAAGGTGTTTTGATACACTACTTTGAATACATTTTCTCTTTCATCTATCATTCCATCCATAATACACAAACATGCACATGTGCATTTTTTTTCAATTTTTTGACAAATTTCATAATTCATTACAAATATTAGACAATTGCACTTTCATTTACACTAACATATGTAATACACTACTTTTTATAATACCAATATTAGAAATGCAAATGTGCATCTATATGTATCAACATGAAATAAGGTGTTTTGGTACACTACTTTGAATACACTTTCCCTTTCATCTATCATATCATCCATAATACACTACCATTACCTCCTACCATCCATAATATAATACCGTTAACTCCTACCATCCATAATACTACCAATATTTTCACATTTTATTACATGTATATAAACACCATTTATACCATCCAATCAACATATTACATCATAAATTGACAACTATAACCAAACCATCAATCACTATATATAACTAACCAAAAAAAACATGTATATGGGCCTACTTCTCCTTTCAAAATCACAAACTTTTTGTACCAAAACACATTATATCATGGTTATACATAATGATGCACATGTGCATTTTGAATATTGGTAATGTAAAAAGTAGTGTATTACGGATGATATTGTAAATTAAAGTGCAATTGTCTATTACTGATAATGTATTACGGAATTTGTCGAATTAATGATACATATGCACATGTGCATGGATAACTGTTACTAAATAAAAGTTTTTTTTGTAACGACATATAGCGATATTTAAAAAAATCAATATATTAAAAAAAAATTGAGTGTTTTTTTGATTTTTTTAGAATTTATGTTATGTTCACATTGGTTCTCACGGTTCTCACAATAAATGTGGTTCTCAAATGAACCTTATCTTATATATATATTGAGTTGTGAGAACGGTAGGAACCAATATTAACCATTAATCAAATGTGTTTTAATGGATGAGATTAAAAGACAATAAAGTATGGCAATGATTATGCTTTAATTAATGAGATTTTGTTTTTAGTGAGATATGGGCAATTTGGACTTTTACTATATACATTAAGAGAAAAATGCCCGGATAGTCCCTGTGGTTTCGTCTTTTTTCACCTATAGTCCCCAACTTTCTAAAACTACCTGAATAGTCCCCAAGTTTTCATTTTTTGTTCCCGGATAGTCCCTGGGTCTAACTTCAGTTACTTTTCTCTGTTAAAATGATGTGAAATGACAAAAATACCCTTTCCTTAAAAGGCCAAACGATAGGGACTATCTGGGCATCTTCTTCATTTTTATTTATAAAACCCCACCACCACACTTCATCTTCAACCTCCACCCACCATCACCCTCCTCCACCCTCCACCATCACCGCCACAATCACCCTGGTCAAATCTAAAAGAACAGAAGTGAGGGATTACCGATTGAACTCGACTGACCCGGATCTGAACCAATCGATCTGAATCTGAACCGAGCCGCGTGAGTCGAAACAAACCGAAACTCGAACCAAAACGGAACAAGACTCGAACCCAAGCCGAAATTCGAAACGTGACCCAAACCAAATTCTAACCTGAATCGGCGGAGATGCGAGTCCCGAATCGGAGCCAGAAAACATGGTGGCTCGACCGGGTTTGCGTCTAGAACTGATCTGAGGACAAAGGACTCGAGAATCACAACTGAACGGACCACCGCTGCCGTTCAGTTTCTGTCATTTCTATCTTCAAGTTCACCATATCATTCTGGAATGTCTTTCGATTTACTCTTCCCTATCTGTTTATACATTCAGATTCAAGGAACCCCTTTTTGTAAAGGTTTATCACTCTTTTGTAGAATTCACCTACTAATGCGAATAAACCAATAATTGATCCAATGAAAAAAAGTAGTATGATAATTCTTGAAGTATTCGATGATTTAAAAAAAAAGAGTCATTCAGTAATGATCCAAAAAATGTATAATAGTTTTCAAACTCTTGGTGAAAAAAAAAATGAAACCACTACTTATTCCATGGCTTCTTGTTCACTTTGACCATTAACCTCCGTCGACCACCGTTCCATATCCACCGTACGTCATTTACCACCCTGCAACCTCCACCGCAAACCTCACCATCGACCACAACCTCCATCGCAAACCTCCCCAACCACCGTAACCTTCTGCCACCATTCACCCCTTCTCACCACCGTTACCCACTAACCGCCGCACGCCACCGTTCACCTGAACTGCTGCCACCTGCAACACCCCCTTAACCATCGCCATTCACCTCCTCCGATCATCCACCCTTTGCTCACTGGAAAGAGAAATCAAGATAGTATAGCAGACAAAGTAGAAAGTTCTGTAAATTGTTTTATCTTCTTCATTGTTAGGACCGGTTTTTGACTTCCGAAACGATTGCGTGTGACACGTTCGACGTGCGGAATCCGAGAACGTGCGTGACCGAACACACGAGACGTACTCAATCTGTGATTCTATAGAAATGTATGAAATCGTACAAGAACCGTGAATCACCTTTTGCCTTTCTCTCTCTACTTTCTCTCTCTAGCACCTAGCTCTCCAAAAGTAGCAAATGGAAAAAGTTCTAAATGAGAACCCTAATGGTTCTATTTATAGGCCAAGGTTATAAGGAGGTTCTCCTTATTTACAGTTATGCCACCTTGCCTTTCACTAACTAGATATTACAAAATAAGCCTAGAATTAATCTATTTCTGCTACGGTGTGAGATGGCGGAGGCGATAGACATAAATGCACTAACAGACTTCCCCTTGGATATTGCCGCAGTCAATCTCAAACATTTAGTCAGACTCATAGCTTCTGGTCTTTCTCTCTCTCTCACTGAGTCTTCTTGAAGCTTTAACACGTATACAGCAACATAGACTCCCTCTTGCTTGAACAGAATCCCCGTGGATCTGTCTTCAGCTTCAGCTTCCTCTTTCAGTAGACTCTTCAGGCTCCCCCTTTCGTCAAGCTTCCGTGCTTTGGGATCGACACATGGATTTCCGTATACAAGCTCCTTCAGGATAGTTTCCTGGTTCCTTGAATCCATGCTTACTCTTGCGTTGAGCTCGTCTTCAGACTCCCCCTTAGACTCGGCTATCGGGATCGTAGTCTGGAATCTGCAATCCTCAAACATTTATAAGTAAAACATTTTACAGTGAAAACATTTTCAGTTGTCCAGGTATCGTAACCTGGCTCTATTAAACTTTCTAAATCAAGATCCTGGCTTTAAAATATAATAATATGAATATATCCAGAAATACTTGATTCACTCTCCCTATCAACAAACTTCAAAGATTTGGCAGTTTCAGCGAACCGGATCAGAAACTGGCTCTTTTACATATTTTAACAGTATAAGCATCCAAATCCCTCACAATTAATCATCCAAGTCCAAATTAATGAACTTGGAGATATCAAAAACTGTTTTTGATTTTTGATTTTAAAAATTCAAGTTTCAAATTAATGAACTTGTTTTATTTTCAGAAACACGATCAGCATACTTAGATTTTGAAACTCAGCTTCCCAGACATCGGTTGTCGAAAATAAAGTAGAATAAAAAATCTTTTTGTATTTTTCTGAAAATATAAAGCAGTAAAGAAATATGTACAAACATATTTACACATAATATTTTTGTTTGAGTTTGCGTTAGAGGATCATATCAGTTTCTGACAAGTCACAACCCGTTGAGCTTAGTTACACAATAAGAATTAAACAATTCACTTAGATTGTTGATATACTGATCCACTTAAATTTTCACACAAAGTTCAACTGATTCAGGATACGAATTAGGTGTATTAAGAACTTAAACTCATTCATGTGTCGCACCTCTTGAATATACTCCCGTATCCAGATCCCAATATTCAGTCTTACAGGTGAGTATACCTAGATGATATCTGTAAGGGGAATAAATTATGAAACCATATGAGCTCAGGTCAGAACTTCCGTTCAGCAGAGAACTCAGGTTTGTCTTTAGGTGTGTCCCCTTTAGAGGATCTTTTGTTTCAACAGCAATGACTATCAATTTTATTGTTTCATCATTTTTGCTGAGGGCGACGCTATATTTCAAGCAAGCAGAAAGTATTCTCCAAGGACTAGGCCATTGCTTCCGCAAAATCAGAAGTCCCGGGATAATACCCCAGATATCACTAAGTATAAAGACCTAGTATCTCAGAAAGAGGGGTCCTTCAAACAAGATTTCAGGGGTTACCTATATATCCAAGTAGTGTTCCCCACGAAATAAGCAAGTTTTGAATATATGTTTATATCCCGAAAAAGTTTACTAAATGTATAAAAATCTACCGGCATATCATCAGTGAGACTGTTTAACGCTATTTAATCATTACATATCTTTAGCATACTGTAACTGTCTACTGATGTACTATCATTTCCTCTTTTTACGCAAAAACTCAATTTTCATTTTTAATGTTTTTGTCTTTTTGCCAATAGATTTTTATCATGATTTTGTCTTTTTCAAATTTTCAAATGTTTTTGTATTTTCTGACAACAATATATCTCCCCCTAAAATGCAAAATCATTTAAAGAAAATTTGACAACACGATGCTGATAGCTTTGTCTCGCCATCCATTTTCTGCTAACTATGCTCTGTTTTGCAGAAAAACTAATATAAAGTACCCCCATGATTTACAACCCATTGATTTTCGATAGTTTGAAAACCGTTTTTCAATCTTGTGAAAGTAATCATGTTTGTTCAGCCGTGAGGGTTTCGGCGTATTCAAGCAACATATTTTTGTAATTTTCTATTTTTGACAAAAAATAAAAACAAACATATTTTTGGTTTTTAAGTTTTTCAAATTTTTAGGGTTTTTGAAAATATTGTTTATTTATGTACAGAAAACAATAAACTCCCTGTTCAACCAAACCAGGGTTCAGCAGCCTTCTCCTCCTGTTGTGACAGGCTGCTCCAACTTCCATTCTCACAATCTTTGATTTTATTGAGCACCTGCACATTCAGACTACTTGATTACTTGAACAATTTAGCCCAGGTCTGTTGGACCTTAGGCATTTCAACACAATATTCATCATTTAGCTTTGGAAAATCTTTGTCATTAAAAACTTTTTCAACTTTAACTTCAACTTTCTCATCTTTTACCGAAGACATCTGTTTCTTAACCACCCAGTTCTGTCCTTTTGAAGCAATTCTTTTGTAAAATCGTGACTCGTTTTGATTATTTTGATTTTGAACAATTTTTGGTTTCCAAAATTGATTTGGCTTTGTCATATCAACTGATGTTTGCCAACTTTGTGTTGTTCTGAATCTGGGTGTGTGAGAATTCTGTGTTTTTCTTGAATCAGACCTAGTCTGTTTTGGTTTCCAAGTTTGATTCGAAGCAAACTTGTTTGTGTTGTACCTCCAAGTTTGTTTTGAATCAAATCTGGTTGACCTTTGTTTCACATCCGCAGATTTTTGTTTCTCAACATTTTCAGGCTTCTTTTTGTCAACATCCACAAGTTTCAGATTCTGACACTTTTGTGCAAGATGTCCTAATTGATCACACTTAAAACATGTTCTTTTTGAAACATCTTTAACCTGTGGTTGTTGCCTTTTCTTTTGAGCACAAAACTCTTCATTAGACTGTTGTCTAAGTTTGAGTTTTTCCTCTTCTTCAAAACTTTTTCCTTGAACAAAACTCATTTTTGCCTGATAATTTGGCATTTCATTTCTTTTCCAACTTTGTTTCTTCTTATAACCCAACCCAGCCTTCATGTTTTTCTTCTTGTAACCAGGTTTGTTATAAAAAGGTTTGTGACCTTTTCCAGCAAATTTTGAAATTTCAGATTTTTCAATCTCAACCATTTTGAAAACTTTATCAATTTTCTCTGAAATCACATTTTGAATCGGGAATACAATATCCAAGAATAATTTGTCCGATCCAATCATGGTATAAACCAATCCTCTTGAATCATCATTCACAATTTTCTCAGATTTTGACTGTTTAAGATAGCCATCATGAAAATTTCCATCATTTTCATCATGTGATTCAGACTTACCTTTGGTTGACTCATCTTTCAAAACACTTTCAACAACCTTACTTACCACCTCTGAATCATTAGCTTCATCAGATTTGGAGTAAGTCACATCGATACTTTCAGGTAATTGGTCAACTATGTTCAAACCTTTTGCCACCTTTTCCTCATCATAAAAAGTATAATTGTTTCTCAATGGTGGTGGTACCTGATGAAATTCTGAACCAATACCCTTTTTGTTCTTGTCAGTATCTTTGTCATCTGGTGTGATGTTGATAATGCGTTCGAGAATGTACGAAGAGTTATGATAACTTTGAAGTTTGGTAACAACCTTTTCTTTTTAAGCCAGAACTTGTTTAAGATTAGCAATTTCATCAACACATTTGTTTAATTCAAGTTGCTTTTCTTTAAACTTTCTCTCATACATTTCTTTAGTTACCAAAGTTTCAGACAATCTTTGATCAAAACATTTAACTTGGCTCTTCAAAGTATCATAAGCCTCTTGTACTCTCTGACTCGACCACTTTAAAACATCATACTCTTTTTGAAAATCTTGAAACTTATTTTCTTTTTCAACACAACCAACACATTTTGTTGTACACATTTGTTTATACACATCATTTTCTTTTTCAAGATCTTGACATTTCTGTGTCAGCTTTTCAACTTTTAGTTTCAAAATTTCTTCTTTTTCAATCATTTCTTCACATTTTGTTTTGAAAATATTTTCAAGATTGCTTGTTTCAATACCTTTTGTTTTGATTGTTTCATCTTTTTCAATACAGGCTTTGCACATTTCTATGCAATTCCTGCATTTGTTCTCATTTTTATCAACAATTTCAACACTCGATAGATCAAAAGATTCATTTATCTCTGTCTCTTTCAGCACCGGTTCTCCTGTCTGATCCTCTTCTTTCTTCTCTTCTTCTTCCATCTTCTGTTGTTTTTGAATCTTCTGCTCTTCTTCTACTTTCTGTTCTTCTTTAGCAGCAAGCTTTGCACTATTCTTCACTTCTTCTACCATCTTTTTCAACTCTTCTTCTTTTCTCTTCTTCATTTCTACCACCTTTGGTAGACTCGCTTCACAAACTTCCTTTATCTTGCTCACCAAATCCGGCAAATATTCTTTATCAGATAACCTTCTTGTGTTGAAAGTAGCCTGACTTGGAAGCAAATTTGTTACAGCTTCAAATTCCACCTTTGATGGGTCAATAACTGGATTACCCCGTGGATCCATGTAACATTGTAATTCGTCATTCCATCTTTTGGCTCTCTGGGCTTCTTTGAATGGTTCCCTGAATTTTTCGATTTCCCATCTTGCGTAATCATTTTTCCACCATCTATCATGATCACTATATCCTGACATCTTCAAATTGTGTCTTGATAGTTTCACCTTGTATATCTTGAATCACCTTGAATCACTTTGCAAGCAAACACAATTAGTTTAAACAATATCAAGCAAATGAATCGGACGAGTATTCGAACGAGTTGGTCAACAAAAGTCAAATTGTTGTCCGATCGGGTGGTAAAGCTGTTCGATCGGCTGGGATTATTGTCCGATCGGCTGGGATTCTTGAATCGGTTGGTTGTCCGTTCGACCCTCTGTTCGATCGGTTGACACAAAACGACAAAAATTTTTGCTGTTCGATCGGTTGACACTACACGACAAATATGCTGTCCGATCGGTTGATGATATGACTTGAATAGATTGAGTTATCCGTTCGACCCTCTGTTCGATCGATCAGCACTACACGACAAAACAATATGCTGTTCGATCGGCTTGCACGTTGATGCTGTCCGATCAGCTAGCTTGTTCAAATGATGGCACAAGACGACAAAATGCTTGACCGATCGGGTGGCGATTGACTCTTTGACCTTAACAATGAAATTTTATCTTTCAAAACAATATCACATGCTAACTGACACCTATAACCTGCACTACATCAATGGCCGACAAGTCCTTTAATATCTCATGCAAACAATATTCTTAAAGAAATGAGATGTTCACGTGATATACTAAATCAAAATCAATTTAATTGGGCCGATTTGTTGCTTATGAATATTCTGACAAACAATTAAAGTAGTCACATGCAATAGTTACTGATTACAGGCTCACGTGATGCTGTTGTATGTTATTAATGATGGCAGATTACTATGTTGACTAAGTGACCTGAACAAGTGATGTGTTATGAAACGATTTGCTGACCGTTCGGCTGGGATGCTAGCCGTTCGGACAGCTGTCCGTTCGGCTGACAGTCAACAAGTCAACAAATGAATTATAAAGTGATGTAATGGAACGAACAGCTGTTCGATCAAGTGAAAATGCTGGTCGATCGGCTGGGACAAATGCTGTCCGTTTGAATGTCACTACACGACAAACTGCTTAGTCGATTGGGTGGCACGTTGACTTCTTTGATCACAACAATGAAATATGATGCAAACTGTCAGACTACAAAACGAGAATTAGCACATGCACTTATTTAATGATATCACATGAATTTCAATTTATCAACACATTAACAGTGGCCGACAAACTTTATTGAGCTACACAAGATGCTTTGATGAAATAATATGATTGGGCCAATATGTATATCACGTGACACTTGAAAATTTCTGATGACTACAAATAACAATCACAGGCACACCGAGTTAATGGCCGACAGATATATGATATCTAAATTCTTATTGAACCGATGACTGTTTTGGATAGTTATGTATTGAATGTTCACATGCAAGTCTTTAATTGATGTGCTTGATGGGATGTGTGAAACGAGTTGCCGGTCGATCGGTCAGAGATGCTAGCCGATCGGCTAGCTGTCCGATCGGTTAGGTCAACAAAGTCAAACTTGAATGAAATGTTAATGTGATGTTTTGAAACGGCTTGCTGATCGTTCGGACAGCTGTCCGTTCGGTCAGCAGTCAACAAAGTCAACACCTTTTAAATGCAATGAAATGAAGTGTGACAGTGGAACGAACAGACGTCCGATCGGTTAGGTCAACAATTAGTCAACCACTTTAATGAATTGCAAAGAAAGCTTTGGAACAGTTAGCTAGCCGATCGGTCAGCTGTCCGATCGGTTAGCATTCATATGAACTCCAACAACAACAGTCAACATGTTCATGTATATTTCGAACCAAAAATCGTTAATTTCTCACAATCGGCTAGGAATTAAGATCTGAAAATTTGTAGGCTTCTAGATGAGGTAGTTTCGCACAACATATCCGAAAATCAGCTAATTTGGACCGTTAAAACCTGTTCAATTTGACAAAAATCAGATAAAAACGTGAAGAACAAGAAAAATATGAAGAATTTTGACAAATCTGTATGATTTTGGTTCTGAATCTGATCAAATCTTGTATGAATCTGTGCGTTTGATCTTCGCAACCGAGCACCTGCTCTGATACCACTTGTTAGGACCGGTTTTCGACTTCCGAAACGATTGCGTGTGACACGTTCGACGTGCGGAATCCGAGAACGTGCGTGACCGAACACACGAGACGTACTCAATCTGTGATTCTATAGAAATGTATGAAATCGTACAAGAAACGTGAATCACGTTTTGCCTTTCTCTCTCTACTTTCTCTCTCTAGCACCTAGCTCTCCAAAAGTAGCAAATGGCAAAAGTTGCAAAAGTTCTAAATGAGAACCCTAATGGTTCTATTTATAGGCCAAGGTTATAAGGAGGTTCTCCTAATTTACAGTTATGCCACCTTGCTTTTCACTAACTAGATATTACAAAATAAGCCTAGAATTAATTTATTTCTGCTACGGTGTGAGATGATGGAGGCGATAGACATAAATGCACTAACATTCAAACTATCCATTGATCGAGAGAATGAGAAATTGGTTAAGTGATTGTTGAATTGATTTGAAACTGATGAGAAAATCTTATGCACAGGGAAGAAGATGGAGATGAGTTGATGAAAGTGGGGGGTAATTAGGGGTGGGTTAGGGTAATGAAGGTGGCCCAATAAAAATAATATTTATTTTAATGTTTTAATTTATTATACTTAATTAGTAAGGGTACTTTAGTCATTTTACACACATTTAACTGGATAAACTAACTGACATCCACTTCAGGGACTATCCGGAAACAAAAAATGAAAACTTGGGGACTATTCAGGTAGTTTTAGAAAGTTTGGGACTATAGGTGAAAAAAGGCGAAACCACAGGGACTATCCGGCCATTTTTCTCATACATTAATGATTAGTCTCATTAAAAATTCTGATTTAATTAATGCCATTTAATTTTCACTTTGTAGTGTATTGTCTTTTTTTGGTTGTCTTTTTTAGCTCCTTTCAGTATGAGAATCAACAATACATTTCAACTCAAATTTCAACTATGTCCAATAAATAAATTACAATAACATTTTCAATAAATCACCAAAAAATAAACTAAAATAAAATGTAAAATAAACTAAAATAAATAAAGCTAAGTAGTCGTTTTTCGTTTCTTGTAAATGATCGTCTGAGATCTGCACGGACACCACACAAAATATTTTTTTACGTGTCGGTGTAAATGTTTTTTTACGTGCGTTGTAAAAAAACATTCACAGGACGTAAAAAAACATTTACAAGTGTAAAAATCCATAATTTTTTACGGGTGTAAAAAACATTCACAAGCGTAACAATCTGGAATTTACATGCGGTGTAGAATGTAAAAGTTTATTTTCGAATACAGAATGTAAACCCACACGTAAATTTTTTTTACGTGCGGTGTAAAACGTTTGGAACAAAGTTTTTACGGGTGGCGTAAGAGGTTTGCAACAAAGTTTTTACGGGTGGCGTAAAAAGGTTTGCAACAAGTTTTTACGCACGGTGTCGCGTGTGAACTTTTTACGGATGTAAACTTTTTACACCCCGTTGTAATTCTTTACGGGTGGCGTAAGAGGTTTACAAAAAAGTTTTTACGGGTGGCGTAAAAGGTTTGCAACATACTTTTTACACCCCCCGTTGTAAATTTTTTACGCACGTTTTAAAAAAATTAAACCATTTTTTACGTCCCCAGTTGTAAACTTTTTCTAAGCCGCGGTTGTAAACTTTTTTTACATCCGGATTGTAAATGTTTTTACGCCCCTGTTAAAAAAATTGAACATTTTTTAATCCAAGGTTAAAAAAATAAACCCTTTTTACGCCTAGGTCGTAGACTTTTTTAACACATAATCAACGAAGACACCAAAAGAAATATTACCAAACACGACGACCGAGAAACCAATCACAAACACTCGTTTTACCACGTTGCCCAATGCGTGTGTAAGAGGTGCCACCCTTTCAAGTGTGTTGGTTGCAAGCTAACAAGCCCAAAAAGAAAAGAAACAATTCTTATTTATTATTTGAATATCAATATAACAATTAGATAAATTCAATAGTTTGTGATGTGTAATACCTGATTGTAAAGGTGATAGAACATTCCGCCCCAAAACAGATCAGATATGAACTTAGTCATGCCCACTTTAGCAATTGCATCACTGAACACATGCTTTAAAAGTTGAGGTCCCTCCAACTGTGGCTTTCTTACTTTTGATGCCGCTTTGGCAGCAGCCTTCCAAACTATAGTAGTTGTGGCCTCCATGCGAGTTGGTGGATGTGTTGAGCTAGTGCTGGCAACTGGTTGTGCCTTGAGTATACCCAAAGTCGTAGAATCGAAAACAAATCGTTTCGTACTAAGCGATTTGGTGGTCAACAACATGGAAGACACTGAATATTATAACAAAGGATTGTTAGGAAAGATCTCATAAGCAACAAAACTTGGTGAAACAGATTCTTGTGAGCCTCTGAAAGCTGCTGCCCGTGCTTTCATAAACACATAATATGTTTGTGCGTCAACGATCTTGTGTGATGTGTTCGTGGAAACCCAATCCCACCACATTTGAAAATGTTCACCTAGCATACATATGTCAAGTTCAACTTGTTTATCAAAGACTTAAATATTAAAATTTCTATGGAAGAATCTGTGATGCGATTAAAATTTAATTACATGAATGCCCCTAGCATAATTTCCTATGGAAGAATCTGTGATGCCAGGTGTTTTAGGCATTAACCTTTTCACTTTTTCATCATCTGGAGGACGTAGAAGGAGCATACATCTGTTTCACCGCTTAAACCTGTTTAAACTAACGGGATTCGAGATCCACCAAACTAAAGAGCTTATTACACATGGATCGTATCGTCATATGGGCAAATTAGCATAATAACTGTAATATCAGAACGAAACAGAACTGATATTATCTCCTTCGTTTGATTTGTCATTAAATCAAGCTCAAATTAACTCAAATGCATCAGAACACATCAACATATCGAACAAAAACAGAACCTAGAGTCATTACTAACTTCATTCAATCAATTTGTAATCAACGTATCCTAAAATCAAGTCAAATGCATCAGAACACATCAACGTATCGTCATATCCACAAATCAACACAATACTATCTAATTCGAACAAAACCAGAACATAGATTGATTAGATTACTGATATCATTCAATCGATTTGTAATCAAATTAACCTAAAATCAACTAAAATGCATCAGAACACATGAAACGTATCGTCGTAACCGCAAATCAGCATAATAAACGTCAAATCAGAACAAATTACAACTGATAATAACTAATTCAATCGATTCATAATCAAATTAAAATTAGTATCCGTACCTGTAAATTGCAGCTAAACAAAACCCCTATCAAATTCACCACCAGACCAAACAAAACCCTAAAAATTGAAATCGCTTTTGTACGGATGAAATGTTTGTCACACCCCAACCGATGGCGGAAACATCGGAATGAGACGAAATAGATTGCAAGAGACTTCATAACACTATGTGACAATATGAATTTAAATTGAATTCCATAAATTACTAAAAATGTCATACAAGAATCAAATATGAGCAACATTGTTTCAAACATACATTAAAACATAGATTAATCTAAGTGTGTTTCTAAGTACACCTAAATCTTGTTTCTTCACTTAGCATAACCTTGACTATAAAACTACAACATGTATTAAAATATGATCAACAAAAAGTTGGCGAGCATACAAGTTTGATACATAGCATAAAAATAATTTTAAAATAGTCTAACGGCTCGTATCCAACATGAATCACAATATGCGAGTTACTAGTGTGTTGAAACGCTGTCAAGTATATGATCAAACCCAAGAATCCAATGCGTTAAACTAGCCTATCCCAAAGAATAACGGGAGGTAACATGTTTAACTTAACAATACCCCGAGACTAGTGGGCGGTGCATTACTCCTATAGCGCTATAATTGTGAAGGTAGGCTTGTACGAAGTTAATGAGCATATAGACACAAAAGGTTTACATAACATACGAGATTAACAAGCATCATATAGTTTCATGTCAAATATGGATACAGAGTGATTCAAATAGTTTCTAGTTTTCATGTTTTTATATAGAATACATGTTGCACCCAAGAGTGTTAAAAGTAAAATTAGGTTCGAGTATACTTACAAAATTGCATATGCTTTTTGATTTATCCAACGTGACGAGGTTGTTGAGACTAGAATGTTGAATGTGTTTGATTTGGAGTTTTAAGAGGTGTTTACATATGGTTTAAGGTTTTGGAGCTTAAGGTCATGAAAATACTTATGAAAGTAATCATCTTGTACACATAGCACATGTTCTTGACACTATGGAAACTCAAAAAGAGTTTGTATGTTTTCATGGATTAAAGTGCATTAGAATCATAACATATGTATGGTCATAGGTGATGTAACATATTCTTGACAAGTAACTATTAAGTTATCATCAAGTCTAGCAACTTAGATTTATATAGATTATATAGATAATATATGAATACTTTATAAAGATTACAAGTCTTATAGATCAAGTATGAGGTAGGAGATTAAAGTCTCCATTTAGGCACCTCTTAGTGTCATATAATTCATACATGAGGTAGGAAGAATCAAGGCTTCCATTTAGGTATCTCTATTGTTCAACACTACACTTGTTGTTATGAACAACAAGGAGGGTCATGAACTTACAAGTGAATAGAGCAATAAGAATAACTAATCCATGGAAATCATCAAGAAGTGAGTGGATTCTTATGAATTTTCCCAAGCTAGTCTAACAATCACACATACATCAAGCTTCAAGCTTGAACACTTCTCGTGGGTAAAACCCTTTCTAAAACAGAATGTTTGTGAGGTTTTATCTTCTGATTAAACTTGTCTCAGCCTTGTTTTTAAGCCCAACTAACCATTCAATTGATTATGAGCATTAGGACATAGGTTTGAGATGAGATAGACTCAAGTTCACATTGGAGCCTTTTTGGTGACATTCCAGAGCTTGGTTTTCCATGAAAAAACCTTTAGAAATGTTCCTAACGTTGTTCCAAGCAAGTGGGAAAACGAATGGATGAAAAACGCTAAGTATTGAGTGAGTTATGCTCACTTTAGTGAAGGTTGATGATTCTGCTCGAACTTAATATTGTAGTAGCTTTGAGACTGATTTAAGAGAGTTATGTGAGTGTTTGTAAAGTGGGAATGGGTTGGAGGAGGCTTGGTTTATATAGGGAAGAGTTAGGTTAGGTTTTAGTTGGGTAATTAATGTTAAAAACTCGATTAAAACTCAAATAAACACAAAACCCGCCCAAAACAGCGAGCTGGAACAATCTAGCCGCGGTCAGGCTTGGTCGCGGGCCGCAAAGAAGGCATGTCGGTTCGTCGCGGGCCGCCAGGGACCCCAACCGTGCCAAACTTTGCTGATTTGTTACTTTTCACCCCTAAACTTCTAAATATTGTAGTTTTAAGTTATATTTAGGGTGTTTTTGGTACAAGAAGGGTATTTTATGCATTTGAATCATAAAATGGATATAAAACAAGTATAATTATGTTTATTTGTCAAGACATTGTGTCGAAATTGCGTAAATTTTGCATATAGATCACCAGTTTACAAATTTGACATATTTAGCACAAAGTGTGAATCAAATGTCGTATGAATGATATTCTCGAACGTATGAACATGTACGAGGCGTATATAACATAAATCTAATGAAAACACGAAGTTTGTTGTGATTCAAGTCTCGGATTTTACATCGATTATAGTGAAAGGACGATTACAAGAATAAAAAATTTCCAAAAATAGAATTTCAAACAAGGGTTTCTAATAATGGAAAGTGTGAAAACGCAGACGTAACAGTCTCCCCTCCTTTAGGAAATTTCGTCCTGAAATTTATTCAAGAGGAAGACTTAAATGAGTTCTGGCAAAAAGGTGATTATTAAAAATTGAGACTTGAAAATTTGAAACGTAAAAAGTATACATTAAGAGAAAAATGCCCGGATAGTCCCTGTGGTTTCGCCTTTTTTCACCTATAGTCCCCAACTTTCTAAAACTACCTGAATAGTCCCCAAGTTTTCATTTTTTGTTCCCGGATAGTCCCTGGGTCTAACTTCAGTTACTTTTCTCTGTTAAAATGATGTGAAATGACAAAAATACCCTTTCCTTAAAAGGCCAAACGATAGGGACTATCTGGGCATCTTCTTCATTTTTATTTATAAAACCCCACCACCACACTTCATCTTCAACCTCCACCCACCATCACCCTCCTCCACCCTCCACCATCTCCGCCACAATCACCCTGGTCAAATCTAAAAGAACAAAAGTGAGGGATTACCGATTGAACTCGACTGACCCGGATCTGAACCAATCGATCTGAATCTGAACCGAGCCGCGTGAGTCGAAACAAACCGAAACTCAAACCAAAACGGAACAAGACTCGAACCCAAGCCGAAATTCGAAACGTGACCCAAACCAAATTCTAACCTGAATCGGCGGAGATGCGAGTCCCGAATCGGAGCCAGAAAACATGGTGGCTCGACCGGGTTTGCGTCTAGAACTGATCTGAGGACAAAGGACTCGAGAATCACAACTGAACGGACCACCGCCGCCGTTCAGTTTCTGTCATTTCTATCTTCAAGTTCACCATATCATTCTAGAATGTCTTTCGATTTACTCTTCCCTATCTGTTTATACATTTAGATTCAAGGAACCCCTTTTTGTAAAGGTTTATCACTCTTTTGTAGAATTCACCTACTAATGCGAATAAACCAATAATTGATCCAATGAAAAAAAGTAGTATGATAATTCTTGAAGTATTCGATGATTTAAAAAAAAAGAGTCATTCAGTAATGATCCAAAAAATGTATAATAGTTTTCAAACTCTTGGTGAAAAAAAAAATGAAACCACTACTTATTCCATGGCTTCTTGTTCACTTTGACCATTAACCTCCGTCGACCACCGTTCCATATCCACCGTACGTCATTTACCACCCTGCAACCTCCACCGCAAACCTCACCATCGACCACAACCTCCATCGCAAACCTCCCCAACCACCGTAACCTTCTGCCACCATTCACCCCTTCTCACCACCGTTACCCACTAACCGCCGCACGCCACCGTTCACCTGAACTGCTGCCACCTGCAACACCCCCTTAACCATCGCCATTCACCTCCTCCAATCATCCACCCTTTGCTCACTGGAAAGAGAAATCAAGATAGTATAGCAGACAAAGTAGAAAGTTCTGTAAATTGTTTAATCTTCTTCAATGTTAGGACCGGTTTTTGACTTCCGAAACGATTGCGTGTGACACGTTCGACGTGCGGAATCCGAGAACGTGCGTGACCGAACACACGAGACGTACTCAATCTGTGATTCTATAGAAATGTATGAAATCGTACAAGAACCGTGAATCACCTTTTGCCTTTCTCTCTCTACTTTCTCTCTCTAGCACCTAGCTCTCCAAAAGTAGCAAATGGAAAAAGTTCTAAATGAGAACCCTAATGGTTCTATTTATAGGCCAAGGTTATAAGGAGGTTCTCCTTATTTACAGTTATGCCACCTTGCCTTTCACTAACTAGATATTACAAAATAAGCCTAGAATTAATCTATTTCTACTACGGTGTGAGATGACGGAGGCGATAGACATAAATGCACTAACAGACTCCCCCTTGGATATTGCCGCAGTCAATCTCAAACATTTAGTCAGACTCATAGCTTCTGGTCTTTCACTCTCTCACTGAGTCTTCTTTAAGCTTTAACACGTATACAGCAACATAGACTCCCTCTTGCTTGAACAGAATCCCCGTGGATCTGTCTTCAGCTTCAGCTTCCTCTTTCAGTAGACTCTTCAGGCTCCCCCTTTCGTCAAGCTTCCGTGCTTTGGGATCGACACATGGATTTCCGTATACAAGCTCCTTCAGGATAGTTTCCTGGTTCCTTGAATCCATGCTTACTCTTGCGTTGAGCTCGTCTTCAGACTCCCCCTTAGACTCGGCTATCGGGATCGTAGTCTGGAATCTGCAATCCTCAAACATTTATAAGTAAAACATTTTACAGTGAAAACATTTTCAGTTGTCCAGGTATCGTAACCTGGCTCTATTAAACTTTCTAAATCAAGATCCTGGCTTTAAAATATAATAATATGAATATATCCAGAAATACTTGATTCACTCTCCCTATCAACAAACTTCAAAGATTTGGCAGTTTCAGCGAACCGGATCAGAAACTGGCTCTTTTACATATTTTAACAGTATAAGCATCCAAATCCCTCACAATTAATCATCCAAGTCCAAATTAATGAACTTGGAGATATCAAAAACTGTTTTTGATTTTTGATTTTAAAAATTCAAGTTTCAAATTAATGAACTTGTTTTATTTTCAGAAACACGATCAGCATACTTAGATTTTGAAACTCAGCTTCCCAGACATCGGTTGTCGAAAATAAAGTAGAATAAAAAATCTTTTTGTATTTTTCTGAAAATATAAAGCAGTAAAGAAATATGTACAAACATATTTACACATAATATTTTTGTTTGAGTTTGCGTTAGAGGATCATATCAGTTTCTGACAAGTCACAACCCGTTGAGCTTAGTTACACAATAAGAATTAAACAATTCACTTAGATTGTTGATATACTGATCCACTTAAATTTTCACACAAAGTTCAACTGATTCAGGATACGAATTAGGTGTATTAAGAACTTAAACTCATTCATGTGTCGCACCTCTTGAATATACTCCCGTATCCAGATCCCAATATTCAGTCTTACAGGTGAGTATACCTAGATGATATCTGTAAGGGGAATAAATTATGAAACCATATGAGCTCAGGTCAGAACTTCCGTTCAGCAGAGAACTCAGGTTTGTCTTTAGGTGTGTCCCCTTTAGAGGATCTTTTGTTTCAACAGCAATGACTATCAATTTTATTGTTTCATCATTTTTGCTGAGGGCGACGCTATATTTCAAGCAAGCAGAAAGTATTCTCCAAGGACTAGGCCATTGCTTCCGCAAAATCAGAAGTCCCGGGATAATACCCCAGATATCACTAAGTATAAAGACCTAGTATCTCAGAAAGAGGGGTCCTTCAAACAAGATTTCAGGGGTTACCTATATATCCAAGTAGTGTTCCCCACGAAATAAGCAAGTTTTGAATATATGTTTATATCCCGAAAAAGTTTACTAAATGTATAAAAATCTACCGGCATATCATCAGTGAGACTGTTTAACGCTATTTAATCATTACATATCTTTAGCATACTGTAACTGTCTACTGATGTACTATCATTTCCTCTTTTTACGCAAAAACTCAATTTTCATTTTTAATGTTTTTGTCTTTTTGCCAATAGATTTTTATCATGATTTTGTCTTTTTCAAATTTTCAAATGTTTTTGTATTTTCTGACAACAATATATCTCCCCCTAAAATGCAAAATCATTTAAAGAAAATTTGACAACACGATGCTGATAGCTTTGTCTCGCCATCCATTTTCTGCTAACTATGCTCTGTTTTGCAGAAAAACTAATATAAAGTACCCCCATGATTTACAACCCATTGATTTTCGATAGTTTGAAAACCGTTTTTCAATCTTGTGAAAGTAATCATGTTTGTTCAGCCGTGAGGGTTTCGGCGTATTCAAGCAACATATTTTTGTAATTTTCTATTTTTGACAAAAAATAAAAACAAACATATTTTTGGTTTTTAAGTTTTTCAAATTTTTAGGGTTTTTGAAAATATTGTTTATTTATGTACAGAAAACAATAAACTCCCTGTTCAACCAAACCAGGGTTCAGCAGCCTTCTCCTCCTGTTGTGACAGGCTGCTCCAACTTCCATTCTCACAATCTTTGATTTTATTGAGCACCTGCACATTCAGACTACTTGATTACTTGAACAATTTAGCCCAGGTCTGTTGGACCTTAGGCATTTCAACACAATATTCATCATTTAGCTTTGGAAAATCTTTGTCATTAAAAACTTTTTCAACTTTAACTTCAACTTTCTCATCTTTTACCGAAGACATCTGTTTCTTAACCACCCAGTTCTGTCCTTTTGAAGCAATTCTTTTGTAAAATCGTGACTCGTTTTGATTATTTTGATTTTGAACAATTTTTGGTTTCCAAAATTGATTTGGCTTTGTCATATCAACTGATGTTTGCCAACTTTGTGTTGTTCTGAATCTGGGTGTGTGAGAATTCTGTGTTTTTCTTGAATCAGACCTAGTCTGTTTTGGTTTCCAAGTTTGATTCGAAGCAAACTTGTTTGTGTTGTACCTACAAGTTTGTTTTGAATCAAATCTGGTTGACCTTTGTTTCACATCCGCAGATTTTTGTTTCTCAACATTTTCAAGCTTCTTTTTGTCAACATCCACAAGTTTCAGATTCTGACACTTTTGTGCAAGATGTCCTAATTGATCACACTTAAAACATGTTCTTTTTGAAACATCTTTAACCTGTGGTTGTTGCCTTTTCTTTTGAGCACAAAACTCTTCATTAGACTGTTGTCTAAGTTTGAGTTTTCCTCTTCTTCAAAACTTTTTCCTTGAACAAAACTCATTTTTGCCTGATAATTTGGCATTTCATTTCTTTTCCAACTTTGTTTCTTCTTATAACCCAACCCAGCCTTCATGTTTTTCTTCTTATAACCAGGTTTGTTATAAAAAGGTTTGTGACCTTTTCCAGCAAATTTTGAAATTTCAGATTTTTCAATCTCAACCATTTTGAAAACTTTATCAATTTTCTCTGAAATCACATTTTGAATCGGGAATACAATATCCAAGAATAATTTGTCCGATCCAATCATGGTATAAACCAATCCTCTTGAATCATCATTCACAATTTTCTCAGATTTTGACTGTTTAAGATAGCCATCATGAAAATTTCCATCATTTTCATCATGTGATTCAGACTTACCTTTGGTTGACTCATCTTTCAAAACACTTTCAACAACCTTACTTACCACCTCTGAATCATTAGCTTCATCAGATTTGGAGTAAGTCACATCGATACTTTCAGGTAATTGGTCAACTATGTTCAAACCTTTTGCCACCTTTTCCTCATCATAAAAAGTATAATTGTTTCTCAATGGTGGTGGTACCTGATGAAATTCTGAACCAATACCCTTTTTGTTCTTGTCAGTATCTTTGTCATCTGGTGTGATGTTGATAATGCGTTCGAGAATGTACGAAGAGTTATGATAACTTTGAAGTTTGGTAACAACCTTTTCTTTTTAAGCCAGAACTTGTTTAAGATTAGCAATTTCATCAACACATTTGTTTAATTCAAGTTGCTTTTCTTTAAACTTTCTCTCATACATTTCTTTAGTTACCAAAGTTTCAGACAATCTTTGATCAAAACATTTAACTTGGCTCTTCAAAGTATCATAAGCCTCTTGTACTCTCTGACTCGACCACTTTAAAACATCATACTCTTTTTGAAAATCTTGAAACTTATTTTCTTTTTCAACACAACCAACACATTTTGTTGTACACATTTGTTTATACACATCATTTTCTTTTTCAAGATCTTGACATTTCTGTGTCAGCTTTTCAACTTTTAGTTTCAAAATTTCTTCTTTTTCAATCATTTCTTCACATTTTGTTTTGAAAATATTTTCAAGATTGCTTGTTTCAATACCTTTTGTTTTGATTGTTTCATCTTTTTCAATACAGGCTTTGCACATTTCTATGCAATTCCTGCATTTGTTCTCATTTTTATCAACAATTTCAACACTCGATAGATCAAAAGATTCATTTATCTCTGTCTCTTTCAGCACCGGTTCTCCTGTCTGATCCTCTTCTTTCTTCTCTTCTTCTTCCATCTTCTGTTGTTTTTGAATCTTCTGCTCTTCTTCTACTTTCTGTTCTTCTTTAGCAGCAAGCTTTGCACTATTCTTCACTTCTTCTACCATCTTTTTCAACTCTTCTTCTTTTCTCTTCTTCATTTCTACCACCTTTGGTAGACTCGCTTCACAAACTTCCTTTATCTTGCTCACCAAATACGGCAAATATTCTTTATCAGATAACCTTCTTGTGTTGAAAGTAGCCTGACTTGGAAGCAAATTTGTTACAGCTTCAAAATCCACCTTTGATGGGTCAATAACTGGATTACCCCGTGGATCCATGTAACATTGTAATTCGTCATTCCATCTTTTGGCTCTCTGGGCTTCTTTGAATGGTTCCCTGAATTTTTCGATTTCCCATCTTGCGTAATCATTTTTCCACCATCTATCATGATCACTATATCCTGACATCTTCAAATTGTGTCTTGATAGTTTCACCTTGTATATCTTGAATCACCTTGAATCACTTTGCAAGCAAACACAATTAGTTTAAACAATATCAAGCAAATGAATCGGACGAGTATTCGAACGAGTTGGTCAACAAAAGTCAACTTGTTGTCCGATCGGGTGGTAAAGCTGTTCGATCGGCTGGGATTGTTGTCCGATCGGCTGGGATTCTTGAATCGGTTGGTTGTCCGTTCGACCCTCTGTTCGATCGGTTGACACAAAACGACAAAAATTTTTGCTGTTCGATCGGTTGACACTACACGACAAATATGCTGTCCGATCGGTTGACGATATGACTTGAATAGATTGAGTTATCCGTTCGACCCTCTGTTCGATCGATCAGCACTACACGACAAAACAATATGCTGTTCGATCGGCTTGCACGTTGATGCTGTCCGATCAGCTAGCTTGTTCAAATGATGGCACAAGACGACAAAATGCTTGACCGATCGGGTGGCGATTGACTCTTTGACCTTAACAATGAAATTTTATCTTTCAAAACAATATCACATGCTAACTGACACCTATAACCTGCACTACATCAATGGCCGACAAGTCCTTTAATATCTCATGCAAACAATATTCTTAAAGAAATGAGATGTTCACGTGATATACTAAATCAAAATCAATTTAATTGGGCCGATTTGTTGCTTATGAATATTCTGACAAACAATTAAAGTAGTCACATGCAATAGTTACTGATTACAGGCTCACGTGATGCTGTTGTATGTTATTAATGATGGCAGATTACTATGTTGACTAAGTGACCTGAACAAGTGATGTGTTATGAAACGATTTGCTGACCGTTCGGCTGGGATGCTAGCCGTTCGGACAGCTGTCCGTTCGGCTGACAGTCAACAAGTCAACAAATGAATTATAAAGTGATGTAATGGAACGAACAGCTGTTCGATCAAGTGAAAATGCTGGTCGATCGGCTGGGACAAATGCTGTCCGTTTGAATGTCACTACACGACAAACTGCTTAGTCGATCGGGTGGCACGTTGACTTCTTTGATCACAACAATGAAATATGATGCAAACTGTCAGACTACAAAACGAGAATTAGCACATGCACTTATTTAATGATATCACATGAATTTCAATTTATCAACACATTAACAGTGGCCGACAAACTTTATTGAGCTACACAAGATGCTTTGATGAAATAATATGATTGGGCCAATATGTATATCACGTGACACTTGAAAATTTCTGATGACAACAAATAACAATCACAGGCACACCGAGTTAATGGCCGACAGATATATGATATCTAAATTCTTATTGAACCGATGACTGTTTTGGATAGTTATGTATTGAATGTTCACATGCAAGTCTTTAATTGATGTGCTTGATGGGATGTGTGAAACGAGTTGCCGGTCGATCGGTCAGAGATGCTAGCCGATCGGCTAGCTGTCCGATCGGTTAGGTCAACAAAGTCAAACTTTAATGAAATGTTAATGTGATGTTTTGAAACGGCTTGCTGATCGTTCGGACAGCTGTCCGTTCGGTCAGCAGTCAACAAAGTCAACACCTTTTAAATGCAATGAAATGAAGTGTGACAGTGGAACGAACAGACGTCCGATCGGTTAGGTCAACAATTAGTCAACCACTTTAATGAATTGCAAAGAAAGCTTTGGAACAGTTAGCTAGCCGATCGGTCAGCTGTCCAATCGGTTAGCATTCATATGAACTCCAACAACAACAGTCAACATGTTCATGTATATTTCGAACCAAAAATCTTTAATTTCTCCCAATCGGCTAGGAATTAAGATCTGAAAATTTGTAGGCTTCTAGATGAGGTAGTTTCGCACAACATATCCGAAAATCAGCTAATATGGACCGTTAAAACCTGTTCAATTTGACAAAAATCAGATAAAAACGTGAAGAACAAGAAAAATATGAAGAATTTTGACAAATCTGTATGATTTTGGTTCTGAATCTGATCAAATCTTGTACGAATCTGTGCGTTTGATCTTCGCAACCGAGCACCTGCTCTGATACCACTTGTTAGGACCGGTTTTCGACTTCCGAAACGATTGCGTGTGACACGTTCGACGTGCGGAATCCGAGAACGTGTGTGACCGACCACACGAGACGTACTCAATCTGTGATTCTATAGAAATGTATGAAATCGTACAAGAAACGTGAATCACGTTTTGCCTTTCTCTCTCTACTTTCTCTCTCTAGCACCTAGCTCTCCAAAAGTAGCAAATGGCAAAAGTTGCAAAAGTTCTAAATGAGAACCCTAATGGTTCTATTTATAGGCCAAGGTTATAAGGAGGTTCTCCTAATTTACAGTTATGCCACCTTGCTTTTCACTAACTAGATATTACAAAATAAGCCTAGAATTAATTTATTTCTGCTACGGTGTGAGATGATGGAGGCGATAGACATAAATGCACTAACATTCAAACTATCCATTGATCGAGAGAATGAGAAATTGGTTAAGTGATTGTTGAATTGATTTGAAACTGATGAGAAAATCTTATGCACAGGGAAGAAGATGGAGATGAGTTGATGAAAGTGGGGGTAATTAGGGGTGGGTTAGGGTAATGAAGGTGGCCCAATAAAAATAATATTTATTTTAATGTTTTAATTTATTATACTTAATTAGTAAGGGTACTTTAGTCATTTTACACACATTTAACTGGATAAACTAACTGACATCCACTTCAGGGACTATCCGGAAACAAAAAAATGAAAACTTGGGGACTATTCAGGTAGTTTTAGAAAGTTTGGGACTATAGGTGAAAAAAGGCGAAACCACAGGGACTATCCGGCCATTTTTCTCATACATTAATGATTAGTCTCATTAAAAATTCTGATTTAATTAATGCCATTTAATTTTCACTTTGTAGTGTATTGTCTTTTTTTGGTTGTCTTTTTTAGCTCCTTTCAGTATGAGAATCAACAATACATTTCAACTCAAATTTCAACTATGTCCAATAAATAAATTACAATAACATTTTCAATAAATCACCAAAAAATAAACTAAAATAAAATGTAAAATAAACTAAAATAAATAAAGCTAAGTAGTCGTTTTTCGTTTCTTGTAAATGATCGTCTGAGATCTGCACGGACACCACACAAAATATTTTTTTACGTGTCGGTGTAAATGTTTTTTTACGTGCGTTGTAAAAAAACATTCACAGGACGTAAAAAAACATTTACAAGTGTAAAAATCCATAATTTTTTTACGGGTGTAAAAAACATTCACAAGCGTAACAATCTGGAATTTACATGCGGTGTAGAATGTAAAAGTTTATTTTCGAATACAGAATGTAAACCCACACGTAAATTTTTTTTACGTGCGGTGTAAAACGTTTGGAACAAAGTTTTTACGGGTGGCGTAAGAGGTTTGCAACAAAGTTTTTACGGGTGGCGTAAAAAGGTTTGCAACAAGTTTTTACGCACGGTGTCGCGTGTGAACTTTTTACGGATGTAAACTTTTTACACCCCGTTGTAATTCTTTACGGGTGGCGTAAGAGGTTTACAAAAAAGTTTTTACGGGTGGCGTAAAAGGTTTGCAACATACTTTTTACACCCCCCGTTGTAAATTTTTTACGCACGTTTTAAAAAAATTAAACCATTTTTTACGTCCCCAGTTGTAAACTTTTTCTAAGCCGCGGTTGTAAACTTTTTTTACATCCGGATTGTAAATGTTTTTACGCCCCTGTTAAAAAAATTGAACATTTTTTAATCCAAGGTTAAAAAAATAAACCCTTTTTACGCCTAGGTCGTAGACTTTTTTAACACATAATCAACGAAGACACCAAAAGAAATATTACCAAACACGACGACCGAGAAACCAATCACAAACACTCGTTTTACCACGTTGCCCAATGCGTGTGTAAGAGGTGCCACCCTTTCAAGTGTGTTGGTTGCAAGCTAACAAGCCCAAAAAGAAAAGAAACAATTCTTATTTATTATTTGAATATCAATATAACAATTAGATAAATTCAATAGTTTGTGATGTGTAATACCTGATTGTAAAGGTGATAGAACATTCCGCCCCAAAACAGATCAGATATGAACTTAGTCATGCCCACTTTAGTAATTGCATCACTGAACACATGCTTTAAAAGTTGAGGTCCCTCCAACTGTGGCTTTCTTACTTTTGATGCCGCTTTGGCAGCAGCCTTCCAAACTATAGTAGTTGTGGCCTCCATGCGAGTTGGTGGATGTGTTGAGCTAGTGCTGGCAACTGGTTGTGCCTTGAGTATACCCAAAGTCGTAGAATCGAAAACAAATCGTTTCGTACTAAGCGATTTGGTGGTCAACAACATGGAAGACACTGAATATTATAACAAAGGATTGTTAGGAAAGATCTCATAAGCAACAAAACTTGGTGAAACAGATTCTTGTGAGCCTCTGAAAGCTGCTGCCCGTGCTTTCATAAACACATAATATGTTTGTGCGTCAACGATCTTGTGTGATGTGTTCGTGGAAACCCAATCCCACCACATTTGAAAATGTTCACCTAGCATACATATGTCAAGTTCAACTTGTTTATCAAAGACTTAAATATTAAAATTTCTATGGAAGAATCTGTGATGCGATTAAAATTTAATTACATGAATGCCCCTAGCATAATTTCCTATGGAAGAATCTGTGATGCCAGGTGTTTTAGGCATTAACCTTTTCACTTTTTCATCATCTGGATGACGTAGAAGGAGCATACATCTGTTTCACCGCTTAAACCTGTTTAAACTAACGGGATTCGAGATCCACCAAACTAAAGAGCTTATTACACATGGATCGTATCGTCATATTGGCAAATTAGCATAATAACTGTAATATCAGAACGAAACAGAACTGATATTATCTCCTTCGTTTGATTTGTCATTAAATCAAGCTCAAATTAACTCAAATGCATCAGAACACATCAACATATCGAACAAAAACAGAACCTAGAGTCATTACTAACTTCATTCAATCAATTTGTAATCAACGTATCCTAAAATCAAGTCAAATGCATCAGAACACATCAACGTATCGTCATATCCACAAATCAACACAATACTATCTAATTCGAACAAAACCAGAACATAGATTGATTAGATTACTGATATCATTCAATCGATTTGTAATCAAATTAACCTAAAATCAACTAAAATGCATCAGAACACATGAAACGTATCGTCGTAACTGCAAATCAGCATAATAAACGTCAAATCAGAACAAATTACAACTGATAATAACTAATTCAATCGATTCATAATCAAATTAAAAATTAGTATCCGTACCTGTAAATTGCAGCTAAACAAAACCCCTATCAAATTCACCACCAGACCAAACAAAACCCTAAAAATTGAAATCGCTTCTGTACGGATGAAATGTTTGTCACACCCCAACCGATGGCGGAAACATCGGAATGAGACGAAATAGATTGCAAGAGACTTCATAACACTATGTGACAATATGAATTTAAATTGAATTCCATAAATTACTAAAAATGTCATACAAGAATCAAATATGAGCAACATTGTTTCAAACATACATTAAAACATAGATTAATCTAAGTGTGTTTCTAAGTACACCTAAATCTTGTTTCTTCACTTAGCATCACCTTGACTATCAAACTACAACATGTATTAAAATATGATCAACAAAAAGTTGGCGAGCATACAAGTTTGATACATAGCATAAAAATAATTTTAAAATAGTCTAACGGCTCGTATCCAACATGAATCACAATATGCGAGTTACTAGTGTGTTGAAACGCTGTCAAGTATATGATTAAACCTAAGAATCCAATGCGTTAAACTAGCCTATCCCAAAGAATAACGGGAGGTAACATGTTTAACTTAACAATACCCCGAGACTAGTGGGCGGTGCATTACTCCTATAGCGCTATAATTGTGAAGGTAGGCTTGTACGAAGTTAATGAGCATATAGACACAAAAGGTTTACATAACATACGAGATTAACAAGCATCATATAGTTTCATGTCAAATATGGATACAGAGTGATTCAAATAGTTTCTAGTTTCTAGTTTTCATGTTTTTATATAGAATACATGTTGCACCCAAGAGTGTTAAAAGTAAAATTAGGTTCGAGTATACTTACAAAATTGCATATGCTTTTCGATTTATCCAACGTGACGAGGTTGTTGAGACTAGAATGTTGAATGTGTTTGATTTGGAGTTTTAAGAGGTGTTTACATATGGTTTAAGGTTTTGGAGCTTAAGGTCATGAAAATACTTATGAAAGTAATCATCTTGTACACATAGCACATGTTCTTAACACTATGGAAACTCAAAAAGAGTTTGTATGTTTTCATGGATTAAAGTGCATTAGAATCATAACATATGTATGGTCATAGGTGATGTAACATATTCTTGATAAGTAACTATTAAGTTATCATCAAGTCTAGCAACTTAGATTTATATAGATTATATAGATAATATATGAATACTTTATAAAGATTACAAGTCTTATAGATCAAGTATGAGGTAGGAGATTAAAGTCTCCATTTAGGCACCTCTTAGTGTCATATAATGCATACATGAGGTAGGAAGAATCAAGGCTTCCATTTAGGTACCTCTATTGTTCAACACTACACTTGTTGTTATGAACAACAAGGAGGGTCATGAACTTACAAGTGAATAGAGCAATAAGAATAACTAATCCATGGAAATCATCAAGAAGTGAGTGGATTCTTATGAATTTTCCCAAGCTAGTCTAACAATCACACATACATCAAGCTTCAAGCTTGAACACTTCTCGTGGGTAAAACCCTTTCTAAAACAGAATGTTTGTGAGGTTTTATCTTCTGATTAAACTTGTCTCAGCCTTGTTTTTAAGCCCAACTAACCATTCAATTGATTATGAGCATTAGGACATAGGTTTGAGATGAGATAGACTCAAGTTCACATTGGAGCCTTTTTGGTGACATTCCAGAGCTTGGTTTTCCATGAAAAAACCTTTAGAAATGTTCCTAACATTGTTCCAAGCAAGTGGGAAAACGAATGGATGAAAAACGTTAAGTATTGAGTGAGTTATGCTCACTTTAGTGAAGGTTGATGATTCTGCTCGAACTTCAGATTGTAGTAGCTTTGAGACTGATTTAAGAGAGTTATGTGAGTGTTTGTAAAGTGGGAATGGGTTGGAGGAGGCTTGGTTTATATAGGGAAGAGTTAGGTTAGGTTTTAGTTGGGTAATTAATGTTAAAAACTCGATTAAAACTCAAATAAACACAAAACCCGCCCAAAACAGCGAGCTGGAACAATCTAGCCGCGGTCAGGCTTGGTCGCGGGCCGCAAAGAAGGCATGTCGGTTCGTCGCGGGCCGCCAGGGACCCCAACCGTGCCAAACTTTGCTGATTTGTTACTTTTCACCCCTAAACTTCTAAATATTGTAGTTTTAAGTTATATTTAGGGTGTTTTTGGTACAAGAAGGGTATTTTATGCATTTGAATCATAAAATGGATATAAAACAAGTATAATTATGTTTATTTGTCAAGACATTGTGTCGAAATTGCGTATATTTTGCATATAGATCACCAGTTTACAAATTTGACATATTTAGCACAAAGTGTGAATCAAATGTCGTATGAATGATATTCTCGAACGTATGAACATGTACGAGGCGTATATAACATAAATCTAATGAAAACACGAAGTTTGTTGTGATTCAAGTCTCGGATTTTACATCGATTATAGTGAAAGGACGATTACAAGAATACAAAATTTCCAAAAATAGAATTTCAAACAAGGGTTTCTAATAATGGAAAGTGTGAAAACGCAGACGTAACCGTCTCCCCTCCTTTAGGAAATTTCGTCCTGAAATTTATTCAAGAGGAAGACTTAAATGAGTTCTGGCAAAAAGGTGATTATTAAAAATTGAGACTTGAAAATTTGAAACGTAAAAAGTATGAAATTTTGAAAAGCGGCAAGATAGGTTTGTAAAGGGGTTCGTTTGTCTAAAATGAATTGAGGTACCAAACATAATTGAAAACATGGAGGTGCGTATATAGGTAAAGCGTGTTTAAACAAGTTTGAAAATCTTTAAATTGGATATGTATTAAAATGTGTCGTATTAGGAAGTGGAATCTTGTATAAAACGGTTTGTATTTTGATGAAAGTGGGGTAGTTTTTATAGAAAGTTTTAAGGATAGTATAAAATTTCCCCTTTAGAAAAAATATCTTTTATTGAGAGGAACGAGAAGGTTTGGTAATTTAAATAAAGTGATAATGGTCTACTAAGTATGTTTGTACAAGAAAAAAGAATAGGAAGATAGTTTTAAGGTAAGGAGATTGGTTAGGATTCGAACATTTAAAAAGACTTGATTGTGAACGAGGTTCATTTAAAGGAAAAAGAATAATGGAGGATAATAGGAGCATAAAAGTGAATGAACAATTGCGAGTATAAGAATGACATAAGTATCGGATAGACGGAAGTAGTGCGTTAAGAATGAAGTCTCGTCGTGGATAATCGGATATAATGCGTTTGTGAGTTGTTTAAAGTTTGAATTAGGTCCAAAAGGTCTGCAAAACACTGAATTTCTCATGGCACGATTTACGAAAGTTTGGTAACATGGTGAAAACACTTATATATAGGATGTACCAGCGGCGTATCCACCATGTTTTGACCATGTTACGTCTGTTTCGTATTCGGTGTCATGTTACGTTTCGTTTCGTTTCGTGTCTTACCATACACAGTAGTACACTCTAGGGTTCTCATACGCCTATCATTATAATCCCGTGTGCACCCGCGATTATATTGATCGTCGCATGGTCCGCATAGCTTGGACTAGTTGCGTATGAATTAAGGTATACATAAATTCTGAAAATAAGATTGCGTGTGTATAGAAGTGTAGCATATAAGCATGTTTGTGTTCCAAATAGTATAAGACCAACGTAAGCGAATCCCTTGGGTTTCGCTCGCGTACAGGTACGGGAGTATATATTTGAGTATGAATAGAAGCATGAGCATAGTATAAGTTTAAATATAAATATGCATGTGAGCATAAACACAAAACGCATGTCAAGAGTATGAGTACAAGTATAAGCATAACGTGTATGAAAAATGAGTATAAATGTGAGTACAAATTTGAGCATAAACGAATGAATGTGAGTATAAACATAAATCGTATAAATGAGAGTATATACATGAGTACGAGTATGACGTAAATCGTATAAGTGTGAGTATGAATGTGAGTACAAATATGAGTATAAGTATAAACACAAATTGCGTGAGTATGAATATGTGTATAAGTATAAGTATAAACATAGGATGCATGAGTGATGCGTGTGAAGTGTTATATATTAGGTGTATATTTTAAGCCCCTTTAACACTTATTTTTAGCCAAGTTTTAAATTTATAAAACACGATATTTCACTAACACTAAACACACATATGGGCAAGTGCACCCATCGTGAGCGTAGTATAGTGTTGGTAAGATACCAAGGTCGTCCAAGGACACAAGAGCTTTTAGTACCGGTTTATCCTCAACGTCTAATCAAAATAAAAAGTTTAGAAAAAATGTTTTAAACTAAGAAAAAATAAAAACTAACTAAAATGATGAAAAATAAAATAAAAAGAAAAACAGATAGACAAGATGAATCACTTGGTTCCGACTCGTATCTAGTGTAACCTTTGATTATTCCCGCACTTTTACACTTATTTAAGAGATTATCTTAGTTATTGTAGTAGGCCCCTCTTTTGAAGGTGACGTTACCCTCACCCCAGTAGTTTGAGTCAGCAAGGATACAATCCTAAAAGGGTGAATTATTAGAAGATAATTAATTAAGTTATTAATGCAAATTATGGTAGGCCCCTCTTTTGGAGGTGACGTTACCCTCGACTAAGTAGTCTGAGTCAGCAGGGATACAATCCTAAATAGCCGGGTTATAGTATTAATAGTAGTTAACTTATGAGGGGATCAAAGAGTTTGGACCCCCGCCATCCAATACCGTTAAGTATTGAAAGAGGTCCTACTAAATTTGACCCAGGTCCATTGCAGGACCTCTAAACGCTGAACAATGGCAAGACCTTTACCAAACCGTTCCCTTAACCCCCGACCAGGTAGCCAACATACCTCCATATAGACCGTGGAGATATGAATGGTGAAAATCTTTTATTTTATATAGACAGTAAAATAATTTCAAGACACCACGGACAAACGATAAGGAAAGATCACCTTCAACATAAGAAACTAATTATTAAAGTCATCAATACAAAACCAAGTAAAAAGTGCGAAAATATTAGAAATAAAAAGTATTACACTAGACACTTTGTCTTCACCAAGTGATATAAGAGACTTAGGCAAACTTGGCCTTGATTGTCAAAAACTCTTACGATCAATCTTGGATCCTGAGACGACTCACACACTCTACGATGGACAATGGATGATGGTGGTGGATGATGGTGTTATGGTGGTGGTGGGTGGTGGGTGAAGTGTGAGAGAGGTGGTGTGCCAAGGGATGGTTTGAGCTTAAGCCAAGCACTCCTATTTATAGGCTAAACAGAAGCTCGGGCACGGCCCCGTGTCCAGTGGGCATGGCCCCGTGTCCACATCCTTCTCTTTCTTCATTTATTGCAGCTTGTCTTATTAGTTGACCACGCCCCCGTGTCCGCTGAGCACGACCCCGTGTGCAGAAGAATCTTTGTACTATGAAGATTTGCCTGGATTGTGCGAATCTTATAGTTGACCACGGCCCCGTGTCCGCTGAGCACGGCCCCGTGGTGGGCAATAGAAGCTTCTACCACTTTGTCTTTTCTGCTGACACTTGGGCACGCCCCCGTGCTGGCTGAGCACGGGGCGTGTTCAGTCTTCTATTGTCTTGTTTTGCTTGGGAAGATGCTGTCGTGGGGTCGGACATGTCACGTCTTGTTCCTTTTCTTGTATTTTTGTTAGATTTTGATGTCTTTTTGTTTCTTTTGTTAATTTGAGCTCATTTAATCCTGAAAATACAAAAGGAAGACAAAAGCACACTTTTTCCAACATTAGTACTAAAAAAGGGTTAGTTTTATGCCTCAATTGATGTAATTTATATGTTGCATTTTGCACACATCAAATACCCCCACACTTGAATCTTTGCTTGTCCTCAAGCAAAACTCTTTAATAAGTGGCTATTACACACCCAAATGGAATCGGTAGAAAAGAAGGTTTTTGGGCTTGTCATAGAGTGTCGGGATTTCCAAGATTCTTTATTTAGTTTTATTTTTATTTATTTACAATCCTATTCGTCATGATTTATTTAAAACTTTTCATAAGATAAATTACTTATTAGGGCATTACATGCCTTTGTAAAATTTTATTTATATACAAGTTCACATACCTCATGGGGATCACTCAACACTCGGCCGAAAATGTATTTTTGTGGATCACTCGAGAGCGGTATGGAACTTACTCCTACCATAGGCTTGCCAAGCAATCAATCCTCCTCCTTTTTAACTTATAAACCTTTGTAAATATCAAGAGGACTTTTTTGGTTGAAGGGTTAGGCTTGGGTTAAAGGTAGGTGGTTGGGGTAGTGGTTAGTGGTTAGTAGAAAAAGGGCGAAAAGCGTATCAAGCGTCGGTTTTCGTAAGACTTTTTAATTTTTTGTAACTTTTATTTTGATGAAGATATTATTCAAACAAAGTTATTTTTGATGAACTTGTTTGTTTATTTTATTTTGCTTCATCATCAACACACATTTTTTTTTATAAAGTCTTACGAAAAATCGAACTTGTTACTAAAACAAATGGTTAAAAATGAAAAAGGTTTTGGTGGGTAAAAGGGTGTTTGGTTTGGGTTATGAAATGAAAAGGTTTAGGCTCAAGGGGGCTAACTAGGGGGATTTTGGGTAGGTGGTAAAAAAAAATGGTGTAGAAATAAAAAGGGTTAGTCCTAATGCCTCCATCATTTACTTACTCGGGTTTAAGTTGGTAAGGACCGGGAATGTATCGTCATGGCAAGTTCTAGAGTCGTAAGAACCAAGCGGCTATTCACACAAGAAACGAAAAATGAGCATTTAGTCTAATGATATGTAATTGTATGCTCAATAAAGGCTCAAAACTCACTTTTGTGGGAATGGGTTTTTATGTGATCAAGTATATATAATCAAATTTTAACTAAGTTTGCCATGCCTTTTTATAATTTTCTTATGTTGGTTCTTTTTATCACGACGCTATCAGTTGTAAATTCGTAAAAATATAACCTTTTTGAGAACTTGAATTTCCCAAGTTAAACTTAGACAAGTAAAAAAAATGAAAATTTTTGAAAAAAATTGGGGTGATTAGCGGTTCCAATAGAGTTTTATGTAAGGCTTGTATTTAGGACTTGCAAGATTCAAGGTTTTAGCATCCCCTCACACCTAAATTACACATTGTCCTCAATGTGTCCCAAAAATAAGTTTTTAGGTTGATTTAATGTGTAAAAAGGTGTAAAAAGCAAAAAATTGTGTTACTGGGCGCTGAACACGGCCCCGTGTTGTCCGGGCACGGCCCCGTGTTCAAGTGCCAGTAACAAAATTAAATTAAGAGAAGCAGAAGCCTGGACACGGGGGCGTGTTGAGTGAACATGGCCCGTGTCCAGTTACCTGAACTGGGTCTTTTTTCTGCAGACAGTGCAGCACGGGGCCGTGTTGGGCGGACACGGCCCGTGCCGAGCTTACTGTAAACGAAGAAATTTGTCGGACGGTTCTGTTTTCCTGCATGGGGTGCTGGTTCAAGTTTCCCTTGTATCCTTTGCCATCTCAGATGTGTTTTATTCATTTCAACACCACCCAAACACCAAATTAACTAAAACCATCATTCATTAGTCATAGAGAGAATTACATATTAGTCCTAAAAATAAAAATAAAACAGAGCATAAAAGTTAAAAGTCCTA
The DNA here is from genome assembly GCA_030545235.1 of Helianthus tuberosus. NCBI lineage: Eukaryota > Viridiplantae > Streptophyta > Magnoliopsida > Asterales > Asteraceae > Helianthus > Helianthus tuberosus. The sequence goes on along the minus strand of CM060369.1, from coordinate 183,294,881 downwards.
ATATTAAATAGGTCAAGTGATCCGTAAAATCTTCCTAAGGAGCCCTACTTCTATAATAAGAACCAAAATTCCGGAAATAGATTTCCGGTCTAAAAGCTTTGTAGAACTCTAAGCCGAACGGTGTCCCTTAGATGTTGCTAGAGCCATTCTTCTATCTCCCTCGGGAGAAGGGAGGCGACTTCATGTTCCTCGACATCTTGTGGAGGAGGAGCGACACCAATCGGAACCCCTTGGAGTACGTCTCGAGGAGGCTCCGGATGTAGGGCATACCATTCGGCGGGAATGATGACTTCCGGCACCACATTCCATGCCCTTTGGGTAATAATCGGCACCAAAGGAGGAGAGGCGAGAATGTTCAACCTTTGGTGCAAAAGGTTGACCTCTCGGAGACATCCTTCTAGTCCCACCGTCAAATGATTAATGCGGTCGACCAATGCCTCTTCCACACTTGTTACTTCATCAAGGGCCTCTCTTAGGGCGTAAACATAGTTTACAAGAGAATCTTCAACCGTTGATAATCTTCTTCCCTGCCGGTTGTTTCTGGAATGCGACGAAGAGTTTCCGCTTGTTCTGCTTGCCATTCTGAGAAAACATACCGATAAGGGTTCAATATATGGATCCAGTACTTCGGACACGGCCCCGTGTTCAGCGAACACGGCCCCGTGCTCAGATATATGCAGGATTTATGAACAAGGAATCTTGGGGTTTCAAATTGTTTTTATGATTTTTGAAGCATTTTTGAACTTAAACAGCTTAAAACATTGTTATAGAACTTATTTTTAACAAGATTTCATGAACAAAAATCTAACAAACATCTCAATAAAGCTTGAAATTATGGAATTTCCAAGCTTTAATGGAAGTAGGAGGAAAATTGAAGAAGATGAAAGTGGATAAAAGAGGAAAAGGCAAGAAGATAGTTGAGAAACTTCTTTTAGAAAATACCTAGGATGGTATGTGAGAATATTCCTCAAATCTCTGTTCTTGGAATGGTTCAAATGTGCAGGATTCTTGGCTGAATTTATAGAAAACGACAGTACGTTGCACACGGCCCCGTGTCGGCTGGACACGGCCCCGTGTGCAGATGGAATCCTGACACATTTTTGTCCGCATTCTGACAAAATCAGAAGAGAATCTTTGGGTGGACACGGGGGCGTGCTGACCTGGACACGGCCCCGTGTCTAGAAGTTGTCTAAAGGAATTCATCTATTTTCAAGGATTTTTTCCGGATCGGGCAGTTCCTTACTGGATGGAACAACCCCAAAGTGCCTAAGATACCTTAATTGTTCTAGATTAAGACGAGAACGCAAGAGGTTGTCGGTGAGGGTGATTCCTATGCTATATGTAGGTGGACAAGTCCAACCCTTTTCCGGGCTCTCGTTAAAGAAGGTGTATGTCGAATCGCTCAGGTCTATGTATGCATCAAACGAAGTTGATGGGGAGTCCTTCACGGCACAATCGACACAGGGACGACTATCGCTCAAGTCCTCACTAGAGTTATGAGTATCTTCAGAAACAACGAAGTTGTTTGAATGCGGTTCCAACCCTTCTTCTTGGCTATTGTCTTGGAAAAGATTACTGAAATCTTTCCTAAGTTCTTTTAACCAATTAATAATTAGATCTTCTAGTTGAAATAATTCATCGAGAAGCATTTCTCCTAGAATATCCGGTTGGGAGCATTCGAGGGAGAGATAGGGATTATTTTTACTTTCGCCCCTCTTAAGCATACTAGGAAACGATGGGTCTATATAGTGGGGTTTATAATTTAGAAAAAAACACTCTAATTCTTTATGGTTACCACCACATAATTGACACCACATTTTACCATAAGAGTGCCGAAAGTAAAAAGTATTAGTATCACTCATGTTTGTGTCAGAAATTACCAACCGTCGGGATCTTACGGTTCTGTTTTCAGTAACTGAAACTTGGGCACGGGGGCGTGTTGAGTGGGCACGGCCCCGTGTTCAGCTTACTGTCTGACTTAAAACAGGATTTCCAGTTCCAATGATTGGGCACGGGGCGTGTTCAGCGGGCACGGCCCGTGCTGAGTTCTGCAGAAGCTGAAAAATTAAGAAAAATCCTAAAATAATTGAAAAATAAGAAAAACGATTAGGCCGTTGATTCCTAACTTTCTTAAAATCCTTGTGTCCCCGGCAACGGCGCCAAAAACTTGATGTGTGTGAAGTGTTATATATATTAGGTGTATATTTTAAGCCCCTTTATTACTTATTTTTAGCCAAGTTTTAAATTTATAAAACACGATATTTTACTAACACTAAACACACATATGGGCAAGTGCACCCATCGTGAGCGTAGTATAGTGTTGGTAAGATACCGAGGTCGTCCAAGGACACAAGAGCTTTTAGTACCGGTTTATCCTCAACGTCTAATCAAAATAAAAAGTTTAGAAAAACTGTTTTAAACTAAGAAAAATAAAAACTAACTAAAATGCTGAAAAAAAAAATAAAAAGAAAAACAGATAGACAAGATGAATCACTTGGTTCCGACTCGTATCTAGTGTAACCTTTGATTATTCCCGCACTTTTGCACTTATTTAAGAGATTATCTTAGTTATTGTAGTAGGCCCCTCTTTTGAAGGTGACGTTACCCTCACCCCAGTAGTTTGAGTCAGCAAGGATACAATCCTAAAAGGGTGGATTATTGGAAGATAATTAATTAAGTTATTAATGCAAATTATGGTAGGCCCCTCTTTTGGAGGTGACGTTACCCTTGACTAAGTAGTCTGAGTCAGCAGGGATACAGTCCTAAATAGCCGGGTTATAGTATTAATAGTAGTTAACTTATGAGGGGATCAAAGAGTTTGGACCCCCGCCATCCAATACCGTTAAGTATTGAAGGAGGTCCTACTAAATTTGACCCAGGTCCATTGCAGGACCTCTAAACGCTGAACAATGGCAAGACCTTTACCAAACCGTTCCCTTAACCCCCGACCAGGTAGCCAACATACCTCCATATAGACCGTGGAGATATGAATGGTGAAAATCTTTTATTTTATATAGACAGTAAAATAATTTCAAGACACCACGGACAAACGATAAGGAAAGATCACCTTCAACATAAGAAACTAATTATTAAAGTCATCAAAACAAAACCAAGTAAAAAGTGCGAAAATATTAGAAATAAAAAGTATTACACTAGACACTTTGTCTTCACCAAGTGATGTAAGAGACTTAGGCAAACTTGGCCTTGATTGTCAAAAACTCTTACGATCAATCTTGGATCCCGAGACGACTCACACACTCTACGATGGACAATGGATGATGGTGGTGGATGATGGTGTTATGGTGGTGGTGGGTGAAGTGTGAGAGAGGTGGTGTGCCAAGGGATGGTTTGAGCTTAAGCCAAGCACTCCTATTTATAGGCTGAACAGAAGCTCGGGCACGGCCCCGTGTCCAGTGGGCATGGCCCCGTGTCCACATCCTTCTCTTTCTTCATTTATTGCAGCTTGTCTTATTAGTTGACCACGCCCCCGTGTCCGCTGAGCACGACCCCGTGTGCAGAAGAATCTTTGTACTATGAAGATTTTCCTAGATTGTGCGAATCTTATAGTTGACCACGGCCCCGTGTCCGCTGAGCACGGCCCCGTGGTGGGCAATAGAAGCTTCTACCACTTTGTCTTTTCTGCTGACACTTGGGCACGCCCCCGTGCTAGCTGAGCACGGGGCGTGTTCAGTCTTCTGTTGTCTTGTTTTGCTTGGGAAGATGCTGTCGTGGGGTCGGACATGTCACGTCTTGTTCCTTTTCTTGTATTTTTGTTAGAATTTGATGTCTTTTTGTTTCTTTTGTTAATTTGAGCTCATTTAATCCTGAAAATACAAAAGGAAGACAAAAGCACACTTTTTCCAACATTAGTACTAAAAAAGGGTTAGTTTTATGCCTCAATTGATGTAATTTATATGTTGCATTTTGCACACATCAAATACCCCCACACTTGAATCTTTGCTTGTCCTCAAGCAAAACTCTTTAATAAGTGGCTATTACACACCCAAATGGAATGGGTAGAAAAGAAGGTTTTTGGGCTTGTCATAGAGTGTCGGGATTTCCAAGATTCTTTATTTAGTTTTATTTTTATTTATTTACAATCCTATTCGTCATGATTTATTTAAAACTTTTCATAAGATAAATTACTTATTAGGGCATAACATGCCTTTGTAAAACTTTATTTATATACAAGTTCACATACCTCACGGGGATCACTCAACACTCGGCCGAAAATGTATTTTTGTGGATCACTCGAGAGCGGTATGGAACTTACTCCTACCATAGGCTTGCCAAGCAATCAATCCTCCTCCCTTTTAACTTATAAACCTTTGTAAATATCAAGAGGACTTTTTTGGGTGAAGGGTTAGGCTTGGGTTAAAGGTAGGTGGTTGGGGTAGTGGTTAGTGGTTAGTAGAAAAAGGGCGAAAAGCGTATCAAGCATCGGTTTTCGTAAGACTTTTTAATTTTTTGTAACTTTTATTTTGATGAAGCTATTATTCAAACAAAGTTATTTTTGATGAACTTGTTTGTTTATTTTCTTTTGCTTCATCATCAACACACATTTTTTTTATAAAGTCTTACGAAAAATCGAACTTGTTACTAAAACAAATGGTTAAAAATGAAAAAGGTTTTGGTGGGTAAAAGGGTGTTTAGTTTGGGTTATGAAATGAAAAGGTTTAGGCTCAAGGGGGCTAACTAGGGGGATTTTGGGTAGGTGATAAAAAAAATAATGGTGTAGAAATAAAAAGGGTTAGTCCTAATGCCTCCATCATTTACTTACTCGGGTTTAAGTTTGTAAGGACCGGGAATGTATCGTCATGGCAAGTTCTAGAGTCGTAAGAACCAAGCGGCTATTCACACAAGAAACGAAAAATGAGCATTTAGTCTAATGATCTGTAATTGTATGCTCAATAAAGGCTCAAAACTCACTTTTGTGGGAATGGGTTTTTATGTGATCAAGTATATATAATCAAATTTTAACTAAGTTTGCCATGCCTTTTTATAATTTTCTTATGTTGGTTCTTTTTATCATGACGCTATCAGTTGTAAATTCGTAAAAATATAACCTTTTTGAGAACTTGAATTACCGAGTTAAACTTAGACAAGTAAAAAAAATGAAAATTTTTGAAAAAATTTGGGGTGATTAGCGGTTCCAATAGAGTTTTGTGTAAGGCTTGTATTTAGGACTTGCAAGATTCAAGGTTTTAGCATCCCCCCCACACTTAAATTACACATTGTCCTCAATGTGTCCCAAAAATAAGTTTTTAGGTTGATTTAATGTGTAAAAAGGTGTAAAAAGCAAAAATTTGTGTTACTGGGCGCTGAACACGGCCCCGTGTTGTCCGGGCACGGCCCCGTGTTCAAGTGCCAGTAACAAAATTAAGAGAAGCAGAAGCCTGGACACGGGGGCGTGTTGAGTGAACATGGCCCGTGTCCAGTTACCTGAACTGGGTCTTTTTTCTGCAGACAGTGCAGCACGGGGCCGTGTTGGGCGGACACGGCCCGTGCCGAGCTTACTGTAAACGAAGAAATTTGTTGGACGGTTTTGTTTTCCTGCATGGGGTGCTGGTTCAAGTTTCCCTTGTATCCTTTGCCATCTCAGATGTGTTTTATTCATTTCAACACCACCCAAACACCAAATTAATTAAAACCATCATTCATTAGTCATAGAGAGAATTACATATTAGTCCTAAAAATAAATATAAAACATAGAATAAACGTTAAAAGTCCTAATATTAAATAGGTCAAGTGATCCGTAAAATCTTCCTAAGGAGCCCTACTTCTATAATAAGAACCAAAATTCCGGAAATAGATTTCCGGTCTAAAAGCTTTGTAGAACTCCAAGCCGAACGGTGTCCCTTAGATGTTGCTAGAGCCATTCTTCTATCTCCCTCGGGAGAAGGGAGGCGACTTCATGTTCCTCGACATCTTGTGGAGGAGGAGCGACACCAATCGGAACCCCTTGGAGTACGTCTCAAGGAGGCTCCGGATGTAGGGCGTACCATTCGGGCGGAATGATGACTTCCGGCACCACATTCCATGCCCTTTGGGTAATAATCGGCACCAAAGGAGGAGATGCGAGAATGTTCAACCTTTGGTGCAAAAGGTTGACCTCCCGGAGACATCCTTCTAGTCCCACCGTCAAATGATTAATGCGGTCGACCAATGCCTCTTCCACACTTGTTACTTCATCAAGGGCCTCTCTTAGGGCGTGTCTTATTAGTTGACCACGCCCCCGTGTCCACTGAGCACGACCCCGTGTGCAGAAGAATCTTTGTACTATGAAGATTTGCCTGGATTGTGCGAATCTTATTGTTGACCACGGCCCCGTGTACGCTGAGCACGGCCCCGTGGTGGGCAATAGAAGCTTTTACCACTTTGTCTTTTCTGCTGACACTTGGGCACGCCCCCGTGCTGGCTGAGCACGGGGTGTGTTCAGTCTTTTGTTGTCTTGTTTTGCTTGGGAAGATGCTGTCGTGGGGTCGGGCATGTCACGTCTTGTTCCTTTTCTTGTATTTATGTTAGATTTTGATGTCTTTTTGTTTCTTTTGTTAATTTGAGCTCATTTAATCCTGAAAATAAAAAGGAAGACAAAAGCACACTTTTTCCAACATTAGTACTAAAAAAGGGTTAGTTTTATGCCTCAATTGATGTAATTTATATGTTGCATTTTGCACACATTAATGAGCATAAATATAAACGTGAATACAAGTGTAAAACATGAATGTTTAAGTATGGATAAAATGTATGAGTATGAATATAAGTGTAAACATAATTGTATTAGTATACATAAACTTACGTGTAACAACCCTCAATAAATCGACATCCTCGTAATAATTTCCGACTCCCTAGTATATTTTAAAATGTCCCAATATGTCTTTAAATACAACCCGTATGTGAAAACCGAGCCAGAAATATATGAAATAGTATTAAAAATAAATAAAAATTTAAATCTAGGGCTGAGGCGGGCCGCGTAGACCTACCTCAATCTTTACGCGGGCTGTACAAGGGTTAGAACAGGATTCCTTTGATTTTCTTAAGTTCAAGCGCGCTGCGTAAGACCCCGTTTAGTTAACGCGGGCCGCGAGACATCAACAACGCAGAGACACCAGAGGCCGACACGTGTCGACGTCGTGGCTAAGCTAGGCGATGACCCGGATCACCTAAACCCTACCCGGGCTAGTACGCGGGCCGCGTAAGCCCCGCTTATCTTTCACGCGGGTCGCGTGAGAGTCAAGTTCAGCAACTATATAAAGGAGGCCTCGGGCTTCAACTGAATTCGCTCACGAACGTTTCTGTATCTCAAATTCTGAAATATAGGCTTTAGAAAGCTGGTATTATACCTTCTAATTAGCGAGGTTCTGCCCCGTTGTAAGTATTATAACCCCAGTTTCGTAATAGATGCGCTGCCCGATTGATTTAGGGTTCTGTAACAACTGTCGTGGTTCTGCCCGACGTAGTTGTTGGAATGCCGTCTCGGGGAGGGTATCATTAATATTTTCAAAGGGTTATGATACTAACCTATGTACATTTGTATAAATTATAGATTATTCCCAGGAAACCCTTACGCGAAGTCTAAGATAGCAATGTGAGTTTATCCTCTTTTTGTTAACTTTTTTGTAATGTTTTACAAAACCTTAAATGTTTTACAAGGTGATTAAGCGGTGATTGAGTCTTTGTAGTTCTTCAATTACTGTCGGTATGTTGGGGTTTTGTATACAAAATTTACTACACTGTGAGTAGTAAGTCAGGATGACAATACGTTACCATTGGACAATGAGTTAGCCAATGTGTAATATGACCCACAAGTCAGTGGATTGACAGTACTAGATGGAGTAATTGTGTAGAAATAAACAATGTGGTCGCTCTCAATACTGTTTTAATTGATAAAATGTTTCTTGATTAAACTGGGATTCACTCACCAGTATTTCCCACTGACAAATGTTTTTAAAACGCGTTTCAGGTAACACAATGTGACAGCCAATTAGTAAAAAGCCAGCTGGAGAGCACTGAAGGCTTGGGAAAAACGTGGCTATAAAAGTTACCTAATAAACGATGTTTTAAATTCATTAAAATAGGGTTTATCCCTATAAATGTATTGTAATAAGAAACTTGGGTTTTACCCATGTGATTATTAATATCAAATATGGTGGTTTTACTCTGATAAACATTTCCTAACTACGGTCCTGATGTAATTTCCACTGCCAAATTAACGCAACTGATACCACCGAAACTCTGAGTTCGCGTCCGCCCGTTCCCGGGACAGTTAAGGGATCGGGGGTTGCGACAGAAGGTGGTATCAGAGCCTAGCCACTGGTGTGAGCCAAAGAAGTGTTCTGCTGACACTTAAATTCTAAATTCTGTGTTAGGAAATAAATTACGGAAATACGTGCATAACTGTAATTAATTGTTATGTGTTATTTGACTATTTGTTAGTTTATAGTATGAGTGATCAAGGACCCTCAGACGTATATCGTCAGTTATCTGAATCACCTAAGAGTGAAGGTACCTTTTCACAGCCTTCCCTTTCTGGGTATACTGCTGATCAGGAAGAAGGGATGTTTGCTTTTAAAGCTCAGTCAGAAGAGCCATTCTCTCATAAGAAACGAGGATGGTTCAGTAAGGAAGCCTTTGCACGTAGGAAAAGAATGCGAAAGTTGCAACAGCAAAGAGCCTTAGAAGCCGTTAAGCGAAAGACAGATGCCCATACACAGGATATGCTTAATAGAAGCCTAGCCAATTTCCATATCCTAGCAACAACTGCTGCTGACCCAAGTCTGGAACAACTAGTAGCCCCACAACCACAAATCCCAGAACAACCTATGGAGATAGAAAACCCTGAAAACCAAGTGGAGATGCATGACTTCAACCCAGAGGAAATCCCTAGGATACCTGCACCAAACCCCCTAGACCCAAATTACGACCCCTGGTGGGACGACAATAGGGACTTTGTGCAACGTTACCCTATCCATGAAGACCCACCCATACAGAACATAGGAGCCTACCCAGGTATGGACCTTTTAGATCCCTATTATCATGATGAATATTTTAGGGAGATCTTAGAAGATCCTTACCGATTTCAGGCACTTTCACCCCCATATCAGGAACCCGCACCCCAGATTCCGAACCCAGTCCTAAAACCTGCACCCCCAATGAGTGCAGAAAACGTCCAAGAACTTAGGACTTTTGGTGAGGAAATTTTAGAAAGCAGTGAGAGAATGCGACAGGTGGGAGAGCGACTCATATGGAAATACGATGAGCGCAATATGGATTTTTGGATAAATCCATATCCGTGAATGTGAGAATCGAGGAAACGGTAGTAGTAATAATAATAATATAATATAATAAAATAAAAATAAAATAAAATATGTGTGTACGGATGCATATTACTATTAGTGTGATTCTATTTATGTTGGTATTGTAATTTTTTTCAATACTAGTGTGTAATAGACGCATAGTATATGAATAGAGTATAGTCGCAATGATCGACGTTTTTGGCAAAAATGCGTGTCATATGATTGACTATATTAATTATTATTTTGTGATATTAATATGGGGTGAATGTTTAATATTCAGATGGCCGATGAAGGAAATCAAGGAAATCTGAATAATGATAACCAGAGTAACATTAACGTGGTTAATGAAAATCCGAGCATCAATAATAATGGAAACCAAATGGATAATAGTGCCGTTCAACACATAGTGGCACAAGGAATTATAGATGCAATGCCATTTATTATTCAGACTATTCAAAAAGCGAATAATAAAAGTAAGCATAGCAGTAAGCGACCCATTGAACCCGAAAACAGCGTGAACAATGGACCTGTACTTCAAATGTCCATTCCCAAAAGAAGAAGAACCGTGTCTTACGGTTGTTCTTACAAAGAATTGTAGTCTTGTAAACCAATAGAATTCTCGGGCAATGAAGAACCCATTGCAGCTCTACGCTGGATAGAAAGACTGAGGCTGTTCTGAAAATAAGTAAAGGTGCGGAAGGGAACAAGATAATGTTTGCTTCCAATCTATTTAAGAATTCAGCCTTAGAATGGTGGAACACTATCCTTCAGTCTAGAGGAAGTGATAGGATTTATAATATGGAATGGGAAGAATTTAGGAATGTGGTAGAAAGGAAATTATGCCCTCCTAATGAAAAGGAACAAATAGCAAACAAATTCTTAAATCTTAGGATGAATGGAGTGGATAGTAAGGGATACACGAAGTTATTCTTTAAATATGCTAGAATAGTACCAACTCTTGCATCACCAGAACCGGTATTAATCTCCCGTTATATCTGGGGATTAATTGGAGAGATTAGACATGTAGTCAAGGCAGCTAGACCTCAAACTATAGAAGAAACTGTAAAACAAGCCAATACCTTGACATATGAATTAATCCGTACTAGAGAAGAAGACCAGAGGAGGAACCTAACCCAAAGGCTTACTCAAGAATTCCGTTCTGGGAATTACAACCGTAGGAATATGGGTTCTACCTCTGCACCATACTACAAGGTCTGCAAGAAAAAGCATTCAGGAAAACGCTCCATTCTTTGCAATTATTGCAAGATGCCAGGACACAAGGAAGAAAATTGCAGGAAGAAATCCAGTAATGGATTATGCTACAACTGTGGAGAAAAAGGTCATATCAGGCCAAACTTTCCGAAATTAGCTCCAGCTACAAACAACAAGAATATTAAAAATGCTAGAGCATTTGTTCTGACTGCAGATGAAGCCAAAATGATTCCAGATGTCATAGCTGGTACGTTTTTAGTTAATGATGTCTTTGCTAAAGTATTATTTGACTCTGGTGCAAACCAAAGTTTTATTAATACATCATTTTGCAAATTTCTAAATCAGTCATTAACTAAACTACCACACGAATGCTTAGTAGAGACAGCTAATGGAGAAACCGTTAGGATTTCTGAAATCTTGCAGGGAGCAAGAATAGAAATTTTAAATCAGAAATTTATTGCAAACCTTTATCCCATGAATCTGGCAGGATTCGATGTTGTTTTAGGAATGGATTGGTTAATAGCCAATAAAGCTAGTATTTTATGTGATCAAAAGTCAATCCAAGTAAATTCACCAAAAGGTAAAACGATCACAATTAAAGGAGGTAAAACATCTAGATCCACAAAATTTATCTCTGTGATGAAAACTGCAAGTTATATAAGAAAAGGTTCTATAGTGTATTTGATTTCCATAATCACTAACACTAAAGGAAAGAATTTAAAGGATATTCCAGTAGTATCTCAGTTTTTAGATGTATTTCCAGAAGTATTGCCAGGGCAACCTCCAGATAGGGAAGTTGAATTCAGAATCCATTTAATACCAGGGACAACACCAATTGCCAAAGCACCCTACCGTTTGGCACCCGCGGAAATGCAGGAACTAAAGAAACAATTGGACGAATTGTTAGAAAAAGGATTTATACAGCCAAGTTCGTCGCCATGGGGAGCGCCGATACTATTTGTTAAAAAGAAGGACGGAACAATGCGTATGTGCATTGACTACCGTGAATTAAACAAGGTCACGATTAAGAACCGGTACCCATTACCGAGAATCGATGATCTGTTTGATCAACTACAAGGAGCTCGATTTTTCTCTAAAATCGATTTAAGGTCAGGATATCATCAGTTAAAGGTACAGGAAGAGGATATTCCTAAAACTGCGTTCAGAACAAGGTATGGCCTTTATGAATTTACTGTCATGCCATTTGGTTTAACCAATGCCCCAGCTGCATTTATGGACATGATGAACCGAATATGTAAGCCATATTTGGATAAATTCATACTCGTTTTTATAGATGATATTCTCATTTACTCTAAGAATAAAGAGGATCATGCAAAGCATTTGCACGCACTTTTAAGTTTATTAAGAAAGGAAAAGCTTGACGCTAAATTTTCCAAGTGCGAATTTTGGTTAGAACATGTACAATTTCTCGGACACCTAGTAAATCATGAAGGAATTCATGTAGATCCAACAAAAATCGAGGCGATTACTAAATGGAAAACCCCTGAGTCACCAACCGAGGTTAGAAGTTTCTTAGGACTAGCCGGTTATTATAGAAGATTCATTCAAGATTTTTCTAGAATAGCCATTCCCTTAACTAAGCTAACCTGTAAATCTGTTAAGTTTGAATGGGGATTAAAACAAGAAGAAGCCTTTAGAATCCTTAAGCATAGATTAACCAATACACCCATACTAGGATTACCAGAAGGAACTGAAGACTTTGTAGTCTATTGTAACGCTTCTAAGTTAGGTTATAGATGTGTATTGATGCAACGTCAAAAGGTAATAGCATATGCATCTAGACAACTTAAGAATCATGAAGAGAATTATTCAACCCATGATCTAGAATTAGGAGCTATATTTTTTTCTCTTAAGATGTGGAGACATTACCTTTATGGTAGTAAGTTTACCATATTCACTGATCATAAGAGTTTAAGGTATATTTTCAAGCAAAAAGAGTTGAATATGAGACAAAGACGCTGGATGGAGATGCTTAGTGACTATGATTGTGATATCCAGTATCATGAAGGAAAAGCAAATGTAGTGGCAGATGCTTTAAGCCGAAAGTATCATGAAAAGCCAAAAAGGATACGTTCTCTTAAATTAAATCTACAAGTAGATTTAAATGATCAGATAAGAGAAGCACAAGAATCAGTAATCAAGGAAGATACTGAAAAATTGAAAGGTATGATAAAAAAATTAGAACAAGGAACAGATGGAATTTGGAGATTCCATAAAAAGAGAATGTGGATACCTAAATTAGGAAACCTACGTCATCGTATATTAGAAGAAGCTCATAAGTCCAAATATACGATACACCCAGGAAATGATAAAATGTACCAGGATTTAAGGAAAATTTCTGGTGGATAGGAATGAAAAAGGACATAGCAACCTATGTTTCTAAATGTTTAACCTGTTCACAAGTCAAAGCTGAACACCAGAAACCCTCAGGATTTCTACAACAATTAGAAATGCCGGTATGGAAATGGGAATTAATAACAATGGATTTTGTTACTAAATTACCCAAAACAAAGAAAGGTAATGATACAATCTGGGTGATTGTAGATAGGTGAACCAAATCTGCTCATTTTCTACCAATGAAAGAAACTTTCAGTATGGAACAATTAGCCAAATTATATGTAAATGAAATTGTTTCTTTACATGGAATTCCTTTATCAATTGTTTCTGATAGGGATAGCCGATTTACCTCTCATTTTTGGTCAAGTTTCCAAAAAGCCATGGGAACCAAGTTAAAACTAAGCACAGCTTATCATCCTCAAACGAACGGACAAAGCGAAAGGAAAATTCAAACAATGGAGGACATGCTTAGAGCTTGTGTAATTGATTTCGGAGGTAATTGAGACGATCACTTACCTTTAATAGAATTTTCTTATAATAATAGTTATCACACAAGTATCAATGCTGCACCATTCGAAGCACTTTATGAACGAAAGTGCCGAACCCCAGTCTGTTGGGCAGAAATTGAGGAAAAGCAACTATCTGGACCTGAGACAGTGCAAGAAACAACCGACAAGATTATTCAAGTTAAGGAACGACTGAAAGCAGCACGTGATCGACAGAAGAGCTATGCTGATAACCGACGCAAACCCTTGGAATTTCAAGTAGGAGATAAAGTATTGTTGAAAGTCTCTCCTTGGAAAGGAGTAGTAAGATTCATCAAAAGAGGAAAGCTAAGTCCCAGGTATATTGGTCCTTTTGAGATTATTAGAAGAATAGGACCTGTAGCCTATCAGCTACAACTGCCAGAGGAAATGGCAGGAATACATGATGTATTTCATGTATCTAATCTCAAGAAGTGTTTAGCTGATGAATCACTAATAGTACCTCTTAAGGATATAGAGATAAATGAACAACTCAAGTTTGTAGAAAGACCTCTACAGATTGAAGACAGGAAAGTCAAGAACCTCAAACATAAGAGACTAGTTCTGGTCAAAGTAAAGTGGGACTCCAAAAGAGGACCTGAATACACATGGGAGCTTGAATCTGAAATGCAAAGGAAATATCCGCACTTGTTCCAGTAGATCTCGAGGACGAGCTCTAAAACAAGGTGGGGAGGATGTAACAACCCTCAATAAATCGACACCCTCGTAATAATTTCCGACTCCCTAGTATATTTTAAAATGTCCCAATATGTCTTTAAATACAACCCGTATGTGAAAACCGAGCCCGAAATATATGAAATAGTATTAAAAATAAATAAAAATTTAAATCTAGGGCTGAGGCGGGCCGCGTAGACCCACGTCAATCTTTACGCGGGCGGTACAAGGGTTAGAACCGGATTCCTTTAATTTTCTTAAGTTCAAGCGGGCCGCGTAAGACCCCGTTTAGTTAACGCGGGCCACGAGAGATCAACAACGCAGAGACACCAGAGGCCGACACGTGTCAACGTCGTGGCTAAGCTAGGCGATGACCCGGATCACCTAAACCCTACCGGGCTAGTACGCGGGCCGCGTAAGCCACGCTTATCTTTAACGCGGGCCGCGTGAGAGTCAAGTTCAGCAACTATATAAAGGAGGCCTCGGGCTTCAACTCAATTCGCTCACAAACGTTTCTGTATCTCAAATTCTGAAATATAGGCTTTAGAAAGCTGGTATTATACCCCCTAATTAGCGAGGTTCTGCCCCGTTGTAAGTATTATAACCCCAGTTTCGTAATAGATACGCTGTCCGATTGATTTAGGGTTCCGTAACAACTGTCGTGGTTCTGCCCGACGTAGTTGTTGGAATGTCGTCTCGGGGAGGGTATCATTAATACTTTCAAATGGTTATGATACTAACCTATGTACATTTGTATAAATTATAGATTATTCCCAGGAAACCCTTACGCGAAGTCTAAGATAGCAATGTGAGTTTATCCTCTTTTTGTTAACCTTTTTGTAATGTTTTACAAAACCTTAAATGTTTTACAAGGTGATTAAGCGGTGATTGAGTCTTTGTAGTTCTTCAATTACTCCTGGTATGTTGGGGTTTTGTATACAAAATTTACTACACTGTGAGTAGTAAGTCGGGATGACAATACGTTACCATTGGACAATGAGTTAGCCAATGTGTAATATGACCCACAAGTCAGTGGATTGACAGTACTAGATGGAGTAATTGTGTAGAAATAAACAATGTGATCGCTCTCAATACGGTTTTAATTGATAAAATGTTTCTTGATTAAACTGGGATTCACTCACCAGTATTTCCCACTGACAAATGTTTTTAAAACGCGTTTCAGGTAACACAATGTGACAGCCAATTAGTAAAAAGCCAGCTGGAGAGCACTGAAGGCTTGGGAAAAACGTGGCTATAAAAGTTACCTAATAAACGATGTTTTAAATTCAATAAAATAGGGGTTATCCCTATAAATGTGTTGTAATAAGAAACTTGGGTTTTACCCATGTGATTATTAATATCAAATATGGTGGTTTTACTCTGATAAATATTTCCTAACTACGGTCCTGATGTAATTTCCGCTGCCAAATTAACTCAACTGATACCACCGAAACTCTGAGTTCGCGTCCGCCCGTTCCCGGGACAGTTAAGGGATCGGGGGTTGCGACATTATGGGTGTGAATATAAGTTTAAGCATAGTTGTATAGGTATAAGTATAAGTATGAGGTATGAGTATAAACATGAGTATGAATATTAGCGTAAACGTAATTGTATAAATGTGAGTGTAAGTATAATTGTATTAATATGAATATAAACATGGATATAAGTATAATGTAAATGTATAATTCGTGAACCTGAGTATAATATAAAATGTATAAATATGGACGTGATTATGAAAATAACATAAATGCGTAAGTATAAATATAGACATAAGATGTATAAATACGAATATGGATATGAGTGTAAGAAGTAGTGATTTTGTATGTGATATTGATCGTAATATACGAATTTAAGCATATAAAATGCCAAGAAGTTTTGAGTATGAAAACAAAAATGAGCGGTATATGTGAAATTGTCGTGAGATATACACTAAAACACGTAAGATGATATGCATATATAGTTGTTTGAGCAAAATGTGAAGTTAAAATAGATTGAGTTGTTATGGAACGTAGAATCTAGTTTGTGAATGTAAAGGGAGTATAAAACATTTATTGATTATTTGAATTGTACCTTGTAAAAGAATGGGAATGCTACTATGGCTTTAAAAGAGTTCACATAGTTGAAAAATTGTCCGATCTCGTGAAGTTTTCTTGCCCACATGTTTTGAATTAAATTAACATATTGAGTGGTGTTGAAAAGGTTCAAGGAAAATTAGTAAGTTTGCGTTGAAGAAACACTAGATAAATGGTCGGAACCGAGATATCTAGGAGGTTTGAATCCGCATAAAAAGGTTAGCTCTCACTCGATTTGATTCAGTTGCAGCTGATCTTCTTCTCCGATGGTTCTGCAAAACAGAACACCGTTAGCCTCGCCAAGGGGAGAAGGGGGTTCTCTCCTTGACCCGACTCCGGTGTGAGAATAAGTATTGATAATGAAGAAGAAGATGTGTTTGAATAGTGTGAATAGTCTGAGTTCATAGCTGAACAGTTCTCGTATTTATAACCGGGAGTTTGGGAGGGAAAACCTGTTATTAAAAAGATGACGGAAGATGCTAACGCCGTAGCGGTTACATTTTCTTCCGTTAAGTTCTTTGATCCAACGTCAAGTTGTCTTGATCCGATGTGAATGCCCACGGATCGTGGTTTGATCTATGGCTGGGGAGTTGCCACGTGGAAAGTGATTAAGTGGTGATTACCCTTTAAGTGCATGCCTTCGTTGTGATTTCAGGGGCGTCTGTGGTAATGACACGTGTCCAGACGGTTATAACCGTCTGGGTGGTGCACGATTATATTCCTTCTAGAAGATTACTGCTATAATCTGGTGTGACACCTTACCGTGTGGAAACAGACGAATAACTCCCAAGTCTGGGTAAAATAATATCCAATTCTGGATATTTGGGCGGAAGTATTGATCTCAGGATTTTTATCCTTTGCTAATGGGAGAAAGGCGCAAGGATTTATGTTCTCCTTTGGGCGCACGATTATAGATTGCTGATTTCTTTCTTTCTTTTGTAAGACCCGTGCGCGGTCGCGCAAGGTTAAAAGGTTAGAAAGCTAGATTGTGGTATGGTCTCAAATACTTGTTATGAGGTTTTTGGGACCTTACCCCTTCAAGTCCCCCCAGTCTAGTGTTGTACTTGTGCAAATAAGTGGAGCACTGGACTTGTGAGAGGGAAATGCTTTTGGGCGCGAGAAATAAGGAATCTTCTATGAGAAGATTGAGTGTTGCTAAAAGGTTCTTCCGGAGAAATTATTCTCATATATTGACGTGTGGTGACGTTATCTATCAGTAAGAGTATGCAGTTTTTCTTCTCTCTTGGGATTTGTAGCGGTGCTTTGTCAGGCCTTTATTAATGAGGATATGACTCCTGCTCCTGTAGCGCCGCTTGGATGTGACATCTTTCTGACAATCAATCATGGTGATCCAGTTTCCCTTCCTTCGAGGTTTTATTCTCTTTATATATATATGTAATGGGGTGTTTGTTTGCTTCCTTAATTTTGGAAAAAATGAGGAGAAGGCATACCGTTCGTTCCCGACGACTCTCGGATATCCTGAGGATTCGAGAAGCTGCTGAAGCTCTCTTGTTACTTGCTAATTCTCCGCCATTGATGGCTCCCGGAGAGAACTCTATCCTTGCTGGTCCTTCAATGGTGGTTTGTTCTGAGGACAAAGTTATCCGGCAAGGGAAGGTTGCTGATTCTGACTGTAAAGGTCTTCAGCACATGGGTACTGCTGATGATGTTAGCGTTGAGCTGGATGCTGACGGCTTGACGGCTCGGTTTCCGATGCGTCGGAAGGAAGGATGCCGGTTGGTATATCAACGCCGGAAAACTCGCCGATGTGAGCAGGTGCCTGCTGTTGATGCTGATTCCGATGCTGGTTAGGTGTTTACCCTTAGGGTTGGCTCTTGTTTTTTATAAATTCTAAAAATTTTTTGAAGATCATTGCCATGATCTTGCTAAGTGTTTATGCTACACTTTTTGATGATAAGTATGTTGTGATATACTGTTTCTTGCATGTTTGGATTACAATATGTTGCATGTGTTTAATTGCTTCTTGATAGGTAAAGCGAATAAGGAATGGTACTGTGCTCATGTGTGAACGTTTGTCCAAAAAGGCGTGACCGTTTGCCTGGTTTGGACTGTTCATGAGGTGTACAGTGTTTTACCATATTGTTTTCGCGTAAGCCTGAAGAATTTCATGCAATTTGTAACAAACAGAAATAAGTATGAGAGTAAATATAGATGAAGCGCGAGGCTTGTAATACAAATGTTAATAGGAAATACATTGCTTGTAAATGATTTAACCTACATGTAACACCTGCGCAGCTGTTGCGCGTTCCAGGTGCATGGGACTAGAGTCCCATCGAGTCTTTTTAGAGTATACGCCCCTTTGCCTAGGACCTCATTAATGACATATGGTCCTTCCCATCTTGGCGCTAATTTGCCTGGTTTCTCAGCGTTGGATGCTTCATTATCGCTCAAGACGAAATCACCCGGCACGAATGTGCATACGCGGACACGCGCGTTGTAATATTTTTCGAGTTTGGATTTGTACCTGGCCTCTGTGATAGCGGCGTTCTCGCGCCGTTCTTCGAGGAAGTCTAGATCCAATCTTCGCTCGTGCTCATTATTCTGTTTTTCCATGGCTATCATGCGTGGTGATGGTAAGCCGATTTCAGCCGGTATGACAGCTTCAGATCCGTAGACTAGACTGAACGGAGTTTCGCCTGTGCTAGTTTTTGGCATTGTTCGATGCACCCAGAGGATACTAGGGAGTTCGTCGACCCACCCCCTGCGTGCTGTTCCAAGTCGCGCTTTTATGCCGTCGACAATTTGTTTGTTTATACTTTCTGCCTGACCGTTTGCTTGTGGATGTGCGACGGAGGCAAAGTTGTGCTCGATCTTCATTTCTTTGAACCATTTTTGAAGATCTTCTGCGGCGAAGTTTGTACCGTTGTCGGAAATAATGCGCAATGGTAATTCGAATCTGCAAATGATATGTTCCCATATAAATTTGCGGATTACCATCGCTGTTGTTGAGGCCAAAGCTTTAGCTTCCACCCATTTTGTGAAGTAATCGACCGCGACGATGATGAATTTTACTGCACCTGGCGCGTCAGGAAATGGGCCGACAAGATCGATGCCCCACTGTTGGAACAGCCAGGCAGAAGTAACGGGAATTAGCGGATTTTTGGGTCGGAGTGTCTTTGGTGCGTGGCGTTGACATGCTGCTCATCTTCTTAATAAATCAACTGCGTCCATGTGCATCCCTGGCCAATAGTATCCGGCGCTCATTATTTTTGCCACGACCATGCGCGGTCCCGCGTGTATTCCGCATAAACCCTCGTGGATTTCTCTGACTAGGTATTGGGCGTCTGTTTTATCAACACAGCGTAGTAATGGGCCCATAAATGATTTTCGGTAAAGGACGCCATCCGCCATTTCATAATTTATCGCTTTATGTTGTATTTTTCGAGCTTCTGCTTTTCCTTCCGGAAGTTTTCCGTGTTGAAGGTACAAAATAATTGGAGACATCCAGGATGGATTTCCCATTTCTATGACGCTTACTTGCTTGAAATGAATAGAAGGGTTGGATAGTACCTCTATGCGTACTTCTTTTGCTAAGTGCTTGAAGCTGGTAGCGGCTAATTTGCTCAGCGCATCTGCGTGCTTGTTCTCGCTTCTGTT
The DNA here is from genome assembly GCA_030545235.1 of Helianthus tuberosus. Taxonomy (NCBI): domain Eukaryota; kingdom Viridiplantae; phylum Streptophyta; class Magnoliopsida; order Asterales; family Asteraceae; genus Helianthus; species Helianthus tuberosus. The sequence continues at coordinate 183,275,126 of CM060369.1, read as the reverse complement.
TATGTGGTTAACTTTGAATGTTTGGAATTGGCTGATTAGAACTCGCGCTTGTTCAAGGTATAATGCCATAGCTTCTTTTGCATCGTAGTTGCCATTAACTTGCTCGGCTACTAGTTTTGAATCAACGTTAGCTTCAAGATTTCTTGCCCCCATTTTTAGCGCTAAGCGAAGGCCAGCTAGAAACGCTTCATATTCTGCTTCGTTGTTAGTGCTTCGGAAATCTAGGCGTATGGCATATGTGAGTTCGTGATTATCTGGGCTGATTAGTCGGAGACCTGCTCCTGCTCCATCGTCATTGGAAGCGCCAACTGTGTGTAAAGTCCAGACTCTATCGTCGAAAACGGGTATAGGGTTCTGGATTGCTTCGCACTCTTGAACTTTGTCGATGGGAACTTCGGTAGTAAAATCTGCTAGGACTTGCCCTTTGATTGCTGGTCTTGGTCTATAGAAGATATTGTATCCTCCCAGCTCAATGGCCCATTTAGCCAACCTTCCCGCTACGTCGGGTTTGGATAAAATCTGGCCCAAATGATAATTGGTGAGAACTGTGATGACGTGGCCCGAAAAATATCTGCGTAGTCGTCGTGATGCGTGTACTAGTGCAAGGACTAGTTTTTCTATCATTGAGTAACGAGTTTCCGGACCGGTGAGCATTTTGCTTATATAATAGATTGGAGTCTGAATGTTTTCGCGTTCTACCATCAGTACTGCCCCGACCGCTACTTCCGCAGCAGATAGATATAATATTAGTGGTTCTTTTTCTTTTGGCGCGGTCAGCGTTGGTAACTGGATTAAACATTCTTTCATTTGCTTGAACGCTGCTTCCGCTTCAACTGTCCATTGAAAGTCGGTTTTCTTTGCGCAATTTCGTAGCGTGCTGATGAATGGATAAGATTTTGATGCGTGATTAGCCAAAAATCTGTTCAAGGCTGCCAAACGCCCGGCGAGCCTTTGCATTTCTTTGACTGTTGTTGGTGACGGCATTAGCTGAATAGCCTGCACTTTTTCTGGATTTACTTTAAAGCCATCTCTTGTGACTATGAAACCCAAAAATTTTCCTTCTTCCATGCCGAAGGAGCATTTTGTTGGGTTGAGTTTTAAATTCACACTGCGCAGAGAGTCGAATGTGCGCTGAATATTGTTGAGCATCGAGTCTTCCTCATGGCTAATGATGACAAGGTCATCCATGTACACTTCAACTGTCTTGCCGATGTCGCTGTTGAAAACTGTGTCCATTAATCTCTGGTAAGTTGCGCCGGCATTGCGTAAACCAAAAGGCATTTTGGTGTAGCAGAAGATGCCTTTATCAGTGCGGAATGCGGTCTTATCTTCGTCCTCCTCTTTCATCTGGACTTGATGATAGCCTTTGTAGCAGTCGAGAAAACATTTCCATCTGAATGATGCTAGGGAGTCGACTTTTTTATCTATCTCCGGCAGTGCGTAGCAATCTTTCGGACATGCTTTGTTGAGGTCTTTGAAGTCGACACACATTCTCTAGCCACCACTGTGTTTCTGTACCATTACAGGATTAGCAACCCATGTATGGTATTTGACTTCTCGTAGGATTCCTGCGTTGAGTAGTTCTGCCACTTGTTCGTCCATGGCTTTTGCTTTTTCTTCACTAAAGCTGCGCCTCCCCTGAGCAACAGGTTCCGCTGATGGTTTTATAATTAGGCAATGCTGCGCTATGTCGCGCGGGACCCCAGTCATGTCTGCTGGGCACCAGGCGAATATATCTTTGTTGTTAGACAACAATTCTTTGAGTTGTGTTCGTGTTGCTGGTGAAATGGCGTGTCCCAGCAGGATGGTCTGCTCTGGGTATTCGTTGTTCAAGACCCATTTCTCTGGTTCGTTTGATGTCGAAGGTTTGACTGCCTTTGTTGGTGGTTCATCGTCCACATACATGACTTCTTTACTCGAGTATAGAATTGCAACACCGGTTTCCGTTGGAAATCCACATGCAGCATGCGGGATAGAAGTGATCATGCTAAATTCTCTTTGTGACCTTCTTCCGAGCAGGATATCATGGCGTGACGTTGCCGGCATGACCATGAAATTGACTGTGACGGTTCGTGAATGCTCGCCATCCGATAAAGTCACAGGGAAAGCTATTTGCCCTAATGGGAATACAGCTTCGTTGCAGAATCCGGTGAGGGGAAAATCGACCGGTTCCAGGCGTGCTTTGTCTTCTGGGTCTAGCTGTTTGAAACATTGCTCATATATGATGTCCATCGATCTTCCTGGATCTATAAACATATAATCCATTCGGTAATGTCCGAAGATACCAGTAATAATCACTGGTCGTTCTTCCTGAGGGCCCCCAGGAACAACAGGAAACACAACTTGCTGTTCCCTCCAATGTTGATCGTAGTTTCGTTTATTTGGCCTTCGTGACGGACCTCCTTGAATCATGTTTGTTTGTTTGGTTTGTATTTCAATGGTACGATGAGATTGGATGTCCCCCTGAGGTGGTGTTGGTGGGTCCAATACTGTAGTGATGATTTCTCCTCCAGATCTGACGTTTGGGAACTCAGATCTGGTGATTTGCACAATGATTGTGTTTAAAGCAGCTTGGCCTCTGCTTAACCAATGTTCTGGGGATCTTTCTATGATTAGATCTGAGAAATTCTTCCTTTCTGAGTGACTGTTATCTCTGTTTTTTCTCATGATTTCATTGATCTGAGTATTTTGGGTTGTAGAACCTTCAGATCGAGGATCTGATAGGTGAGATAATGAAGTTTCTGTCATGCTAAGAACAGAGTATGAGATGAACTAAATCGAAACGAGATAAAAACTAGAAAACAGAGGAATCGGTGGGCGCCAATGAAGAAACACTAGATAAATGGTCGGAACCGAGATATCTAGGGGGTTTGAATCCGCATAAAAAGGTTAGCTCTCACTCGATTTGATTCAGTTGCAGCTGATCTTCTTCTCCGATGGTTCTGCAAAACAGAACACCGTTAGCCTCGCCAAGGGGAGAAGGGGGTTCTCTCCTTGACCCGACTCCGGTGTGAGAATAAGTATTGATAATGAAGAAGAAGATGTGTTTGAATAGTGTGAATAGTCTGAGTTCATACATGAACAGTTCTCGTATTTATAACCGGGAGTTTGGGAAGGAAAACCTGTTATTGAAAAGATGACGGAAGATGCTAACGCCGTAGCGGTTACATTTTCTTCCGTTAAGTTCTTTGATCCAACGTCAAGTTGTCTTGATCCGATGTGAATGCACACGGATCGTGGTTTGATCTATGGCTGGGGAGTTGCCACGTGGAAAGTGATTAAGTGGTGATTACCCTTTAAGTGCATGCCTTCGTTGTGATTTCAGGGGCGTCTGTGGTAATGACACGTGTCCAGACGGTTATAACCGTCTGGGTGGTGCACGATTATATTCCTTCTAGAAGATTACTGCTATAATCTGGTGTGACACCTTACCGTGTGGAAACAGACGAATAACTCCCAAGTCTGGGTAAAATAATATCCAAGTCTGGATATTTGGGCGGAAGTATTGATCTCAGGATTTTTATCCTTTGCTAATGGGAGAAAGGCGCAAGGATTTATGTTCTCCTTTGGGCGCGCGATTATAGATTGCTGATTTCTTTCTTTCTTTTGTAAGACCCGTGCGCGGTCGCGCAAGGTTAAAAGGTTAGAAAGCTAGATTGTGGTATGGTCTCAAATACTTGTTATGAGGTTTTGGGACCTTACCCCTTCATGCGTCATTTCAGATGACCTTGTATTAAAGAATGAAATTCGAAGTTTAGAGGTGCTTGTGAAAATGTTGATCCTTAGAAATAAATTTGATGATTGTTGAAGAGTGTTCTCAATAAAATATTTTATTGATTTTGTAAAAAGTTTGAGAGAACGATCGAACAATATTTGTTATATTATATATGTGTATACGAAAAGTTGGTGATGATTGTCTAAATACTTGGGAAATCACTCTATAACTCTATAGTATTATTATGTGTGCAATACTATAAATATATATTTAGAAATATATGTGTTATTTTAAGTTCTCGATACGTAAATTGTAAATTGTATTTGCACTAAGATGTTAGCGTAACATGAAACAAGCATATACAAATTAATATGCACTTGACACATTTATATTTTATTAAGGATCCATTTTATATTGTATGAAAAACGAGTAACTAGTGGGTATAATTAAGCGGGTATTTTTTACATCAACTAAAACCCATATTTAAACTCAACCTACCACCTAAACTAATAAGGGTGTTAGGAGTGGTATCGGCAAAGAGTGCGGCAAAGGGTTTTGCCGCGCGGCAAACACCACCGCCAACCCTTTGCCGAGGCGGTGAATTGTGTGGTGCGGGGAGTGCATGCCGACGCGGGGAAGGGAGGAAGGAGAGAGAGAGAGGGGGTAGTGTGGGGTGGGGTCCATTCCAATCTCAACCAATCACACCTTTTTTTTTTTTTTTTTTAAGTTTACCACTTCACCAAATGTCTAAACCATTGCCAACACTTTTCACCAAACTTTAAACACTTTTCACTGATTGACGTGCCGCACTCTGATTGGTTGATTTTTTTAGTTTGCCACTCTCAAGTGTTTAACCACTCTCAAGTGTTTAACCACTCCTGACACCCTAATAAACAAAAAAAAAAAGCAATCATCATGACAGAACCCTAGTCTTGTACGACCATCACCATCACTCCCCATATCTTATGAGATTTGATTTTTAAATCTCATCCCATTCTTAGAGCATTCACATCCAATCCACTAAAAATATACATACATTCCACTAAAAAACAACTCCTATATCAATATATTTCCACTAAAAACAAATATTTTTTCTCTCTCCTTTTCAATATATATTACATTTTTCTTTTTCCTTCACTTACAACTACTTTCAATATATATTAAAAAATTATAGTGGATGAACAGTGTCCCCCCAAATATACAGATTAACAGTAATATTTTCTCTCTCCTCCACTCACAACCACTTTTTATACTCTTTACATTTTAAAAACCTCACACTCACAATATGATGCCTCGGATGTGAATGCTCTTAGAAGGATTGTCTTGATTTTTTTAGATTTAATAGGTTTTCTTTTTTGTCACATAACATTCTCATCATCAAAGTGAAGACACAAAACTTCAAATTTCAGTTTTCTTTCTTTCTTACTCACGGCTACACATCCACATACAAAACCCTTCCATTTTTCGATGATTGCTTCAAGGATTCAAGATAAATTCAAGTGTCTCAAGGTGAATATAGTGGCGATCAAGTGTTTTTAAGCCTCCTTATCTATCTAAACCTTCTCATTTCTTGTTTTAGTAAGCATTTTTCATCTCCCTAAACTCTAGTTTTAACACTTTACAAGTTGTTTATGTAGCTCGTTCACCCATAGAGGTTTGTTTGGTTAAAAACAAATTCATTTAAAACCAACACTTTTATATTTTGAGTTTTCTAAAAATATAAGAATACATTTTGGTTCAACCCGGTTCAGGTTCGGGTCGACACGGTTCAACCCGGTTCAGGTTCGGGTCAACGCGGGTCAATGCGATCAGATTCGGGTCAACTATAGTCAATGCGGACAACTTTGATGTTCGGTTCGGGTCAAGTGTGGTCAAACTCGGTCAACAGGTCAGTTTTGGTGTTCGGGTCAACACGGTCAAACCGAGTCGACTCGGTCAAACCCGGGTCAACTCGGTCAACAGCGGTCAACTCAGGTCAAAACAGTCAACACCGGGTCAAAGTTAGTCAACGTGGTTCGACGAAACGGCACGAAGAATCGGTGAAAATTTAAACGAAGCGAATTCTAATATCGTATTTTATACATTGTTTATATACGTTATAGTTTACGCGAACCGAGCTTGAATCATGGTAGTTTATATTTTGCGATTATTTCCATTTTGCAAACTCGACAAAAGATTACGTATTGTTGAAAAGTTATTGTTTAATTTTGTTGGAATTTGAAATTTTATCCACACTTTAGTTGTCGGGATCGTCCAAAAACAGGGGAAACTCTGTCTGATTTCCACAAAAATCCAAAATACAAAACATAATTTTATTGTTTAAACGACACTTGTTGAAATCCGAGCCTTCTTATAGAATGAATAAAAACGTATTTACTTTTACGACGTTATAAGTTAACGAAAAACCGATGTAAAATCTAAAATAAATATAACTATTTATATTTGTTTCAAATGCCCAAACCTCGTAAACTTTCACATCAAAACTATAGTTAGTTATATTTCGTTCAAACGTCGTCATTCGTATAACTTTTATAAAATAAATATAATTGTTATATTTATTTCAAATGTCGCACATTCATATACTTTTATAAAAATAAATATAATAGTTTATGTTTATTTCAAACTTCTAAACGAAGTACGACACATTTCCGTTCCATTATTCATCTACGCCTACTATTCGCAGGGACTAGCATGGCTTCGGTAATATAATTACGCTTATGTATATATATATTTGTGTAAATATAAATACCTTAATCACACGCAAACTAAGTCGTTTCCGAGACTTTGTTTTATCCCGATTTTAAACGGGATCAACTAACAATAGTTTGGTTATTTCAAACCAAAATAATAACACCTATATAAAATCGTTTAGTTAACGATTCGGTAGAGCTCGGACACGTAGTGTAGCTACGTTTAAATTAGAAACTGATAAGTTATTCCCTGTTAGGAATGCTATAGTTGCACGGTAGCGAATTCACGATCTTGGAATGACATCATGGAATCACATTTAGCTAGCTTTGCACAAGGACATCAAGGTGAGTTCATAACCCTCACTTTTTACGGTTTTACATTTGTACAAATGTTTTCGGGGGTGGAAAGACATGCAAGTTTTTGCAAAAGCAAACACTATTTCAATGAACGAAAACACATATTTATAAACCATGTTGCAAAAGAATTTCAACAAACTCGAATGGTTTACCAAAGGTTTATACTACACATATCGGTTTTACAAAACAAACGCGTATTCTCGCAAACGTTCATGATTTTCATGACTAGTGACTGGGATGTCCTAGTCACAATAATGGGACTGGGTTGGTCTGCGTACGAACAACGAGACAACCCAATGGGTTTATGTCCCCCTTTTCTTTTAAAATACATATTAACTAGGGTATGATTAAGCTATGGAATGAATTCTTGGATCACGTGCGAATAGGCGCTAACTTAGGCACCATTAATCCTTTTAAGGACCACGAAACAGGGGGTATATCTATCGGGTACGGGCGAGCCCCACTCACGGTCCTTGTGGCGGCCACTTAGAGTGCTTTTGTGTCCCTGTCGAAGTGAATCGACACTTAAATCGTCTACCGGGTTGAGTGCCTCCTATGTGAACACACATATTAATGTCCTAGCTACACATTAATGATCATTAGGTTCATAGACGCTTACATACCAACTTTCGATACTCAAAAACCTTCAAATGTTTTAATAGTCATTTGACGAAAACTCATGACACATGGATTTACGAACTTGGTAACGTTTTTCAACTTATGCACGAGTAAGAGGACGGGTTGGTCCTGCTTACAAAGAATCTCGTGGGCTAGACCCACAATTTTCATATAACATGCCGAGAAAATGATTTTACTAAATTTTCTCCACAACTTTTAAACCGGTAAATAAAAAGATTTGTTTTAAATCTTTTCCAAACAAACTATGAACTTGCTCAATGGTATGTTGATTTTTCGTATGTTTCTTTCTCAGGTTACTTCCTCGAATTATGGCACAGTTGGAATAGGAGAACCATTGGAGACTCGAGTACTTAGAGGGCGTTCGTTTTCTAGAAGTCTTAGCTTAACTGCTTCCGCTGTGCAATGTAGATACCGGTCCAGTCACGCTAGCTCTGATTTAGGCGGGGTCTGACAAATGTAAAGAAAACACGAATTTCGTTATGATTCAAGTCCCAAAATTTAACCAAAAATAAAATTGTCTGTGTTAGTTTTCCTTTATGACTTTCTAGTTTATAACATTTTGATTGCGATAAAATATGGCCATTGTTCATGTTAGTTTTCATTTATGACTTTCAAGTTTATAACATTTTGATTGCGGTAAAATATGGCCATTGCTCAATAAGGACAGACAAAGTCCTTTTACCTTTGAAGTGAAATTCTTTTGACAACGAAAATGAAAGTTATGAGGGTTATCACACTCCCGATATAGACTGGTATCAGACCAACTATGTTTAATAAAATTTGTTGGGGTTTTCAACTATTTGATAGGTTACAACGATGATATAGCTTTTTGTTTCATTTTTTTCTTTTTCATTTAATGATGGCATCAACTGATGACATAGATTTTAACATGTTTGATAAAGGGTTCTAATAATTCCACATGGTAAAATCTTGTTCTAACATGGTGTATATGGGTCGTATAAGGTTATACGGCCCGTATAGAATAAAATGAACTGACAAAGGTTGTGCCAGCAATATCTGAACTTCGATCAACGTACAATGAATAGGGTAGAGGGTCAACATGCCCTTTTGAAGCATTACCTAGGCGACTCGAATTACACGCTGGATAAAGTGGTACCACTTATTGATAAGCTCATATGAAACCAGGTGACAGAAATAAAAAGCAGCATTGAAGCAAGTAGGAGCCGAACAATGGATCCACATAACATGCCAATATTTGATCTTCTACGAAAGAAGGTTTCACATGCCTGCCTAGACTTGATACTCGATGAATTAAAGTCTATAGAAATCTTACAGGCAGCTAACGGTACATGCGCGTGCCGTTTGCATACAAGTTGTGGGTTGCCGTGCGCGTGCCGGCCGTTGCTACTGTATACAGTCAATGGTAATACATTCTTCGAACAACCACATTTTATAATCAGAGCATTTCATCACGCAAAATATTATTCACGTTTTATGTTGTTTGTTGGTTTCTTTTTTAGGTCAAATGCTTCCGTTGGAGTTGATAGACCCCTTTTGGCAAAAGTTAAATTTGGATTCCGTACTCAAACCGAGCGAGGAGGAGTTTTTTGACTTAGACGACGAACTTGCGCTTCTAAAACAACATCTAATGGCCCAGCCGAGATAAATAAAGAAAAACCGGATTCAAAAGATGGAGGACTTGGTACAACTCAATAAGACAAAGCTAAAACAACCAGTTGTGCAAAAAACACACGGGGTCGTCCAAGTTTAAAAGCTCAGCAACAAAGGAAGGTTGATTCGTTTACGGAGCCTTCAAGACATAACTTTATTTCATCAGCAGACGCATATGGTGATTCACCCCCTGGTTTTGGCACACAAGAGTCATTCAACGAACCTACCAGACATAGCTCGTTTGTCGAGTCACAAAGTTATTGTACTGAAACACCTTGGTTCATCAGCGAGATTGCGAAAGGCGCTAAGAATTTGAAATCGAAAAAGAAGGTGGCAAAATCAATGGAAGAGACACTTCAATTACCTTTGCTGCCTGCCGCACAACTAAATTTGTTCATGCACTTCAAACGGTTCATTCCTCTTTGCTTCTATCTGACGGGTGGTCCATAGGACAACCCTTAAGTGTTATAAATGATAATTTAACCTCGCATTTATCCATGTAATTGTCTAGAATTAGGTATCTACGATTGTTTGTGTTTTAGTTACAAATGGAGCTTAAAAGGGAAGGAATTTGGGGCATCAATAAAAAATAAAATATTGGAATGGAAGAACTAAGAATATCACATGATAGAGGATGAAATTACGAGAATGTGGGCGAAAACGGCGAAGAAAACGGAGTTGAAACGAAAAAGTTATGCTGAAAACAAAATTTCATGCTGAAGCCCACCATAGCCTATGGTGGAGGGCGTAGCTTACGGTGGTCCCTGACATAAATTGTCACCGTATGACAGTTTAAAGCCACTGTAAGCCATTCCAAGCCACCGTAAGCTACGGTGGCCACCATAGCATACGGCGCTGACCTGCGTAAATGTGTAACTTCCACCTTTTAGTGCGGATTTATGGTGTCTTTTCATGTCCAATCAATCCCATTCGGTTACCAGCAGTCTAGAGGCGAATTTTGGGTGTTCTGGAGAGCTTGAAACAATTTCTAAACATCTTGTTAGTGTTTTAATTCTTATGAACATTGATATGTATGTGATGATGATTGTCCAAGTCATGAGTGGCTAAACTTATGGTGGTCATCTTTAGTTGAAGGTTTGTTTGAGACAGTTGTGCTTTGATTTCGTATTTCTAGAATGATAAACTTAATCTATGTTTTGTTTATTATGGTGTGTGCTTATTTGCTTGTAAATTGTTGATTCTTATGTTATTCTAATTTGAAACCATACGTTCTTGGTGCCGTTGGCAATCGAGATATCATGGGTAGAATTAGGATTGGGTAAGAGTTAATTGGTCATCGGGTAACAACCTCACGTTCTAGGAATCTGAGTACTTAGCTCCCTTTTATCACAACAAGTAATTACACATGAACTATGTCTATGTAGTTCTTTCCAGTGAATGATAGCACAAACGTTGAAGCAAACCGGAAACTAAAGATGGTAATTTGTCTCTAAATTGTTTACAAACCAAAACTCTCATTTTGCAATTAGAATAGTAATCTTAGTTTTTAAAACTCAAATAAATCAATCCAGCTCTTTAATTTATTTTATTGCAATTAGTCTAATTTTAGTTAACTTAGAGAAACCTTTAAATAACGCACATTCCACAAACTCCCTGTGTTCGATACCCACTTGCCACTAACTATTAGTAGTAATTGGATTAAATTTGATTGTGACCACGACATCACGTCAAATTTTGGCGCCGTTGGGAGTAGTGGGCAACGTGTGTTAATTTAAAAGTTTTGTTTGTTATTTTTGGGTTTACGCTTGTTGTGTTTAGTGTGCAGGTACTTTAGATGTATGCATACTAGGGGCTCTCACAAGTCATCACCGCTATTGTTTGATCCGGAAATTGAAAGAACTTTGCGTCAAAACAGAGTTTTGGTACGAGAAAACAAAATTATTAGTTCACCCACTTCACCTATCACACCTAGAAATATCATGGCTGACTCACAAGTTCCACCCACTACGGGTCAACCAACATCATCATTCATTCCTACATCAACACAACCTTCACCAAATACTACCATTCCTACTTCCACACCAGAAATCAAACCAACCAACACTACCTTACCTGAGAACACACAACCTGAACACTCTTTCAGTTACAACCCTACATCATCCGCTGTTCCAACTTATTCAACATTTTTCCCAACATCCGGCCAACCATCATCATCACAAATACCACCCACCTAACTTATACCAAACTGGTCCATCTATTATACATTCTACTCCATTCCAACCGGGAGTGCAATTTCAACATGCTTCGGGAGTAAGACAAGACGGGTTCAATGATGGGTACGATTACGACTTTGGGGGATATGATGAAGAAGGATACGTGTATGGGGGTGATGGAGATCAAGGGGAGTATACCTATGTTCAAGGCCAAAATCAAAGAATGTCAAGTGTTGGTATGATTCCTCAACAACAAATCATACCTCAACCATTGCCACCACAAGGTCCATCGATGCAAAGACAAGTGGGGCCGAGATTTCAGCCACCTCTACAACAATTTGGGCCTCCACGAATGCAAGTTCAAAGACCAATGGGTCCTATACGTCCAAGGGTCCGGTTAGGTGTACCAAGAAGACATATTCGCGAACACGCAAGAGGCATAGAAGCACATTTTAGACAGGTGATCACTCATAATCCTTCACCAATAGTTATCCCTAAAAATGATCAAGGGTAGACGTTTGAAGTGCGAACGAATTGGTTACAAAGTTTGCCAAAGTATAAGGGCCAAGCAATGGAGGAGCCTTATTTTCATTTGGATGCTTACGATTCGATTTGTAATACTATTGGGGGTCAAGGGTTCTCAGCCGATGATGTTAAATTGGTGCTATTCCAATTTTCCTTAGAAGACAAGGCTAAAAAGTGGTTCTATACATTACCTTCGGCATCTATCTACACATGGGCGGAAATGCAACAAATCTTCTTGGATGAATTTTATACCGCTCAAAAGATAAATGATGCTAGAAAAGGTTTGAGAAGTTTTCAACAACAAACGGGTGAAGTTTCACGAAGCGTTCGAGAGGTTTAACATGATGATAAAGAATTGCCCTCATCATGGGATAGAGCTATGGGAGTTGATGAATGCTTTTCATGAAGGATTATGTGCCGAAGATGCACGCAACTTAATGTCGATCACAAATGGCACTTTTGGCACAAATTATGAGCATGACGATTGGGAATTTTTGGAGTAAATGGCGGTCACATCAAAAAGAAAAGCTCAAGCATCAAGGAGAGCACGACCGGCCATTACCCGAACTCAAGTGCACGCGGTAGACGATGGTAATATTCAAACTTCTAATCAAATTTATGATGTTTGTGCACTTTGTAATGAGATAGGGCATGCGGCTGAAAATTTCCAAGGAGTGGAAGGGCAATATGAAGAGGTGAATGCGTTGCAAGGGCAAGGAGGGGGTGGTAGAAATTACAACATGAATTCCAATACTTACCACCCCGGTCTAAGAAACCACCCGAACTTTAGATATGGGAATCCCTTAAATCAAGCTAACCCAAACTTTCAAGGAAACCAAGGTAATTATGTTCCTCACTAACAATTTAATAATCAATGTTTCCAAAGGCAATTCCAACAACCGGGTAACGAACAAAGTGGGTTTTCGGGTCAAGGTTCCTCGGGTGGAAATGAGGTCATGGAGATGTTGAAAGCGATGCAAATGGACATGCAACGAAGAAATCAGCTTGATGAGGTTCGTATGCGAAAAGATGAAATCCGTGACAAAGTTATTCAATCGTTGACCACTCAAATGGGTCAACTTGCAAGTGAAGTGGCGATATTGAAGAAAGCAAAAGGCCAGCTACCGAGTGACACGGTGACAAATCCCAAGAACGTAAAAAGCGTTAATATCAATGTGGTAAGCACCGTTCCTAGTACCGAATTTAATAAAAAATTTCTAACCTTTTCGTGTCAAATAAATACAGGTATAGGGAAGGACGCCGATGGTGAGAATGATAAAGAACATGGAGCACCAATCGTGCCTATCCATGTGGGAAAATTAAAAATCCCTCACGCATTGTTGGACTACGGGGCGAGCATGAGTGTGTTACCAGGTGATCTATATGACATGTATGATTTTGGTTCGCTCGAAAATATAGACACCATGGTGAGTTTGGCGGATGAGAGTTGGAGGCGTCCGCGAGGAGTGGTTAGGAATGTCATAATTCGGTTGGGAGAATTCGACTATCAGGTGGATTTTCTAGTCTTAGATTATGTTTCTACCGAATTGGCATCACAATAAAGGGTAATTTTAGGTCGACCGTTTCTCTATACAACAAATGCTCAAATCAATTGTAGAGACGGGGTTATTACTATGACCGAAAAGAACCGTAAGTTGTACTTTGATGTTCATACTAGGGAGATTAGTTATGAATCTATTAAAGAGAAGGGTAGAGAGTCTAGTGACCATATGAAAAGTGTGCATCAAAGAATAAAAACAAACAAACCACCGAGGTGTGAAAAGAAGTATGAGGGTTCGAGCAGGTATGTAGTTGACTATCCACCGAAGGGACATTTGATGGATGCATTTCAACCAATGACAAGCTATAGTGGGAAAGGTGATAGGAACCGATTCTTTGAGCCACCATAAATGGAGGTGGCATGGTCTGGCTGAAGACTCGAAACTTAGCGCTGCTCGGGAGGCAACCTGGGGTTTTATATTGATCTTGCTGTTTCTATCTTTCTATGTTTCAGGGCCATGGCGACATTCAAGTGTGGGGAAGATGTGCGGATATTTGTGTGAAGGTGGTGATAGGAAGTCGGATTATCTACAACATCTGTTGTGTCAAACTTCACCAGGTCAATGTACTCTTTCCTTAGTCTTGTTATGTTCTTTAGCTTTGAAATACTGGTAGTTAGTTCGTTTGCTTTTAGATTAAAAAATAAATAAATAAACAAAAAGAAATTTGGGGTTTGAGTGTTTGAGCTAATATTGATGTTGAATGGTTTTTAGCTATCTTTCCTTCCAAATCCATACATTGGGGTCAATATATCCCAAGTGTGAGGATGGGGGAAAATTTTGATGGTTTTAAAAATTTTAAATCAAGCGAAACATTGTTGGAATTTGAACGCTTTGTACTAACCCCGAGTGACACACCGGCAACCCTTATTTAACCCTTTTTCTTGGTGAGAGTTGAAGCCAAAATTGTAAATAAATAATGCTTATCTTTGATGAGAGTGGCAATGGGTGGGGGTGTATTAGAACTTGTGCTTGAATACGGTTTGAGGCCTTAGCTAAACATGAATGTGGAAAGGATAAGGACAATTAGGTATCCTCGTCTTGGTGTGTGTGAGTGTGGGATTTGGGGGGGGGGGGTTGGACCTCATAAATTATATATATGAGCTTGGTAGTGAGAGGGGCGGGGGTTTGGACATTTAGTTGCCCATTTTGTGCCTAAAGCCAATCATTTGTTAACCCATACCTAGTTCCCCAAAAATTTACCCGCTTTGACCCGGTCTTGTAGCATTAGTAGTTGTTCTAGTTGTGTTTATCTATGTTACGTTTGGATGTGTTCTTGTGTTTGATTGTAAAAAAAAAGAAAGAAAAAAAAAAGAAAAAGCAATGAAAAAAATATGATGCATGAGTTGTCTTGTATATAGAAGTTTATGTTTTGTTTTGTTAGTTTAATGTGTAATAAAAAGACCGGGTTAAGTCATTCGCCACTATACATATATATTTCCATTTCCTACCCGTATGCCTAGCCACGTTACAACCTTTAAGTCCCTTTGATTTGCATTCATGCTTTGGCACTTGTTAGGCGGAGAACCGATTTAGGTACAAGCATATAGTTGTGCAATCATCGGTTTGCTTTTTGTGTGTCTAGCTTATCTTTGCTAGTGCTTACTTGTCGCCGAGAGGAGAGATATAGCGAGGGGTGCGTTGCTTGGGTGTTAGGAAAGGGTTAGTAAAAAGATGACATGTTTTTGTTTGATTTATGTTGATCGCTTGTGCATTTGAAAATGGTTTTGATGGGTTGCTTGGGACAAGCAACGGTTAAGTGTGGGGATGCGACGGGTGGTCCATAGGACAACCCTTAAGTGTTATAAATGATAATTTAACCTCGCATTTATCCATGTAATTGTCTAGAATTAGGTAACTATGGTTGTTTGTGTTTTAGTTACAAATGGAGCTTAAAAGGGAAGGAATTTGGAGCATCAATAAAAAATAAAATATTGGAATGGAAGAACTAAGAATATCACATGATAGAGGATGAAATTACGAGAACGTGGGCGAAAACGGCGAAGAAAACGGAGTTGAAACGAAAAACTTATGGTGAAAACAAAATTTCATGTTGAAGCCCACCGTAGCCTACGGTGGAGGGCGTAGCTTACGGTGGTCCCTGACATAAATTGTCATCGTATGACAGTTTAAAGCCACCGTAAGCCATTCCAAGCCACCGTAAGCTACGGTGGCCACCATATCTTACGGTGCTGACCTGCGTAAATGTGTAACTTCCACCTTTTAATGCGGATTTATAGTGTCTTTTCATGTCTAATCAATCCCATTCGGTTACCAGCAGTCTAGAGGCGAATTTTGGGTGTTCTAGAGAGCTTGAAACAATTTCTAAACATCTTGTTAGTGTTTTTAATTCTTATGAACTTTGATATGTATGTGATGATGATTGTCCAAGTCATGAGTGGCTAAACTTATGGTGGTCATCTTTAGTTGAAGGTTTGTTTGAGACAGTTGTGCTTTGATTTCGTATTTCTAGAATGATAAACTTAATCTATGTTTTGTTTGTTATGGTGTGTGCTTATTTGCTTGTAAATTGTTGATTCTTATGTTATTCTAATTTGAAACCATACGTTCTTGGTGCCGTTGGCAATCGAGATATCATGGGTAGAATTAGGATTGGGTAAGGGTTAATTGGTCATCGGGTAGCAACCTCACGTTCTAGGAATCTGAGTACTTAGTTCCCTTTTATCACAACAAGTAATTACACATGAACTATGTCTATGTAGCTCTTTCTAGTGAATGATAGCACAAACGTTGAAGCAAACCGGAAACTAAAGATGGTCATTTGTCTCTAAATTGTTTACAAACCAAAACTCTCATTTTGCAACTAGAATAGTAATCTTAGTTTTTAAAACTCAAATCAATCAATCCAGCTCTTGAATTTATTTTATTGCAATTAGTCTAATTTTAGTTAACTTAGAGAAACCTTTAAATAACGCACATTTCACAAACTCCCTGTGTTCGATACCCACTTGCCACTAATTATTAGTAGTAATTGGATTAAATTTGATTGTGACCACGACATGACGTCACTATCCATACCTCAGTCACATACAGAATGTGCAGGGTGATGGTAATAATGGGTTTCGATCTATAGCGGTTGGCTTATCGCTTCATGAGATGGAGTGGCTGCAAATACGGCGAGAACTTATGGGTGAGTGCAACCGGTACTACGACTTATGGAAAAGAATAAATGATCTTGAGTTTCAAGAAGTTCGACAGTCATTAGAGTAGTCCGGTATAGGCTCAGCACCTGGCGATAAGTGACTACAAATACCTTTCACGGGGCTGCTGATAGCGAACCGGTGGAATGTCATTTGTCTCTTATTAAGTGACAGCGGTTGTGCTTCGTTTTTTCCCATGTTCAGAACAGCCGAAGATAGTATCCCTCATCAAACCGTCGCGCTTGTACATGTTAACAAGAATCACTTTATTCACGTTAGATTAGAAGGAGAACATCCAATGCCAACCCCATCAGGATACTACTGGCGACAACCGACACAGAATACGCAAGCAGAGAGTTGGTATTACTATTACGAAGAACGTATTAACCAATATAATGCGATCGTTAATAAATACAAGACGAAGGCATTCGTGGATTTAGGTTGCCTGTGAATTTAAAATGTTCTTTCATGTTTTGACAATTTGTATTGATGAACATACACGTTATATTAATTTTTTGGCAACTTGTTGAAATTGAACTTTAAAAAATGTTTAAAACGAATGAACGTTAACCCAAACCGACTGTATCTTCGTCACATCCGCATATAGTAATTTAAGAAAAATGGAAAACACTCAATATTATACGGGCCGTATAAGTGTATACGCCTCGTATACAAGACGAAAACAGCGATCGTATATGATGTATACGAACGAATTAAAAAATAAAATAAGTTCGTATACAGGTCGTATACCTGTATACGGACCGTATACATATACAAATGGTCGTATAACATGTTATACGACCTCATATCCACCATACGGCCTCAACATTCTCTAAAAAGTCTCTCGGTTTTCTCTCGGGTCGTTCTTGGATAGCGTTCTTCGGCGTTTGTGACGTTTTCTTCTCGTTCTTCTTCTACGGTACGTTTTCGTATAGTATACTTTCAGATTCCGTAACATGTTAGATTATGGTCTTGTATAGTGAATCGAATAGCGTACATAGGCGTAACGATTAAGATTGTAGGATTGAATTTGAAAAAAAAAAATTGGAACTGAAATATGCAACTGAATATTCTTGAGTATACGGTCGTATACATTGTATACGATCGTATAACCTTTGAATGTTCAAACTTTATACGATCGTATACATTATATACGGTCGTATACATCTTGAAATTCAAGCAAGATACGATCGTATACAATGTATACGATCATGTACTTCTTGAAGACTCAATATGTATATGATCGTACATAATGTATACGACCATATAACCTTATATTGTATTCCTTGTTTGTTATATTTTTACCGTATCCGAGATGTATAATACGTGCGTATAGGAAACGTATATCTGAGATGTATAATATGTTCGTATACAAGAACATTAATCGTATAATACATGAACGTTAATCGTATAATGATTTCTGAGTTGTGATTGTTATTTTTACAGACGATATGGCTGAATCATCAGCTGCTGCGGCCCATAGACGTCAGGGTCAGGGTTGGGGACCCGAACGTGGACGGGGACATGGACGTGGACAGAAGGAAGGGGAGGTTGTGCCCGATTTTACTGAGGTGGGGCAGCTTATTTACCACATCCCCCGAGGTACGGCTGCCTACAGGTTTTTGGGCAGATTACAAGAGATGACGCTGGATGCGCCTCGAACCATTGATATTCAGTGTTTGACCGATATTGGATCGATCGGTCGGGTCCGGGAGTTCATGCCAGGTAACTCCGTGTGGGACCGTTTATTTGATGCCGGCGCAGAGCGGGCCCACAGGGAGATTACTTTAGAGTTTTTATGTACTTTTTCATTTAAGGACACCCGGGGTGGGATTTACAGCATTTTTTTACGACACCGGCGATATCCTTTACCCTTTGCGGGAAAACTCAGAGGATGACACTTCCCGAGTTCGCCATTTCCTTGGGTCTGTACTCACAGGAGTACTTAGTGTCCCAGGCATTTTTGGATGCGCCCATCAGCACGTCAAGTGACGTGTTGTGGACTTGGTGGCGCACAATTGGGTCCGGGGAGTTCGCGACACCCAGTTCGCGATCCCCGAAGGCATGGGCGAGTAGCCTTTACGACCCGTTACACCGATACCTACATCGGTGTATCGCCATGACGATCGCTGCTCGTCATGATAGCAGGGAGTGGGTCACCCAAAATGACCTATGCTACTTACACGACTACTTACCGCCGGGGGGGGGCAACTTGGCGTTGAAGTTGGCCTCATACTTCGCCGAGTACGCTTTTAAGCGTACCTCTACCCACATCAGATGTGGGGGCTTCGTCTGGCGAAGCATTACCCTCGCGTCTTATCCCCGCAGGTGGCACGGGATATGACCGTATCACTCCAGCTTTATAGGGTTGGGAGGAACACAACCCTATCGATGGGTTTGGCTTGCGAGGTCATGGGATAGGGGCTGGTTTGGTCGTATGGTGGGGATGAGGGTCACGGGGATGAGGGAGCAGAGGGAGAGGGAGCCGAGGGAGAGGGAGGCGGGGTACAGGTGGGGGTTGATGCTACCGTCAATAGACCACAGGTAGCTGCGGAGGATGTATGCGGTGATCGCCCGTACGATCAATGGAGCGTGAGACCGCGTGTGATGCCTCCACCGGGGGTGGAGGAGAGACTCGCTCAGGTTGAGTCGGATGCAATTGCCGTACGAGTAGATTTAGCTACTGTCAGGGGGATGTACAGTGGATAGTCGAGGCGATTATGGCTATACATTCTGGCGCACCCCTTCCTCGACGAGCTGGCGCTGCACCACCACCACCACCATCGCTACTTAGCTGCTTATGGTATTTATTTATTTTTTTATTTTTTTTATTTTACGTTTGAAACATTGTAAAAATTTATCTTTTTGTTTGTTTTAGATGTAGAACATTATAAATATTAATCTTTTGTTTAGATGTAAAGTTGTTTGTTTAATAATTGTTGTCGTAGTGTTTATTATAATCATATCACATATTTATCGTTTTACAAAGTGGAAACTTATTAATAATTATTAGTACGTTTAACTATAAACTCGTAACATAATCCGGTATATATAAATAATATGCAAACACGATTTAAAAAGTTACTAAACTTATTAAACGGTTTTTCGATTGCACTAAAAAATTAACTTTTCTATATTGGCTATACGGGTCGTATAACATTACAGCCCGTATACAGATTTCAAAACTAAAAAAACTTGTCAAACCTGTAAAACAAAATTATGCAGGCCATATAAAGTTATATTGCTCGTATATAACGGTATACGGCTCGTATACCCCTATACGACCCGTATAGGTATAAAACAAACCAAACATTCCACCACATTAAATTTTGTGCATTAACATTTTATACGGTCCTGTATAAGGTTATACGGCCCGTATACAACTAGGGATGTGAAAATAAGATTGTAGGAGTGTGTAAATAAATGAACCCTTGATAAATCTTTTAGTATAATTAACATGTTTTTTTAATATAATTACCTTAAATTGTATTTTAGAAAAATAGATTATACACTGCATGGCCGTTTTCATGTACAAAAAGTAAATTTTCTGACCGTCACCTTTCCGATCCGTACCACCCATTTTTTCCACATCTATTCCACACTCCGGAATGCATTTCTTTCACTCAAATGTAATTGATCATCTGAAACCTAAACAACAAATGTTTTCCACTAACTCGATTCTATGGTTAATCTAAAATACAACAGCCAATTTACGAACTTACCCTTGAACAAGTACAGGATTTATGGATGAAAGACTAGGTGTCATCAAATAAACACCTGTGAATAGTTATGGCAATTGAAGCAGCCTTGTGAGGGTGGAAAACAACTGCACAAATGGCAAAACATACAGTAACTAGAGCAACTGCACGGGGAGTAAAAAATCTGTTGGTTTTGTAGTTAAACGCGGCATTTGAAGGTTTCTCTGGTTGTTCCTTCACACTCATAACACAGTCACCATTTGAGAGTCCAATCTCTTCGGTTTTACACCCTGAATTAGGAACCTGCAACTTTTGACGAATGGGTTAGTCGTTTGAAGAAGTAAAATGATTTTCTTGCTAGGTCATGCTATTTACACCCACTAGCTTATTGCTATTTGCACCAATGATATGACATTAATATTTGTGTTTTTCTTATATAACTTCTGATATGTAATATTTTATTAAAAGCAAATGTGGTTTTGCAATGTGTTTATTTTTATCAACCTTTTGATATAAATTTTATAAAAAAATAGAGCCGTATCAAATATAACGTTTTATTAGTCGTTATAAAATTTTATATTCTGTTTTATATAAAATTTATATCAAAACATAGATAAAAATAAGTACATCACAAAACCATATTCGGTTTTTAATAAAACATTGTATACCTGAAGTTATACAAGAAAAACACAAATATGAATATATTAATGTCACTTGGCGTAAATAGCAAAAGTTGGGTGTAAATAGAATCACCCTTCTTGTTTGACCACTATGTGGTCAAAAGGAGAGGGGGTCAACCACGTCGGGTTGAGTAGCTGAACACGAACACAAACAGCCCCTTTATATTATTTATGCTAAATGAATTAGAAAACAGTTTCAGTACCTGATTAGAGGTCGAGTTGAAGGGATCCACCTGAACTCCACAGCTTTCATCATCACCTATATCTCTTGGATGAAACTCAAGGTTTACGGTTTTCTCCAATCGCTTATTCAGGACTTCAGTAGCATGATTTACAGTCCCCTGAAGCAATAATCTATCCGTTTCTATAATATCTCCATTTTCTATGATTCTCATCTTCACCGAGTCTAATACTCTCTTCAGAACTGCGGTGGACTCGTATGCAATAAGAAAATTAAGTAAAAAACTGAATCTTTGGAGCTGCGATGACATGGCAGCACATTCCATATCTTGTACGATTGGCTGTTTGAGTAACCATGCCATATCTACAAGAACTTCAGAGAACTTGTTAACAGCAGCCTCACAAGAAATAGATTCTGAGTCATAGAGAGTTGAATAATATTTTGTCTGTATTATTTTCATCTCAGAACATATATCTTTGTCCGCAATGAGAATTGGAATAAAATTCGACAGGCCTGATTCATTCTCAACCTGCAAAACAGATACGTTGAACAATGATCAACCTTTTTTTAAACTTATCTTTTGAAGGCTAACTTGCACACCCTATAAACCTACACTAAATCCATCATGGGACTAGAACACTCTAATATTTGTCCCTGACACATCCAAATTGCTACCCCTAAATTATGAATCAACAAGTAGCAAGACCTTTCAATATCTTTTTGCCTAGACAAAATTGCTAAGTATAAAAGCTGAAGCGAACCTCTATAAAACCAGGGCCAAAAACATCTAATTCAGAATGAGGGACATGTATGTTCAGAAACTGATGATCCAAGTTTGTTGAAGAGGTGTTGCACAATGGTGAAACGCACACATCATTTTTCATATACTTGCCACCAAAGGATACTAAAAATCTGCACTTGTTACATATAATCATCATTCCATTTGAAAAACCGCCCGTATATAAAAAGAAGTAGAATTCTATCAAATAAACCAATTTAAGTATTCGATTGGAATGCCATTAAATTTCAAAGGCAGTCAAACGTCTAATGTACATGAGCTCATCGCACATGTGTTAATAAAAGAAATTCGGAAAGAATACCTTAGTCTTGGCTGAAGCAAATTACTTCCACATGCTAAAAACTCTATGGGTTTGCCTGCTTCAAAACATGTAGGCTGAACATAATGAAGCTTTGGGGATTTTCCACCTGTTTCAATCTTTATCACAGACTTTCCACCTGCATCCCCCCCGGCCACCATACGAGTTTGAAGTCATAAATCAGTGCGAAAAATAGGAACTACCTAGAAATATAAACCTATGAACCCGCTTTTGTTGGTGATCAACCAAAGATTTAAGATTATATATTGGTAATATCATAGCAAAAACGTCTATCCTGATGACAAAAGCAGTCATCAATCTTGAAATTTAACTTTGGTGGGCAACTGGTCATGATAAAAAACTTGTAATTGTTTAATTAACTTATGATGGAAGAAAAAAAAATTAACGAACCTTTCATGACACTGTAGATGGTGTCATTTAGACTAACAAAAAATGTGTCCCGTCCAGAAAACAAGCTTCTTGGTGATGCAAGGAGGTCATATATATATACAACCTGATCTTCATTTAACTGCTCAATAATTTCCCACAAGTTAGATAATGTAGATAAAGCTTACGATAAATGAGTACATACATAGAAGTTGAATATTGAACACATATATAGAGACATCACCTTCAACCACATAAACCTTGGCATTGCAATAAAAATTGTCAAGATTGTGCATCCAGGACGAATATATCCTTCCAACTCCACAGGCATGCTCGCCAACCATTGAAATATCTGTAAAAGTGTATGTTTATATCATACCTCATATGGTTGATATAAGTGATTAATTAAAATCTTTAACTGCTAGTAAATAGTAAGCGTTATAGTACTTGATGTCGGAGTCTGCGAGGGAACTCTGCTGGATTCCAATCATAAAGCTTAAAGGAGATCCGACCAGTTGTGCACTACAGTAACACATATATCATCAATACACATGGTATGTGAGTGTGAAAAAGTATATAAATAAGAGGTATAGTAACACATATCCAAAGCGTATTTTTCGCATAAACCCGGCCCCTAATCGTTTAATTAAATATATTAGGTTATATGGGAATAATATGAACCCACCATAGAAGAGAAATCATTCTTATCGTCACAATAAGATGGAGAAGGAGTGGTTTTTTCTGTCTCTTCATCAGTTTGAGTTTCAGCAGATGCAGCTAAAGACGGAATGCTATCACTCTGAATGTTTTGGGTGTCTCCACCTGCTAAGGATGATTTCTCACCTGTAGCAGCTTCACTACTTGGGGATTTCCCGCCTATACCATAAAAGTGAAAAGGTCTGATACGCGATATTTTATCTATATGCCATCCAAACACTAAAAACAAAAGAATTTCAAATTGTGCTTTGTCACCTTTTCCAGCCTCATCATCAAAATCTGCTGTTGATTGAAGTCTAGATCCATTGGAGCCGGTGTATTTTCTTCTACGCCTGTTATTATGACGTTCTAATTTTCTTCTGCAACTACGTTTACCTTCATCAAAATCTGACAGCACATGAAACCTACAACAACCTCACTTTGTCAGCCTATATTTTAGTATATATCTTCTTACACTTGCAACAAATTTGGACTAATCTTTAGTGTTTTTGACATAATGATTAGATTACTTTTCTATCTGCTATACTTTTTCTTATATCATAAATTGTTTGCGGCTTTTCTTGTTCTTGTTCCTGATTTCAGTTAACAAAGAAGTTAAGAAAATTCAATTCACCATTTCTTTGTGATAAATAAATGTTGCTTTTCGTTACCTGATTGTTAGGAGTGAATAGTTAGTTTTATATCATCAGTTCTATACCAGTGCAATAAAACTGTCTATCTAAAGGTAAAATAAGATCACCTAACAACCCCCTCTTTAACTAATCAAAGTAAAAAATAACACAACAATGATTCAGCATTCCCTTATGTGAAACTAAGGTAGCGTCCGTTTCGTCGAATTGGAATTGGAATTTGCGTAGGATTTGAAATAATTTAGGTGTGTTCGTTTTACATTGTTTAACGGAATTTAGATGGAACTGATATATGTAGATTCGTTTCCTCATGTTATTGTTCAATTCCAATTTCCTAAATGAGATCGACATTCCAATTCCATTTCATTACAGTACATGAAACGAACACTACTACCTAAGTGGGGTATAAGACAACTTACTTGCCACACTGCTGACAATATCTCTTATTCTGGCCATCAAGCACCACAGTACTGGCATTAGCACAACGAAGACAAACCCTGTGCCTTTTGTGATACCCTTTGAGCTCACTAATATCCCTTTCACAACCAGGAACCTGACATCTGGAATTGGTCAACGCTTTGGCAATAACCGTCCTGGTCTTTTTCTTTCCCGGAGCAGCAGCTTCTTCCTCCGCCTCCAGCTGCGCGTCAAGCTCCGGACAGGCGCACGGGATCTGACCCGCCTGAAAATTTGGGCAGGCCATCCTCGGATCCCGTTTCCGAACCTTATCGTTATTATTAATAGCCGTGCTGAGTGGTAACAAATCAGATACAGGTTCAGGTTCAGGTTCTACTGCCAGATTGGCAATCTGAAACAGCTCCTGAAATGTTGGAGAGTTGCCAGTCTCTTCTTCTGTCGGTAACGGCAGGTGATCATCTATGTTGAAATCGACGAAGTGACTCCAGTCCCAGATGGAAGTTGATGACTCCTCAAGAGAGTTCATTTTGGAAAGAGACGTTGAAGATGTTGGATGATGATTATGCATTTTGAGTGTAATAATTGGGGACAAGAGTTAGTGACGGTTGGTAGAGGCCGTTGGGGTTGTTGATCGATTTGCGTGAAAGTGAAACATCGGAGGGTTAAAGAAAGCCTTAAATAGTTAGCGATGACCATCACCCAATTATTTTTGTATAAAAAGGACTGGACCTTCTAGATGTTTGTTTTGGATAAGCATAGTTTACGTTATGTTTTTTTTAACAGAGATGGGAGCTATCAATGAACAAAACAAGGAGCTAGAGGACCAACAACAAACATACACTGTAACATTTTGATGCGTATCCAACTATTACATCCACGCAACTACTGTACGAATTTTCTGACCTAAAACTCCCCATTTTTGCGAGGTATCTAAGCCAAAAATATGTGCAGTCTTTTATTTCTACAAGTATCCTTGTGTTGGATGGCCGAACTCCCTTAGACGTCTTCTCATTTCTTTGTAGCCATAACTTCCAAAGTGTTGCCATGACAATACAACCCAGCACCTTTCGTTTTTTCCTTGTAACCTGCATTTTATCAACCAAAGATAGCAGTTCCTCCACTGATGAACATGTGTGCAGCCCGTTTACACTTATCCAAACTCCCACCATCCACCAGATAGTTCTTGCGCACAAGCATACCATTGCATGATCTGTGGTCTCCGGCAAGTAGCCACAACACGGGCATAGGGTGCTTGATCCTGATTTGAATATTACTCTTGGACAATTCTATCCTTTTTGGCAGCCTACCACATGCGCTTCTCCATGCCAAAGAATTTGCCTTTGGCAATACCTGTTGGCACCAGTTGATCTTTGATCTCTAGAACATGAATCGAACTTGAATATAAAATGAATGTTTTGTACATGTGATGAATACAATGAGAAGTTGAAACCCTAAAATACTAATCCAATAGTTGCGAGTGAATAGACGTGTCTCTTCGCGAATCGATGGGTCTTCATGATTCTGTGTTGTTGGCGTTGCTTGGGAAGGGGCGTGTCTCCTGGAGGCGTTGCTTGGGAAGGGGCGTGTCTCCTGGAGGCACCTTTTGCTTAAGTTTGTAGGTTACAAACTTTCATCTTGCCATCTGTGGTCCTGGCACTTGCATATTTAATCTAATCGCAACTTAAACTATCTATTAACTATTTACATAACAAACCCTCGTACTTAGGATGTGAGAGATTAGTAACTTCATGCAACCCCTAATCACGAACATCCTTAAGTTTTTTGTAGATCTTGAACTCCAAGCAGTTTTATCTTCTCCAATCTCCTCAGTATTCAAAACTTCACATGGATCTTCTTATTCACCAACCTTGCTTCTCACGAACCTGCTTCACTCGAACTGGCTTCACACAAACTCTTCTTGTGTAGTTTTCTCAACACGAACTTCACCCGGTCTTGATTAACTTGCCCACCATCATATCACATGAATTGAATCTATCTCGCACAGATTTTAGATAAACCGACTCACCCAGATTTCTCTATCAGTTGTATCACACAACAATCCCTCTCCTGACCCAGTCACAGGATACGCGTGTCTTCTTCTTGATTTATCTTCTTCTTGTTGTCTGTCACAACGAGTTCTTCATCATTGATTGATTCTCTCACATATTCTTCACTTTTACCTGATCCACTCACTGGATTGTTTTAATGCACCTTTCACAGATTATCTCTGCATCACACGGTTCTTCCCTTTGATCGTTTCACACGACCAAATTTCATGTTTCTACTTCTCTTCAACGTGTAAGCACATCAGAAGGGTCGGTTCATCATCTTCTTATGTTTCGACCAAGAGTGTATCATTTCCTTAGTTTTCTTGTTTGGGCTTTCATAGGCATAGTGCCCAAGTTTCTCACATCTGTAACAAGTGATTTTCGACTTATCTCTCAAAGCCGGTGTTTCTTTCTTGATATCATCCCTTTGTGGTTTGTCGGCTCCTTTCGACTCATAAGAGGCGTGTCCATCATCCTTATTTTGATAATTGCCTCTCCCTCGGCCTCGTGACGGATGGAATTTCCTTGTCCAAGATTTCCAACATGTTGTCTGTGACGCGCATACAAGAGTTCTTTTAGATTATTCACATGGCCTTTTTCTTTAACTTTATCCTCTCTTCATAAGTTTTTAATCTACCAATAGCCTTATCTAGAGTCATCGTGTCTAGATTGGAGTATTGCTCAATCGATACAACTTTTTGAATAAATCTATCTGGCACGGCGTTTAGAAGTTTTTGTACCAGAGATTAATTCAGTTTTGTTCCAAATTTGCTTGCCCTTGTAACAATATCGTTTATCCTTGCATAGAACGAATCTATAGTATCGTTTTCCTTCATCTGTAACGACTCAAACTCTGACATGAGTGTGTGCAAACGAGCCATTTGTACCCGATCAACGACAACATTTCTTGTTTTCAACGTGTTCTAAATTTCCTTTCAAGTTTTGCAATTCGCCACTTGGAAAACCATATCTTCCGGTATCGCCTGGAACAAATATGCAATCGTTGCTTTGTCTTTTTTCACATCTTGTTGCATTGCTTTTGTGGGTTCTATCATCTCCCAGAGTCCATTCACTTCTAGTATGGTTTTGATGCGTATTGCCCATACTATATAATTTGTTAATTTAAAATTGGACATTAGTAGTGACTCAGAGATCCCACATCCTTGTGAATTACAATGTTGATTCGACCCTGACAAGATTTCTGACTCACCGATTTTCACTTCAAAAATACTTGCAATCAAACAACCTTACTTTCTTGATTCTTAAATTTTCCTGACCACTACTACGAACCAATTTTGCCGGTAAATTCAGTTACATCGAATTCAATAAACTTTCAAATCTTAAACCCGCGTATAACCACAACACGTATTAACTAAATTCCTGACTAACTAATTCGCACTATAATCCCCAAATCAAAACCCTAGATTTCGAACAGAACCTTGGTTCGACTCCTGAACCAAAACTAATTTGCAAATGAAAAATAAATTTCGTTGAAACCTTATCGCGAATGACTTCCTACGATTCATTGCCTTGCGATTCCCGATGCTAAAGTCCTGATGCTCTGATACCAATTGTTGGCACCAATTGATCTTTGATCTATAGAACATGAATTGAAATTGAATATAAACTGAATGTTTTTTACATGTGATGAATACAATGCGAAATTGAAACCCTTTTATACTAATCCAACAGTTGTGAGTGAATTGTTGATACATATTATGTGGACGCGACTCGGTTCGGTTTAACTCGGTTCGGTTCGACTCGGTTAGGTTCAGCTCAAGCCCGACGTCACGACATTCCTCCGTCGTGCGCCTCAGAGTTCGACACACGAAGCACGGAGTGCCGCAAGCTAACATCACCATGACATCATCATGTTGATGTCATGATGATGTCATAAAGTTTGACCAAATACATGCTTTTTAGCTAAGAATTGAATGTGCACGATGATTGAATAGTTTGTGGGCCTGTATATTTTCTTCTGCTGGGCCTGTGCACTCAACGAATAGTGTATATTGGACGAACCTTCCATGACGAAGACTCCCTGATATTGACAAAGTCTTATACATGACGAAGACCTGATCCAATGCATGACGAAAAACCAACCTTGAAGACACAAGACGAAACATCTGCTGATGATCATGACGAAACTCCTACTCTTCATGCTGGACGAAACACATGTTTCGTCGAATATAGGGGTGTGACGAATGACCCCCTGTTTCGTCAGACATGGTGTTTCGCCATGAGTATTTCGTCGACTGAAAGTTGTTTCGTCGATTCATTCATGTTTCATCGACTACATTCATGTTTCGTCGACCTGTTCCTTATATAAGCAGGAGACCAAAGACAGAAGAGTGAACAGAGAACACACACACGAGAGTGAACTGAGAAAGTTTGTGAGTGATTTATCTTATGTAATCTGTGTAAACAAACTTTCGAGCATTAATACAGTTAATTGTTTAAACGTTGAATATGTGTGTCTTCGTGTCTCGATCTCGGTTTGCTTTCCCGGTTGGATTCCGCACAACCAGGTTTGTTCGTATACAAGGATTAAGCGACTAGATCCTCCGCTAGTTGTGAAAGCTTGAACTTGCTTTATACGTTGATTGGTTCCGACAAAGTTTACTCAAACACATATTTTCCCATTAAAAATGTTAATCAATCCTTGATTGATAAAGTGTTTGAGGATTCAATTAGTAAGTTTCTGGGAAAGTCGAGCCCAAGAGTTGTAGTAACTCAGTGTACTCCTATCCCAAAAGCCGAAGTTCGGAAACAATATGGAAATAAAAAACATCCAGTTCGACAAAAGAAAAATCACGCTAATCAAGGAAAGAGAAAGGGCAAAAGAGCTCAAAACAAGAAAAAGGTTCGGAAGGTAAACTTCATGAAATCCTGAGGGACGGACAAAATTGAATCTTTTGAAAACAAATCCAACACAGATTTTGTTATGCAAAAGAAATTTTTGAAAAGAAACAGTCAAAACAACTACACACAACACACAAACTGTTGTGAGTAGGACCAAGTACGTCAAGATCACGAAGTTCATCATCAAGTTGTTACAGTTATGATACTCCGAGGTTTGTTGAGCGGAGATCATGTTTTGAATGTGGTGAGTATGGTCACATTGTCAGAAATTGTCCATATCTCATGAAAGGAAAGGAAAAAGTTGATGCCCACCATGGTAACAGTTACCATAAAAGATCTGTTTCACCAAGACAGGACCCTCGTCTTGTTAAACAACAAGAAAAGAAACAGAAAAAGCAACAAAGAAAAGAAGTTGAAAAGGCTTTAAAACCAGAGGTTGTCCAAACGCAGACTGTTAAATCAGATGTTAAAAATGAAAAACAAAAACAGATTTGCAAACCAAAATCGGAAATTGTTTCAGGGGGAGCTACATCAATTCCGAATCATCGGGAAATGGATGTTACAATTCTCGATGATGACGGACGACCCAAGTCTATGAAGGCTTGGGTCCCCCTCTCCAACTAATCTCTGAATGAGTGTGCAGGATGTTCCAGGAGGAACTATTGACAGTCTTAGGATTGTTGATAGTGGAGCGTCCAAGCACACGATTGGCGACATAAGACTCCGAAATATTGTTACATCTAGGAGAATATTATTGCCTTTGATGGAGAGAAAAAGAAAAGAAGACAAAAATGTCCGATGAAAGAATGATGGTGAAAGAATGTGGTTGAATGAAGTTGAAAAATTCGACAAGATGAAAAATGTGCCAAAATTTGGTTGTTATGGTTTTTGATCGGGTCAAGAGGATAGATTCAATTGAAATGTACGCGCCTGCAGCACTCTGAAGCTTTTCGAAGATTCATGGATTTTTCTTCCACAAGAAGTTCAAAGTCCACAAGATGAACGTGTAGTGTACTTTTCTCCATGGTGTGATTGAAGAAAATGTGTTGGTTGATCAAACTACACCGGGTGTGCGGATACCTTGGAGTGGATTAAGCAACCGCACGCTACTTCTAAAGGAGAAAGATGAAGACCTTTGCTGGTGCAAAAGCATGTGGAAGACATCATGTATGTACCGACCAATGAGGATGTGAACAAGCTTTCCCACATGCCCCCTTGTCACTTACTAGCCGGACCCAAAGGTTTATCATCTTGTTGCTGTAAAAAGAATTCTCGGTTCATTGAAGTAGCTGCAAAATCGACCTTGAAATCCACACCGGGTGGATATCCAGTTTGGGAGAGCACTCAGATTCCTGGCGATGCACAAAGAAGTTGCAGGATTACGGTTTCGAATTTCTAATCTCCCCTATCCTTGTCGATATTTAAGTTGCTTTATGATTTACTAAGATTTTGTACAGCATTCCTTGACCAGACACATTGATCTCGAATATCACTTCATACGTGATTGCTTTGACAAAAGACTAATCGATGTTGTTAAGGTCCACACCGATGACCAACGTGCCGACCTTTTTACCAAAGCATTTGACAAATCACGATTTGACTTTTTATTATTGGTAAACGGCATTAAGGTCAAGCAAGAGTAAAACCGACATCGGGAAATCGTTTTTGTAAATATCTTTGTGTTTTTAATTTATCATAGTTTTTACATTTTAGGGGGAGTAAATCCAAATTTGAAAAATCCAAAAACATCGAAAATTTTCAAAAACACAAAAACAATAGAAAAACAAAAATGAGGTTCCTGGCGAGAAAAAGAGAAAATGATAGTACATCAGTGGTCTGTCGAAACCTCTTTAAACCTAAAATGAAAAACAATAAGCAGCTCTATATAAGATGTATGGGTAGGCTCACAATCATTTTAAAGTGTGCAGGGTGATATAAACTTAAATCGACTGAAGACCGTGTGGGAACCACTCATTGGCATATGGTCTTGGTACCGAAATTTCGTTTGAGAGATTGTCAAGGTTCTGAGATACGTGGTCTTTATGTTGTTTATCATCTGGGTATCATGGTTGTTTCTTTTACCGAAAAATAACGGAGACAAAGTCTAGATCTTCCATGATACCATACATACGTGTACATACTGCATACGACCTCAATAAGTGATCAACAATCACATGTCCAAAAAAAAATAAGTGATAATATATCACAGTTTATCTGGGAGTCAAGTTCGTCTCTTTGCTGTACGTTAGTACTGACCTGTTCACGGACTTGCTCCTGTGCCCTCATGCATATGAAAATCAAGTTCCTCATCAATAAGTGATTCTATCACATAGGGCTTGTTTTCAATCAAAAATAAGTGAGTATCTCACATTTTCATATGGTCAAACAGATGATAAATGGTATACTCACTAGTAAGATGAACGCTCGTGTATACCTTGATACGGGAATGTGTCATGTGTGGATGAACAACGGTCGGTAAGTATAAATCATACACTAATCATATCCCCTTGCCATGATTACATCTGATAAGTTGAGCTTAAGTGGACAACAATACCGATAATCATTATAGGATGCTTATCTAAATGTTAACTAACCGAACAACAAGAGAGTTTTGGCGTGACCGTACACTGATATGATTCTCTTACCCTCGAAACTCGCAAAAAGATTGTCTGTAAATATTTATTTAATGTTTTCAGTTTCCGCATCTCTGTTTATATTTATTTACTGCTTTCAGTCTTTACATTTCAAATTCATAAATTCCAAAAAGATTTTAGGTGTGTTTTAATATAAACTTTATAAAAGCCAAAAATATTTTATTTCTAATTTCTTTTGATTATCCGATGTTGGAACTCGAGTCTTCGTTACCTGAAACCTGAACGAAAACCAAAACAACTGACTCTTCATAAACGGTCGAAATTTGCAAGTTTTTGAAAGTTAAAAACTAAAATTGAACAATTTGTTAAACTTTCAAACTGTCGGACGGTAGTTGATTGAAAAATGGTCACATGTGCGTCGTTTGTTTATGTTAACTATATTCCAAGCGGTTGTTCTCATTACGCGTTTAGCTTTCCTGTATGTGCAGATGAAACATCAAACCATCTAAAGGCGAAGAGAACGTGATAGAAGACAATCTTCGGAATGAAGACACGACGTGGAGGCACTCAAAAGATAAAGATGATCGAGTTGCCGCTTACCTCTCATCAACACCACAAGGATATAAAGTATTAAAGATCAAAAGATTCACGAGCATAACTCAATGGAGTTTATTTTAAGTGGGAGTTTGTTAACACACTTCCTAAATGAAAAGGGAAGTTTGTTGATACACTCTTTACTTACGACACGTGAAGACTTTGAAGATCCTCCGACATGAAAGACATGGAAGATGAACCTTACGAGTAGCGTCCAAGGGGGAGTTTGTTGATACATATTATGTGGACGTGACTTGGATCGGTTCGACTCGGTTAGGTTCGACTCGGTTAGGTTAAGCTCAAGCCCGACGTCACGACATTCCTCTGTCGTGCGCCCCAGAGTTCGACACACGAAGTACGGAGCGCCGCAAGCTAACATCACCATGACATCATCATGTTGAAGTCATGATGATGTCATAAAGTTTGACCAAATACATGCTTTTTAGCTAAGAATTGAATGTGCACGATGATTGAATAGTTTGAGGGCCTGTATATTTTCTTCTGTTGGGCATGTGCACTCAACGAAGAGTGTATATTGGACGAACCTTCCATGACGAAGACTCCCTGATATTGACAATGTCTTATACATGACGAAGACCTGATCCAATGCATGACGAAAAACCAACCTTGAATACACATGACGAAACATCTGCTGATGATCATGACGAAACTCCTACTCTTCATGTTGGACGAAACACATGTTTCGTCGAATATAGGGGTGTGACGAATGACCCCCCTGTTTCGTCAGACATGGTGTTTCGCCATGAGTATTTCGTCGACTGAAAGTTGTTTCATCGATTCATTCATGTTTCGTCGACTACATTCATGTTTCTTCGACCAGTTCCTTATAAAAGCAGGAGACAGAAGAGAGAACAGAGAACACACACACACGAGAGTGAACTGAGAAAGTTTGTGAGTGATTTATCTTATGTAATCTGTGTAAACAAACTTTTGAGCATTAATACAGTTAATTGTTTAAACGTTGAATCTGTGTGTCTTCGTGTCTCGATCTCGGTTTGCTTTCCCGGTTGGATTCCGCACAACCCGGTTTGTTCGTATACAAGGATTAGGCGACTAGATCCTCCGCTATTTGGACCTACATGAATAGACATGTCTCTTCGTGAATTGATGTGTCTTCATGATTAGTGTTGTTGGCGTCGCTTGGGAAGGGGCGTGTCTCTTGGAGGCTCCTTTTTCCTTAAGTTTGTAGGTTACAAACTTTCATCTTATCATCTTTGGTCCTCGCACTTGCATATCTAATCAAATCGCGACTTAGACTATAAATTAACTATTTACATAACAAACCCTCATACTTAGGATGTGAGGGATTAGTAATTAAATACCCAACTGTCCCATTTCATAACAAAACCCCCAAGCTCACCTAAATTGCCATGTTGAGATCCCCCCACACCATTTTGACTGAAAAAACAAATGTTTTCTTTCGAAGCCCAGCCCCACACATCATCCACTGTCGTTATTTTTGTGTTTCTGAGAAGGGCAAAAAGTTGTAGAAATTCGTCCTAGGCTTCTGTTGTTGAAGGGTGTTGATTACATTTCCCCAAGTCACCATGTAAGCCGTCTTCGTGTACATCTCCGATAAGGCTGGCAAATCGTGTCTTAACAGGTTTCTGACGGCGCGCACAACATAAGTTTCAAACATGATTACGACTCATTTAACTACTTTCTACCTCATGTTTATAAAACAGTTTTATGTTTTATATACAAAGATGAATAAATTATAGATCCTAACATTGTAATTTTAATTATTTTAAAAATTAAAAAAGTCAAAGGGTGTATTTTCCAGTCAAACAGGTCTAATCGTGTCTTAACAGGTACCCAATTGCCAGCCCTAATCTCCGATACTAGCGCCCCTTTTGCTTCCAACGGTATTATACATGATAGGGAAATCCATCATTAAAGATTTATTGGGTATCCATTTGTCTTCCCAGAACCATTGAATAGTGTTTTGTAATGTTATATACTTATTACAGTGTTATGAACGGTTGATCAACGATAACTCACATAATCTTAAAAAAAAAAAAAACAATTTCGTATTCCTATAATAAAGGGTGGCGGTTATAAGATTATGCACTAATTGAATCAATAAGAAAATTACTTGTTTACCCTTTTGAATTATTTTATATTGAGAACACATGTTATCTTCACAATATTTCTCACACTTTTAACCTTTTACAGGTTCTTCTACCTATATATATATATATATATATACTACTTTGTGACTTGATTTGCTTCTATATATTTAAGAAAAAAAACAAGAAATATTATTACCAAACTTTTTTATATTTTATCCATTCGTCAGTAAAAAATGCTTTTATACATTTTGTCAGAATGTGTCGTAATATATATATAGGGAGCTGCTAAAATGAAAACCACATCCAGTTGTAAGAACCATGAGAACCACTCTCCACCAATCATATTCTGCCAACCAAAAGGGTAGTTTGGTCATTTACCCCAAATGTCAAATCACTCCTCTCTCCACATTTAATTACAACAGCTTTAAAATGTGAGATCCCCCCCCCCCTTTTTTGTTTTCTTTCATTTTATGTCTCTCTCCTCATTTGAAACCCATCATCCCCTCTCACTGATGAAGCCTCTCATCCGCCACCACACCCCCACACCGACGACCCCAAACACCACAACCCCTCCGGCTGCCCTCTCGTTTCTACGGCGTCCCACTCGTTTCTTCGGCGACCCTCCGATCTTCAACCCATCTCTCATCTCCTCCAAACCTCTCCGATCTGCAACCTATCTCAGATCTGCAAAAGAAATGGTGGCTTCAACTGTTTCGGAGACGACCGGTGAAGGGCGGTTACGGTGGTGGTGCGGTTTGTGGTGGTGCGATTTGCGGTGGTGGCGACTGAGCCTG
The DNA here is from genome assembly GCA_030545235.1 of Helianthus tuberosus. Lineage (NCBI taxonomy): Eukaryota > Viridiplantae > Streptophyta > Magnoliopsida > Asterales > Asteraceae > Helianthus > Helianthus tuberosus. The sequence continues at coordinate 183,239,883 of CM060369.1, read as the reverse complement.
CACGTTCTTGCTCCGACGAGAGAGATTGAGGAGAAAGAAAGTTGCGGTGGTGTTGTTCTGAAGATGGTGACTGAACCCCATCGTTCCCCACCCCGAACCCCTCTCTTCTCTCTGCTACTCCGGTGACCGGAGATGGTGACTCCACGACGGTTGTGTTTGTTGCAGGTGTGGTTTTGTTAATATTGAATTTTTGAAGGTATGGTTTTGTTGCAGGTGGGGTTATGGGGTTTTCTGGGATCAAACTGTGTGTTGATTTTGAATTTTTTGAAGTGTGGTTTGTTGCAGGTGGGGAATCAACTATGTGTTTGATATTGAATTTTTGAAGTTTGGGTTTGTTGCAGGTGGGGTTATGGGGTTTTCTGGGAAAGTGTTTTTTTTTTTTTTTGTAGTCGATGATAAGTTTCAATCTATTTTGCGGGGTTTGATTTGAGTTCTTAGATGGGGGCGGCGATGATGAAAAAAAACGCATATTTTGATGACGATGGAGCGACAAGGATGGTGGAGGGTAGGTTTTTGAACGTGCAACCCCACTTTGCAGCCTCTAATTATCGGAAAATCTAAGCCAAACCCCGTTTTTTTCAAGTATCAACTCATACGTTTTGATTTTTGTGTGTTGGTTTTTTATATTTTCTCCCCCAGTCGATGATGATAACAATCTACCTGTGACATCTACCGAGTTGCAATTTTTGGGCGCGTTCACTTTGCGTAAAAAAGTGTTTGTAAAAAAACTTAAAACCGTCAACTTTTTAATGTAAACCGTAAACTTTTTAACGTAAAATGTAAAACGTATAGTTTTTAACGTAAAACGTAGATTTTTTAACGTAAAACGTAAAAACTTTAACGTAAAACGTAAAAAGTTTAACATAAAACGTAAAAAAGTAAAACGTAAAAAGTTTAACGTAAAACGTAAAAAGTTTAACGTAAAACATAAAAAGGTTAACGTAAGATGTAAAAAGTTTAACGTAAAACGTACAAATTTTAACATAAAACGTAAAAAGTTTAATGAATAACGTAAAACGTAAAAAGTTTAACGTAAACGTAAATCGTAAAATGTAAACGTAAAACGTAAAATATAAAACGTAAAAAGTTTTACGTAAAATGTAAAAAGTTTAGAAAATCTGAATTTAAAAAACTTTTAATAAAATAATTTTGTTTAAAAAAAATTAATATTATAATATAAAAAAGTAATAAAAATAATAAAGACAAAAAAACAAAAAAAGAGTAAATTTATCAAACTACCTTTTTGCATTAAAATATTAAAAACTTACTAAGGCAAAAATTATTTAATATTAATTTTAACTACTTTTAATTTGATACTTCCATCTTGAAGATCTAATGGCTAGAGAGTTGTTCTCTCGGTTCTTACAACTGAAGGCGTTTTTCATTTTAACGGTCCTATATATATATATATATATATATATATATATATATATAGGTAGAGGATCATGCGAGAACCACCTCTTATTGCGAGAACCAATGTGAACACAACCAAAAATAGCTAAAAATCACACAAATTTTTTTTTTTAATATTTTTTTTATATAAAAATCGCTACTTTTAGTGGCAAAAAAAAATTAAAAAAAAAATTAGATTTTTTTTTTTTTTTTTTTAGGTTTTTTTGGGGGTTTAGTTTTTAGCATTTTAGCTTGGGGAAGGGGGGGAGGGGGGTTTAGGTTTTGGGGGGGGTTAGGTTTTTTGGGGGTTTTAATTTTTAGCATTTAGCTTGGGGAGGGGGTGGGGGTTAGGTTTTTTTAGCTATTTTAGGTTGTGTTCACATTGGTTCTCGCAATAAGGGTGGTTCTCGCATGAGCTCCTCCCTATATATATAGTGGAGAGTTCAAATGAGAAGAAAGTTTTTGTAAGAATAAAAAAGAAGAAATTTCAACCAATAATAATGCTTCATTTTACTTCATTTAATTTTTGTATTTAATATTAGTGTAAGGGTATATTGGTAAACTTAGATGGATCATTAATTGGTTGTCTTCATTTTTAATAGCTAACTACATTAAATTTGTAACTTATTTTAAAAAAAAACATATTTTTCAAAAAATAAAAAAAATTATAATTTAAAGTGTAGCATAACTTACGAGGCGTGTAGGATGAATTACGAGCTGTGTAGGATAAATTTCAATATGTGTAGGATAAATTTCAAAACGTGTAGGATAAATTTTGATGAGTGTAACAAAAAATTTAAGTGTGGAGGATGATAGTGTTTATAACTAATTAGTCAAAGATAATAATAAATGAGTTGAGAGAAAAACTATTTAATATTTTACATTTGTACCCTTTGTTCTTTTTTTTCTTAATTTAATTTTCTTCTCAAATGAACTTTCCCCTATATATATATATATATATATATATATATATAGGGAGAAGATCATGCGAGAACCACCTCTTATTGCGAGAACCGCGAGAACCAATGTGAACACAACCAAAAATGCCTAAAAATAGCTAAAAATCACACAATTTTTTTTAATATTTTTTATATAAAAATCGCTACTTTTCGAAGCAAAAAAAAATAAAAAAAATAAAAAAAAAAAAAATTTGGCCACTGAAAGTAGCGATTTTAGCATAAAAAATATTAAAAAAAATTTTTTAGATTTTTTTCGATTTTTTGAGGGTTTAGTTTTTAGCATTTTAGCTTGGGGGTGGGGGGGGGTTTAGGTTTTTGGGTGGTGGGGGAGGGGGGTGGGGGGTTTAAGTTTTGGGGGGGGGGGGGTTAGGTTTTTTTTAGCTATTTTAGGTTGTGTTTACATTGGTTCTCGCGGTTCTCGCAATAAGGGTGGTTCTCACATGAGCTCCTCCCTATATATATATATATATCGGAAGGATCCACTAAAAAGTGGATTTTGCCTAAGTAGCATAAGAAGAATTGTGATGATGACATGTGGCACTTCTAATACATAGCAATAAAGGGCATTTTGCTCCTTATAAATAGGAGTGAAAATGACATGTGGCACCCTTTTTTTTTAAATACAACAAAAAAAATCTAGTACAAAAAATTCTAGCACAAAAAATATAGCACAAAAAATCTAGTACAAAAAAACTATAGCAAAAAAAATGTAGTACAAAAAAATATAGCACAAAAAAATCTAGTACAAAAAAATATAGCACGAAAAAATTTAGCAAAAAAATGTAGTACAAAAAAAATCCAGTAAAAAAATTGAGAAAAAAATAAGACAAAAATTTAGCACAAAAAATTTAGCACACAAGTATAGTACAAAAATCTAGTACAAAAAAAATGTTATACAGTATAGAAATACAACACATTTTAGTGGGCTTTTTAGTCTTCATATTTTGTATAGCAATATGGTACTTAAATTAAAGATAAAAAGACGCTTGATTTTACGGTAAAATTTTTATGAAAAAATAATGTCGTATTAAAAAGTTATGAACGTTTAAAAAATGATGGTGAAATATGCATGTGCCTTGCATGTGGAGAGAGAAAGTCCATAAATAGGATTTTCCCAAGATACCCTTGCACTCCTCATTTCTTCTACACTTTCATCTTAACCATTGATTTGAAAAATGAATGGTTAATATTCTTTCTCATCCTACTTAGGCAAAATAAACTTTTTATTTGATCTTACCTCTCTCTATATATATATATATAGTGTGAGGTTCATTGGGGAACACTAAAAAAATGGGGAACAGTGGGGAACCGACTCAAACGAACTCCGATTGGACTCATTCCAATGGCGTTGGAACCGGCTCGTCGAACCCTAACTAGGATCTCTTAACCCTAATACCTAAATCATAACCCCTAAACCCTAAATATATTAGGGTTTGGCTTTTAGGGTTTAGCTTTAGGGTTTAGCATTAGGGTTTAGTTTTAGGGTTTAGGGTTTAGCTTTAGGGTTTAGCGTTAGGGTTTAGCTTTTGGTTTAGCCTTTAGGGTTTAGCTTTTAGGGTTTATAGTTTAGATTTTACGGTTTAGCATATGTTTTAGCCTTATTTTTTAGCTTTAGGGTTTAGAGTTTAGGGGTTAGGATTTAGGGTTTAGGGTTAAAAGATCTTAGTTAGGGTTCGACGAGCCGGTTCCAACGCCGCTAGAATGAGTCCAATCGGAGTTTGTTTGAGTCGGTTCCCCGCTGTTCCCCACTTTTTTAGTGTTCCCCAATGAACCTTCCCCTATATATATATATATACATATATATAGGGTAAGGTTCATGCGAGAACCACCCATATTGCGAGAACCGCGAGAACCAATGTGAACACAAAATAAAATCTAAAAAAATCAAAAAAGCACTCAAAATTTTTTTTTTTTTAATATTTTTCTTGAAAAAATCGCTATATTTCGTTACCATAAAAAAAAAAAAAAAACTTTTTTTTAGTAACAGTTATCTATGCACATGTGCATATGTATCATTACTTCGACAAATTCGGTAATATGTTATCAGGAATAGACAATTGCACTTTAATTTACAATACCATTTGTAATACACTACTTTTACATTACCAATATTCAAAATGCACATGTGCATCATTAGGTATAACCATGATATAACGTGTTTTGGTACAAAAAGTTTGTGATTTTGAATGGAGAAGTAGGCCCATATACATGTTTTTTGATTAGTTATATCTAGTGGTTGATGGTTTGGTTATAATTGTCAATTTATGATGTAATATGTTGATTGAATGGTATAAATGGTGTTTACATACATGTAATAAAGTGAAAATATTGGTAATGGCATTGTATTATGGATGGTAGGAGGTAATAGTATTGTATTATGGATGGTAGGAGGTAATGGTAGTGTATTTGGGATGGTATGATAGATGAAAGGGAAAGTGTATTCAAAGTAGTGTACCAAAACACCTTATTTCATGTTGATACATATAGATACACATGTGCATTTCTAATATTGGTATTGTAAAAATTATTGTATTACACATGGTAGTGTAAATGAAAGTGCAATTGTCTAATAGTTGTAATGAATTACGGAATTTGTCAAAGAAATGACAAAAAGGCACATGTGCATGTTTGTGTATTATGGATGGAATGATAGATAAAAGAGAAAGTAGTGTACCAAAACACCTTATTTGATGTTGATACATATAGATGCACATGTGCTTTTCTAATATTGTTAACGTAAAAAGTAGTGTATTACATGTGGTAGTGTAAATGAAAGTGCAATTGTCTAATATTTATAATGAATTACGAAATTTGTCAAAGCAATGATACAAATGCACATGTGCATGGATAACTGTAACTCGAGATTTTTTTTTTTTTTGAATTTTTTTTTATTTTTTTATTGTAAACAAAATATAGCGATTTTTACAAAAAAAAATAGTAAAAAAAAAAAATTGGGTGTTTTTTAGATTTTTTTTAGGTATTACTGTTTGTGTTCACACTGGTTCTCGCGGTTCTCGCAATAAAGGGTGGTTCCTAACGGATCTTTGTCCTATATATATATATATATATATATATATAAAGAGTTAATTACATTGATGGCCCATGTGGTTTGCCTGGATTTCAGCTTTGGTCCCTATTTTTTTTTAATTACAGATTTGGTCCTTGAGACTAACTGATGTTAAAAAAAATTGTTAAGTGAATGTCAAATATTTTTAAAAAGAAGTATTACAGAATTATGTGTGATCCCACCATTTAGTTAATTAATAAAATACGGTAAAATTACTGTATAAATAGCCTTATCATACAAATTGCACGAAAGGCATGAGAATGTAGAAAAAGCGCGGTGCTATTTTCCCAATTGTTTTACCCGTAATTACTCTCCATGATGAAAATTATCTTACAAGATCAAAATTACCTTACAAGATCATTTGTAGAGTAATTATGATACTGTACAAAATTACCATACGAGATTAAAATTACCCTACAAAATCAAAATTAACCTACAATTTCATTCGTATACTAATTATGATTCTCTACAAAATTACCATACAAGATAAAATTACATTACAAGATCATTTGTATAGTAATTATGATACCCTACAAGAGCAAAATTACCCTAAAAGGTCATTTTACAAAATAACCCTACAAGATCAAAATAACCCCACAAAATCATTTGTAAGGTAATTTTGATAATTACTTTATAAGTAAATAATTACGAAAATGTTATGGTGTTTTTTTATCTTTTCATTCATTTCGTACATTTTGTACTAAAAGGATATTTGTATTTTATCTGTGTAATAAATAAGTATGAGACACACCCGCTTTTAATATTGTTCAATGCCCTAATTCATTGGAGACAAGGTCACAAGTAGGGATGGCAATGGGTCGGGTTTGAGACGGGTTTAGGTAATCCCAAACCCAAACCCGATTAGATAAGCTTGTCTCAAACCCGTCCCAAAACCCGTCGGGTTTCTAGCAGGTAAATACCCATCGGGTATCGGGTATGCCCGCGGGTTTCGGGTAAACCCGTTAATTTAAAAAGATTACTTGTTGGGTATACTCATCTCAAAACCCATTGGGTATCTATCGAGTAACTACTAACCGGTTACATTTTGTATTGTTATTATAAAAATATATATCAAATAACTACAATGTATACGGAATAGAATACCTACATGTGTAAAAAATGGATGTATCATATATATACATATTAATAATATAAAAGAAATTATATCGGGTATACAATCGGGTAAACGGGTACACTTTATCGGGTAATTGGGTCGGGTAAACGGGTATATCACTAAATCCCAAACCCGTCCCAAACCCACGAAAAAAATAAAAACTATTCCCAAACCCGTCCCAAACCCGATTAACCGACCCAAAACCCGTCCCAAATATGTCGGGTTTCGGGTTTACCCATCGGGTTCGGGTTTGATTGCCATCCCTAGTCACAAGGGATGGAAAATACTTTTGAAACCTCTCACTGCAACTCCGACTCCACCGCCCGTGAACCATCCCCTCCCAAAAAAATTATTTAAAAACTTATGTTTTCTTTTTTATTATAAGTTTTAATTATGGAGAACATAAAGGATTCTGGTAGGATCATAGTCAAAGAAGATATTGCCAAACCACCTTGTCAGCTTGTCACCACTGCAATCGACCCTCGATATCAGCTACATTTTGCCGGAATAACCACATTGAAGGCGATGAAGAAATGTGAGTCGATCATCGATCTGCGAGGAAAGCAGATAAACTAAAGGGTGGTGTGTGCACGGTGGTGGTAGAAACCAAACCTAAAATCTGGACTAACCACAGGGACCACGATGTAATTAACTCCAAAAAGAACTATAATAATACTGTGTCAGAAATGCGTCGCAATGTCAAAAAAAAAAAATATTTATTATCGGAAGCTTAGTGGAGCGGCCCTCTTTTGATACAATGAGGCTTTCAAATAACCAAATACAGGAGTAACTATAGGTACAACGTGTTGAGTATTTAACAGTAACCATAGGTACAATGTGTTGAGTATTTAAGCTAGTCTAATTTGAATTATTCTCATACTTATATAGATGATGATGTGTTATACTCATATCTGATCTTTTCAATCTTTATAACTTATTTATATCTCTGATTTCCAACACTAATCTGATCGGAAATTGTCTTCTCTTGAAAGTGTTGCTTTGTTTGGATAGAAATGGTTAGGAAGGGATACTTGAAGTTCCATATTATACTGAACAAGGAATTGAACATTTTCATCAGACAACTTTTTATTGTTTTAAGAATTAGATTTTTTTTTTTTTTTTAAGTCAATACTGTTTTCATTCCAATCATCAGGGCAAATTACATAAGAATAGCAGGTAGACGAGCAACAAACTGCGCCGCCATCCCTTTCTGAATAGAAAACCCTAATATACTAAAAACAAAGCCTCGCCCCTGAGGGGTCGAAAAGTTGCTGTGGACTACACGCTGAACTCTGGACAAGAAACGAACTGCCTCTGGCGCCAAAGAGCCAAACGTGTCAAACGCTAGGGGGACAAAGGCATGCTGATTATCCTCACAAGCTTTCGCGTGCTTTTCCACCTTCTTCGACTCTGCTTTCAGTACTGCTTGCCCCGCCACAAACCCATTTTCCCGAAACCCGGCTAGGGGGGATACACCTGTGAGATCGACACAAGCATGTTTCCCGCCCTCCCAACCAAAAACTAGCACGTCAGCCGGGCGTAGAGTGGATCTCCCCTCCGACGGGTCTGTAAGAAAATTCACCGGTGCCTCTTTCTTTGCCGAGATCCCTGCTCGTCTGAGAAAAAAACATACACCAACCCAATTTAAGACTTGGTCCAGCAAACACTTGATGCCATGCCGTTCAAATCATTTGAATCCTAAAAAAGACACCAAGTAACTAGATCTATATGCACATAACTAAGTTATCCAAGATGGCTACTAATACATGGAACATCATCTTTCTTCGACCACGATAGCACTCTAGCAACTTAAGTTTCCGCCAAAGTTGTTTACTTGCTTTTTTTAGTGGTGAACAAGGATGGACGCCCAACTAATTTGATTATCAAGCTTGGGCCAAAGATAAGGAATTTGTTGTTTGATTTTCAAACAACGAATTCTTTATCCTTGGTCCAAGCTTGATAATCAAAGTTGGGTGTCCACCTTTTTGTCACCAACAATGTACAACTTGGCTGAAAGCGAAGAATCTAGAGCTACTATTGTTGCTTATTAATAGCCATCTTGAATCAGTTTGTGATACTATTATCTAGTTACTTGGTGTATGTAATTGGAGTTTAGATGATGTTACTATTTATAGAGGAAATTCCAAAAAAAATTAACAATTTGACGGTTAAAATTTTGAAGAGGATGCATCTTGTGAATTTGTTTATAATTATGAATAAAATAGTATTATTGGAGAGTGACTTTTTCATAAACCTGATTTAAAAAAATAATTGTCTTATTATAAAATTCCTTTCCTCGTTGGTTGGCATCTTGAACGTAATGTACTACAATACCTGTACTAAATGGAAACTTGTACTACAGAAAAGAAATTGGTTTCTATCAAAAAAAAAAAAAAAGAAAACATTTTTTCAATTTTTTCTAGAAAAACCAAGTTCACTTTTGCTGCAAGTTCACGGTTGCTATATTGGTTCAACGCAGCCTCGACGAGTCCGTAAACTCAGGGAATGATGTCATTGAATCTTGTTTGATTGGTCTAGTTTCGTTTAAGGTGTATGTTACAGATGAGATTATAAGATGTTGATGAAGTCATGAATGTGGAGAGAGAGGGGGACGACAAGGTTAACTTAGTAACTATAAAATACATCTACCTAATTTTAAAACCTTTCAAAAAAAATCTACCTAATTTTAAATTTATAAAAAATATTATTACATAGATTAAACAGAAACAATAGGCAAATGTACCTATCGTTTGTAATACAATTTATGTAAAAACCAAGAATCGAACCCAAAAGATACGACTTTTACTACTCAACTTTAAATTACCAACTAATGGATTACTCATCTTTTGTTTATTTATATTTGAAACCAGAAAATAAAAGCAAGTAATAGAGAATTAGTAAAGAATCAACAGCACAAAGAGTGTTTCTTTGGGTTTTCGAGTCCACCTGGGATGAATTGTAGTTATGTTATTGGTAAGTGGTGTGGTGAATTAATTAAAAAAGTCCGGCTCCTAGCTAAGGTTACTAATGAGTTTTCATGAGCTTTACAAATTCTAACTTTAAAGTTAAAATAGAATTAGGTCCGGTTAAAGTTAATTCATTGCCTTTCCTTAGCAAAAACTCATTTTAAAGAGAAATCCCCTAAGTTTGGGTTAAAAACATACAACTACTCTTCTTCTTCTATAACACTATGATTGTCTATCTTTTTAGATATGACCCTTCTCACTAGGAATCACCAAGGATATATTAGGTGCTCCATATAGGTAGCTAATGATACTTGTGATTGATCTTAATTTAACGGATGACGCTATTATAATAAAAAATATATAAAGACGTATAGATTTTAACACGGGTTCACCAATTCTTGGTTTACGCCAAGCCTGACATATAGACCGTGTTAGACAAGTTGCATAACCAAGTTTTGGCTTATTATTGAGGCCTAGCATATAGAACGTGCATGCCAACAATAATATCTTTGATAAACGAGGTTTGATCGCAAGATGTGTTTCCACCAGGGCTGTTCAAATTGCTCGATTCTCGAGACTCGTTCGATGCTCGATCGAAAAATGTACGGAATTTGCTCGTTCAATTCAGCTCGATTGAAAAAGGCGCTCGGTTCGGATCAGTGCGTCTTGAAATGAACCGAGCATGAGCAAAGGTCCGCTCAATTCGGTTTGACTCGATTGGGTCGAATTATTTTTTTAATACAAATATGTATATATTAATAAAATAACTAGAGGCGCACATTAATAATGTTTGGTCCAAGATCCAACTAGAGTCCATTTAATTACAGAATTGAAGGCCGATACCAATAGTCCATTGCCCAAGAACCTAGAGTAATTGAGTCAAAATCTCAAAACACCGAATAAGCGTCGATCGATACTCAAGTGTCAACCCGCCATTCAATTTAGAAGTCCATAATCCTAATTAAAACCCCCAATCAACCATCATAATTTGAATTCTCTGTCGCCAAGATGCCAACTCACTAAGGTTTTGCTTTAATTAGTTCATTCGATTTCAAACTTCTCATAGATCAAATGTCTGCTTTAATCGATCAACGATTCATCTTTCCACTCCGATGATCTCGCTGGAACCAGCTGAGTATTTTTTTTCTATTCCTTGTTACTTAGTAAATTTATACTTGTGTTCTAATTGGACGAAACCTTAGGGACAAAAACTGCAATTTACTCTAAAAACTAGCAACCCCATCGTCACTTTTCTATTTGTTATGCGACACTCGATACTTGCTCGGTGTTCGTCCGAAAAATACCTGGTTTGAAAGGTGCTTGTTCGACTTTGGATAAGTTGAAAAAACGCTCGATTCGATTCGGTTTGGTTTGTAAATGAACTGAGCACGAGCAAAGGTCTGGTCAGTTCGGTTCGACTCTTGAACAGCCCTAGTTTCCACAAATGGGTCAACCACTTCTCATAAGGATCCCCTACTAGTATATGGGTTGTCACACACCATCAGTGTACTAATACGCTTCACACCACCAAGGCTATCAAGAACACCCACAAAATCAAAGAGGAAAACCAAATCACAAGCCCCATTATCGAAGAAAAAGGGTAAAGAGAATTATCAAAGACATAACATAACACTTTACCAAAGGGATGCACAGTCGGTCAGTCGTGCCCTGTCCGGTCTCCCAACAAGATGTTTTCCTTCTTGTCCTTTCTTGGCACATTCGGTTGCAAATTCTGTTATGGGCACGAGTGTACACAACCGTCCATGTACATGTGTCTAGAATTGGCTTGAACAAGTGGTATTCTTGTCGGGTCTCGAAGCTTTCAGTATTTGTCTCATTCGTGGATGGGCATGCACGGTCATGCCTCTGCATATAGTTACACTTTTGTTGACCACTATTGGGTTGACTTCGTGCTACTTGGTGTCATGTATGGCCGTGCCCATAGTCTAGCATGGGCGTGCATATCTGACAACTTGCTAGTTTCTTGAAATCTTGGATCTTTTACTTGTTCTTTCTAGTCTTTGACTTCTTTTTATCTAAAGATCATAAAACATAAAATTTCAAAGTATTAGTGATTTAATTGGTATTTTCAACTATAAAGTCATAAGAAATACTTAAAAGTGTGGATAATTGTGCACCAAAAACATGTGTAATTGATGGCACATCATAAACCACACACTTAAATATTGCTTGTCGCCAAGCAATCTAGCAAGTTTTTGATAAAAATAGTAGGTGATCCAGACTTCTTTGGAAGTTGCCCACCTCTACTGAGTTACAATTTACTAATACTTTTGGGATAACGATGAATCATGACATGCCTCCTTGAACTTAGATTATGCATAGTCTTACACACCTCACAATGTTCACTTAACTCTAGGCTATGTTTGGGTAAACAGTTAATATGTGCTTCAAACGTTTTTGTTGATACATTTTGTGGGGACGCGGCACGTTCGGATTGACACTTTTACGGAATGAAGACCAAGACGGATATCCTCATATCCTACTTGGGTCCGACAAGTTTGTCTCAGTTGTTAGGTAATGTATAAATGAACAATGCATGTTGCATACTTGGTTTTTATGTTATGTCTATGTGTTTATATAGATCTGCAGCAAACTGTTAACAGTTTGCAGCATATCAGTAGTTGTAGCCCTCGACGAAACTCCAAGTTTCGTCGAGCTCTTGTATGACCAAACTCTAGATTTCATCTAAGTTTCACCATGAAGAAACTCCCTCATGATGAAACTCCCCATGATGAAACTCCCTGTGATGAAACTCTAAGTTTCATCATGACGAAACCTCCCTTTATGATGAAACTCTAAGGAGTTTCCCCATGCTAAGTGACGAAACTCTAGGAGTTTCGTCAACCTTGAAGTTTCGTCCCCCCCCCCCCCCTTCAAGTTTCGTCACATCTTATGTCATGCTGCCTATATAAACACCTCATAGTTTCACTTTGAAACTGTGAGAGCATAACCATTACTGAAAGTCTACTGTCAAACTGTGTGTGTATCTGTTTGATCATTGTTCTCATCCCGTTAATAAATTGACTGTGATTCGTTGGTTATTTCATGTTATTACTATCTATGTTTTGTTTGGCATAGTCACGGGGATTCCGCACTCGTGACCGTGTTTGTGATAAACAAGAGATTTGGTTTCGTTATCGATCCTCAGAAATCAGGACCTACAAGTGGTATCAAAGCATTGGCTCTTATCCTTGTTTAAAACCAAACATAGTTGGATTTTATCAAGTGTTAAAAACTGTTTGTTGTTGATCTTCTGAAAACTTGTTCTTGATATTCATATTTTCTGAAAAAACGGTTCATAAAAGGTGTTAGATCTTGTTTGTATTTGCCAAAGTTTTAACAAAAACCTTGTTAAATCGCATGTTTACATGGTAAAACTAGGTTTTCATTGAAAGTTTGAGCAAAATTTGTTGTTCGAAAAAGTCTTCAGTGACCGGAAACTTCAAATCTTCATTGTGTTCTTCAAACCTTCAAAGTTTTCATAATATATTGATCGATTTTAAAATTAAAATATAAAAGGAAATTTGATTAAATATTGGAACACCATGCTGTGTTTGGTGAGATAGGCATGCTTTAAGTTGAAAATTGTGTACTGTGTCAGACAACAGGATAAGACTTTGTTTGAAATATCTCACCAAACCTCACCAACTCTCTGTTCTTATCCCTTTGTTGACTAAAGTCCCTGTGACGAAACCCATAGTTTCATCATAAGAGATTTTCGCCATAAACAACCCTTAGGTTTCGTCGATCAAAGATCCTCACATAGTTTCGTCAATGTCTTGAGTTTCATCAAGTATAGGTTTCGTTCAACATAGGGTTTCGTCAAGCACAAGTTACGTCACATATAGTTTCACCAAATACCCCCTTTAGTTTCGTCGAGCACAGTATTTCATCAAGAGTTTCATCGAGTGTTTCTTCATACAAGGTTTCGCCAAAGATCAACCTGAGTTTCGTCACATAAGAAGTTTCGTCGATTATCAAGTTTCGTCGTTAATCATGTTTCGTCACACATGTTTCATTGTCAATCAAGTTTCGTCGTGCAAAGAGTTTCGTCGAACAAAGGATTCGTCGAACATAGATTTTGTCTAGCATATTGTTTTCGTCACAAGTAGTTTCGTCACACACTAAAGTTACGTCACAAAGCTTTGTCACAAAAGTTTTTTGTCGTTTTCAGTGTTTCGTCATAGTAGTGGTTTATCACAAGAGTTTCGTCGGGAAACTTGTTAAATTTTTAACAGAAGCTTTGCAAATCTATCATAACAGTTTGTTTTCAAGTGTGTAACCAGGTTATCACTTTCATACATCGATCATGAGTTGTACGAGTCAATGGGATTGGAGCATGGATCCAAGACCAGGTGAAGATCAGACATCCGCAGTCGTTTGGTTAAGGAATATCATGCCTCAACAATCGATTAGTGCAAGTCAATGGGCATTGGTGACGAACCAGAATCAAAGCATTCAAAATCTATTGATAAGTGAGAGCGATACGGGAAGCAACAACCGCCCGCCAAACTTGAATCACATGAACGAATATCCGACATGGAAAGGTCGTTTCCATACGTACGTTCTAGGGCAAAACACCGACTTATGGACGTGCTTCATTTCGCCGTATAATCAAGATCTTGAAGAAGCAGGATCAAATGCCACGACCTTTATGAATATGCAAGAAACCGACAAGAAGGCATATGATCTTGAGAAGAAGGCATTTGCTATTCTCACACAAGCACTCCACAAAGACATCTATCACCAGTTCAGCTACTGTACTAGCACAAAAGCTTTATGGGATGCCTCGGTAGCGAGAGGAGAAGGGAATGCCGCTACTAGAAAGACACGCCATGATCTATTGAAGAAAGAGTTTGAATCATTTCAATTCTTGGAGAATGAAACCCCAAATGATATGGCAACTCGTTTTCATCATTTGATTAGTGAAATGTATTCTTATATTGTTCTTGCAACTCAACAGGAAATGGTTGCACGTTTTGCTGATGCTCTACCTCCAAAGTGGAGCCCATTCATTGAGCTTTTAAACCATACGGGCGTTTTAGATACTGTCAGTATCTATGAATTTATTCAGAAGATGGAGCACAAGAATGATGAAGAAATCCGGAAAGCTAAACGAATTCCTGTTCCTCAAAATACTGAAATGTACCTTGCAGGTTTTAACTCTTTAGCTAGTTCCAGTTCCAGTTCAGCTCAACAACCAAAACTACACACGGCGTTTATGTCAAATACAAGCTCCTTTCCATTTCCACAATCAGCTCCACCTCAGGTTTTCGATCCAAGTGCCTTTCATCCTCCAGCGCATATGATTGCTCAAGCTCATGCTTTCTCAAAACCTTAATTCGATGCAAGTGCGTGGCTACCTAAACCCCAACCACCACCACAAGTTACTCCCACTCAACCTCAATTTGATCCAAATGCCTATATTCCAACACCATCACAAGCCCAACCACAACCTCAATCCAAACAGCCACAAGCAAACTTATCCAAAGTCAATGTGGAAACTGCAAGGGAAACCATGGAACTTCTTAACACCATGGTCAATGCCTACTGCGGACTAGTCGCAAGTCAAATTGGCAACATTAATTTGACAAACGAAGACTATCAGCAGATAGACAGGGACGAAATGGAGTTAATGGATATCAAGTGGGTGTTTACGAGCGCGGTTAGACGAGCTAAGGATTATATGAGGAGAACCGGGAAGACTAGCTTGGAAAGCAAGCGGGATACGAAGTACGGTTTTGATAAGGATGTCGTGACGTGCTTCAATTGCGGTGAAATGGGTCACTTCAAACGTGAATGCACGCGACCGAGCAAACAAGGCAACCAAAATCCCTTCCAAAATCAAACAAGTACTTCAAATCAAGCTAACAACGAAACAGGGATAGTAGTTGCTAACAACTAAACCAACCAGTCAGGGCCTTCAAACCCCAACCAAGCATTAGTGGTACATGCCGATGAGGGATGCGACTGGTCAATACAGTTTGGAGATGGAGGACAAGGAGGAACTGCATGTTACGCTAAAATCATCAGTCACATCAAGCATGTGCACAAGGAAGAATTTTATGAGTCAGATGATAGTTCGGGGTACAGTGGCAGTTCCGATTCAGAATCAGATGTGAATGAACGAATGGATTCTGAAGGTGATAGTTTGTTGAATGATGCTGAGGAGGTAAAGTGTCAGACATATGTCTTGGTCAAGAAAGCTGATGCTACATCAGAAGAAATGGAGAAGATTCTCACTGAAGATGGATCTTTCTCTTCTCAGACTGCCTTTATGGCTAATGTCACAGCTTCTACAAGTCAGGTACAATCTGAAACTCCTAGCATATGTAGTGTTTGTGCTGATATGAAACATGAATGTGCTGAATTGAAACATGAATCTGAAACGGTTCATAGTCACAATCAGAGTTTGGTTATTGAACTGTCAAAATGCAAAGAGGCAAACATGGCCTTAGATCGCAATGAAACGGATTTCAAATCAGTAATTGAAACTTTAAAGAAAAGTGTTTCCGAATTAACAAAAACTGTTTTTAGCAAACAAATTGGTATTAATAACTACATTAATATCATTGAGGAAACAAAGAAAGAGCTAGCCGTTGCCAAGTGTGAGCATGATGCGATCAAGCGCAAATTGGAGAGTTACTCAAACTCCCGATATGTGCTTGATCACATCATAGACGTTCAAAATTTGAAAGGGAATGTGAAAGGCGTTGGGTATAAGTCGTGTCCGCCTCCTTTGGGACACAACTATACCAGAATGCCCGATGTGGAGGAAATGCCACGTTTTGAACCTAGTGTGCCTCTTGATTATGAGGAAGTTACCACAGGATTAGGATTCAAATCAGACAGTTCCTCGGGTAGCTCATCTGAAAGCTTAGGAAAGGCATCTGTTGATACGGAACAAAGTCCTCTGACAGTTGAGGACTACGATTCGTTAGAAGATGAATCGGACGTGAGTGATGAGGATAAATCTCTTGATGATAGGAAAGGAGTAGAAGTGCCTATTGAGAATCATATTCTGTGTGATCCTCCTACTCCTACTGTGCACTCAACTGTTAAACAAGAGATAGATCCTATCAAGGAAACGGTGTCTACTGTTAAAAGTGATAACGTGTTATACACTTTGGTCGGTGATGGTAAAATTTATTCAAACAAAGTTTTTCCCATGAAAAACGTCAATCAATCTTTGATTGACAAAGTGTTTGAAGATACTACAAGTAAGTTTTTGGAAAAAGGGGTCCCGAGAGTTTCTGTAACTCAGTGTGATCCTATTCCAAAAGCTGAAGTTAGAAGAAAATTTGGAAATCAAAAATCATGTACAAAGCAACAACCTGTTGCTTTTAAGGGTAAACAACAACAACAAGCTCAAAAGCCTAAGGTTACACAACCAAAGGCTGAAACAAAAGGAGCTCGTTACAAGAAGAAATGCAAAGACGTTAAATTTGTGGCCTCCAAGGGTACTGATAAAGTGGAGACTTTTGAAAATAAATTAAATACCGATTTTGTTAAAAAAGTCAAAATTTTGAAACGTAATAGTGATAACAATTACACCCAACACACAAACGGGTGTGAAGCTAGTACCTCTGGGTCTACAACTTCAACGTCAGGCCATCGAACAGTATCTCCTAAGTTTGTTGAAAGGAGATCGTGTTTCAAATGTGGGGAGTTTGGACACATTATCAAAAACTGCACAAACTCTCCAAAAGCAAATTTTGTTAAAAGAGCCCCTTCTGAACAAGGTCACCAACAACGTCGTCCTGTTTCACCCAAAAATGACAAACGTACGATTAAAGAAAAAGAAACAAAACAACGACGTCAAAATGTGAAGGTGATCGAAAAGGCTTTAAAACCAGAAACTGTTAAAAGGAAACCAATTTTGTCACAACAGTTAAAACCGGAGATTTCTAAATATGTAAATAATACACAATCCGGTAAACGGAAACAAGCTTGGAAACCAAAAACGGATAAAGTTTCAGGGGGAGTCTCACCAGTTCCGGGTCATCGCGAGGTTGAAATAACCTTTGTCGATGAACATGGACGACCCAAGTTAATGGAGGCTTGGGTCCCCCTCTCCAACTAATCTCTGAGTGAGTATGCAGGATGTTCCAGGAGGAACTATCGATAGTTATCGGATTGTTGATAGCGGAGTGTCCATGCACAAGATCGGCGACAAAAGAAATTGTTGCCTTTGATGGAGAGAGAAAAAGAAAGGAAGAAATGTCTGATAAAGGAAATTTAAAGCTTCGACAAAATGAAAAATCAGTCAAAAGTTTGATTGTTAAAGGCTTTGATCGGGTCCCCAGGATAGATTCTATCAAAATGTACGCACTCGCAGCACGTCTGATGTTCAAAATCAACAAGATGAACATGCAATATACATTTCTTCGTGGTGTGATTGAAGAAAATGTGTTTGTTGAACAAACCAACCGGGTGTGCGGATGCCTTGGCATGGATTAAACAAACGCAAACTACTTCTGAAGGAGAAAGACATAGACCTTCGCTGGTGCAATGTGGAAGACCAGCCGGACCCAGAGGTTTATGATCTTGTTGCTGTGAAGAGATTTCTCAGTAGCTACAAAATCGACTTTGAAATCCACACCGGGTGGATATCCAGTTTGGGAGAGCACTCAGATTCATTGCAATGCACGAAGCAGTTGCAGGATACGGTTTTAAATTTCTAATATCTCCTATACTTGTCGATATTTAAGCTGCTTTATGAATTATATCATCTCGTACAACACTCTTTGGCCAGACACGTTGATCTCGAATATCACCTCACACGTGATTGTTTCAATATGAAACTCGTCAATGTTGTCATGGTCCGCATCGCTTACCGACGTGCCAACTGATTTTTCCAAAATTCGATAAATCAATTCTAATTAAAATTAATTTTGGTAAACGGCATTAAGGTAAAACATGAGTTAATCCGGAATCGGGAAATCGTTTTTGTAAATACCTTTGTGTTTTTAAAATTTATCATAGTTTGTTGATTTTAGGGGGAGTAAATCCAAAATTTGAAAATTCAAAAACATCAAAAAATTTCAAAACACAAAAACAATAGAAGAACAAAAATGAGTTTCCTGCGAGAAAAAGAGAAAATGATAGTAAATCAGTGGTCTGTCGAAACCTCTTCGAACTGAACTTAAAATGAAAAACGATAAGAAGCTCAATATAAGATGTATCAGTAGGCTCACAATCATTTTAAAGTGTGCAGGGAGATATGAACCTTAATCGACTAAGGACCAGGTGGGAACCACACATTGGCATATGGTCTTAGTACCGAAATTTCGTTTGATTGATTGCCGAGGTTTTGAGATATTCGGTCTTTATGTTGTCTTATCATCTGGGTATCATGGTTGTATCTTTTACCGAAAAATAACGGAGATGAAGTCTAGATCTTCCATGATACCATACATACGTGTACATATTGCATTCGACCTCAATAAGTGATCAACAATCACATGTCCAATCAAAATAAGTGATAATATATCACAGATTCTTTGCGGGAGTCAAGTTCGTCTCTTTTCTGTACGTTTGTACTGACCTGTTCACGAACTTGCTCCTGTGCCCTCATGCATATGAAAGTCAAGTTCCTCATCAATAAGTGATTTTATCACATAGGGCTTATTTTCAATCAAAAATAAGTGAGTTTCTCACATCTTTTATACGTTCAAACAGATGATAAGCGGTATACTCACCAGTAAGATGAACTCTCGTGCATACCTTGATACGGGAATATGTCATGTGTGGATGAACACCGGTCGGTAAGTATAAATCATACCTTAACGTATCCCCATGTCACATGATTACATCTGATAAGTTGAGCTTATGTGGACAACAATACTGATAATCGTTATAGGATGCTTATCTAAATGTTAACTAATAGAACACTAAGAGCGTTTTGGCGTGACCGTACACTGATATGATTCTCTTACCCTCGAAACTCACAAAAAGAAGCTTTGTATATATTTATTTATTTATTGCTTTCCGTCTTTACATTTGAAAAATAAAAAAATTCCAAAAAGAATTTAGGTGTGTTTTAATATAAACTTTATAAAAGCCAAAAAGATTTTGCTTCTAATTTATTTTTGATTGACCGATGTTGGAAATCGAGTCTATCCTACCCAAAATCCTGATGGTAAGCCGAAAACAATTGCATCTTAATAAACTATCGAAGTTAACAAGTTTTGAAAGTTAAAGGATTAAAATTGATCAATTTTTAAACTTTCAAACTGTTGTCGGTCGGTGTTTGATTGAGATTGATCTCAAATGTGTCATTTGTTTATGTTTACTAAATTCCAAGCGGTTGTTCTCATTATGTGTTTAGCTTTCTTGTATGTGCAGATATGACACCAGAATCAGCTAAAGGCGAAGAGAACGTGTCAGATGACAGGCCGTAAAGTGAAGATACGACGTTGATGCAATCAGAAGATCAAGATGATCGGGTTGCAGTTGACAACTCTTCAACACCACAAGGATCTAAAGCATTGAAGATCAAAAGATTCAAGAGCATAACTCATGGGAGAGCTTATGTTAAGGGGGAGTTTGTTAACACACATCCTAAATAAAATGGGGAGTTTGTTGATACACTTTCTGCTTACGACTCGTGAAGACTTTGAATATCCTCCGACATGAAAGACATGGAAGATGAACCCTCACAGCAGCGTCCAAGGGGGAGTTTGTTGATACATTTTGTGTGGACGCGGCACGTTCGGTTCGACACTTTCACGGAATGAAGACCAAGTTGGATATCCTCCTCTCCTACTCGACTTGGGTTCGACAAGATTGTCTCAGTTGTTATGTAATGTATAAATGAACAATGCATGTTGCATACTTGGTTTTTATGTTATGTCTGTGTGTTTATATAGATCTGCAGCAAACTGTTAACAGTTTGCAGCATATCAGCAGTTGCAGCCCTCGACGAAACTCCAAGTTTCGTCGAGCTCTTGTATGACGAAACTCTAGGTTTCATCTAAGTTTCACCATGAAGAAACTCCCTCATGATGAAACTCCCTCATGATGAAACTCCCCATGATGAAACTCCATGTGATGAAACTCTAAGTTTCATCATGACGAAACCTCCCTTTATGATGAAACTCTAAGGAGTTTCCTGATGCGTGCGAAGTGTGTATATAAGTTTAAGTATATTTTAAGCCCTTTTACACTTTTTAGCCAAGTTTTAAATTTATAAAACACGATATTTACTAACACTAAACACACATATGGGCAAGTGCACCCATCGTGAGCGTAGTATAGTGTTGGTAAGATACCAAGGTCATCCAAGGACACAAGAGCTTTTAGTACCGATTTATCCTCAACGTCTAATCAAATCAAAAGTTAAGAAAAATGTTTTAAACTAGAAAAATAAAAACTAACTAAAATGCTGAAAAATAAAAATAAAAATAAAAACAGATAGACAAGATGAATCACTTGGCTCCGACTCGTGTATAGTGTAACCTTTGATTATTTCCGCACTTTTGCACTATTTAAGAGATTATCTTACTTATTGTAGTAGGCCCCTCTTTTGAAGGTGACGTTACCCTCAACCCAGTAGTTTGAGTCAGCAAGGATACAGTCCTAACTAGCCGGGTCAAAGTATTAATGGTAGCTTACATATGAGGGGATCAAAGAGTTTGGACCCCCGCCATCCAATACCGGTGGGTATTATTGAAGGAGGTCCTACTAAATTTGACCCAGGTCCTTGCAGGATCTATACACTGAACAAGGCAAGACTCTTACCAAACCGTTCCCTTAACCCCCGACCAGGTAGCCAACATACCTCCATATAGACCGTGGAGATATGAATGGCGAAAATCTTTTATTTTATATAGATAGTAAAATATTCCCAAGACACCACGGACAAACGACAAGGAAGAATCACCTTCAACATAAGAAACTAGTTATTAAAGTCATTAATACATAACCAAGTAAAAAGTGCAAAAATATTAAAAATAAAAAGTATTACACTAGACACTTGTCTTCACCAAGTGATGTAAGAGACTTAGGCAAACATGGCCTTTGATTGTCAAGAACTCTTACGATCAATCTTGGATCCCGAGATGACTCACACACTCTATGATGGACAATGGGTTAGTTTTATACCACAATTGATGTAATTTATATGTTGCATTTTGCACAAATCAAATACCCCCACACTTGAATCTTTGCTTGTCCTCAAGCAAAACTCTTTATAATGTGGCTTTACAATCCCAAATGGAATGGGTAGAAGAGAAGGTTTTTTGGGCTTGTCATAGAGTGTCGGGATTTTCAAGATGCTTTATTAAGTTTTTATTTTTATTTATTTACAATCCTATTCGTCATGATTTATTTAAAACATTACATAAGATAAATTGCTTATTAGGGCATAACATGCCTTTTTAAAATTCCATTTATATACAAGTTCACATACCTAACGGGGGATCACTCAACACTCGGCCGAAGATGTATTTTAGTGAATCACTCAAGAGCGGCATGGAACTTACTCCTACCATAGGCTTGCTAAGCAATCAATCCTCCTCCTTTTTAACTATAAACCTTTGTAAATATCAAGAGGACTTTTGGGGTGAAGGGTTAGGCTTGGGTTAAAGGTAGGTGGTTGGGTTAGTGGTTAGTAGAAAATGGTGAAAAAGCGTAAAAAGCGTTGGTTTTCGTAAGACCTTTTTATTTTTGCAATTTTTTATATGGATGAAGTCATTATTCAAACAACGTTATTTTTTTATGAACTTGCTTGTTTATTTCTTTTGCTTCATCATCAACATTGTTTTTTTTTGAAAAGTCATACGAGAAACCGAGCTTGTTACTAAAACAAAGGGTTAAAAATGAAAAGGTTTTGGTGGGTGAAATGGTGTTTGGTTTTGGGTTAAGAAATGAAAAGATTTAGGCTCAAAGGGATTAAATAGGGGGATTTTGGGTAGGTGGTAAAAAAAAGAAAAATAATGGTGTAGAAATAAAAATGGTTAGTCCTAATGCCTCCATCATTTACTTACTTGGGTTTAAGTTGGTAAGGACCGGGAATGTATCGTCCTGGCAAGTTCTAGAGTTGTAAGAACCAAGTGGCTATTCACACAAGAAACGAAAAATGAACATTTAGTTTAAAGATATGTATTTGTATGCTCAGTAAAGGCTCAAAACTCACTTTTGTGGGAATGGGTTTTTATGTGATCAAGTATATATAATCAAATTTTAACTAAACTTGTCATGTCTTTTCATAATTTTCTTATGTTGGTTCTTTTTATCACGATGCTATCGGTTGTAAATTTATAAAAATATAACCTTTTTAGAACTTGAAATTCCCTAGTTAAACCTAGACAAGTAAAAAAAATGAAAATTTTTGAAAAAATTTGGGGTGATTAGCGGTTCCAATAGAGTTTTGTGTAAGGCTTGTGATTAGGACTTGCAAGATTCAAGGTTTTAGCATCCCCCCCACACTTAAATTACACATTGTCCTCAATGTGTCCCAAAAATAATTTTTTAGGTTGATTGAATGTGCAAAAAGGTGTGACAAAGCAATATTTTATGTTACTGGGCGTCTGGACACGGCCCCGTGTTCAGGTGCCAGTAACAAAAAGTTATAAAAAGAAACATAAGCCTGGACACGGGGGCGTGTTGGGTGAACACGGCCCGTGTCCAGTTTACCTGAACTAGGCATTTTCTGCAGACTGTGCAGCACGGGGCCGTGTTGGGTGGGCACGGCCCGTGCTGAACTTGCTGTAATGAAGAAAATTTGTCGGATGGCCCTGTTTTCGTGCATGGGGTGCTGGTCCAAGTTTCCCTTGTTATCCTTCACCATCCCGAGTGTGTTTTATTCCTGAAAATTAAAACTAAACTAGAAAACATAAAAATTAATCTAAACTAAACTAAGGATAGTTTCGCGGAATGCCTCCGTGGTGCGCCACGTTTATAAGGGTCCTTGGCTAGACCCAAAGCCTGGTCATATGTTACCCAAGTGGGATGTTTTGCATCCCATGCTACACCGTCGGAGAGCATCATCCAAGCTTGAGTCAATGACCTTCATGTAGTTGACTGGGTCTTCGTCTTCTACTCTTTTTCCGACTCCAAACTTTACTTCCTCGTCCCCAACCCTCAATGTTAGTGTTCCATCATTCATATCTACCACTGCTTGGGTCGTCGCTAGGAATGGCCTCCCTAGGATGAGTGGTACTTCGGTATCTTCCTCCATATCTAGTATGACGAAGTCGGCCGGAAAGACAAATTCGCCGACTTTGACCAATAGATTTTCAGCGACACCTTGTGGATATTTGACGGATCTATCGGCGAGTTGTATGCTTATTTTTGTATGACTTGTTTTTCCTAAGCCGAGTCGATTGAACATTGATGAGGGCATGAGGTTGATGCTTGCCCCGAGATCGGCTAGTGCATTACGAATGGGGGATTTGCCAACCGAGCAAGGAATTGTGAAGCTTCCGGGGTCAAGCTTCTTTTGCGGGAGTTTGTTGAGTAGTAAGGCGGAGCATTCTTCGCATAAGTTAACTAATTGCAATGATTCAATTTTCCTTTTATGAGTGAGGAAGTCCCTCATAAATTTTGAATATTTAGGCATTTGAGTTAGGACTTCGATAAATGGAATATTAACATGCAATTGTTTTAGTACATTTTTGAACTTTACGAATTGCTCATCGGTCTTTTGACGAATTAACCGACCGGGGTATGGAACCGGAGGAGTCTTAGTAGGCTCTTGAACTGGTGGAGAAGCCTTTTCTTGTTGGAGCGCGGGTGGAGTTGTGGTTTGGCTAGATTGGCTTCTTTCAGTTGGTGGGAGTGGAGCCTCTACGGGACCCACGGTACGGTTTCTCAATGCTATGAGATGTACTTGTGCCTTTGGGTTGGTCTCGGTATTACTCGGTAACGCGCCTTGTGGTCTCTCGGAGAAATTTTGAGCTATTTGATTTAATTGTTTTTCAATGTTTTGAATGCTAGCTTGTTGATTTCTAAAATTCGATTCCAATTGCTGAAATCGATCCGAGTTTTTCTTTTCCGTGTTGGAGATGAGGCGAGATACAGTATCTTCAAGCCTTTCTCGTCCACCTTGTTGTTGAGAAAAATTTTGTGGTTGTTGAAAGTTAGTTCGTTGGTTTTGTTGGTTACTACTATTGCCGGGATCTCTCCAACCAAGGTTAGGGTGGTTACGCCATCCTTGGTTGTAGGTACCCGTTGGAGGACCCGACGGCCTAGGTCTATTATCAATGTAGTTTACCGTTTCCGTTTGATCATCTAACTCTTTCATACAACTCCAATTTTCATGTGACCCACCACACCCTTCACAAGCCATAACCGAGACCGTTTTTGCCATTTCTAACTTTTTGATTTTTGAAGAAAGGGCCTCGATTTGGGCTTGTAAAGAAGTGTTTTATCAACCTTATGGGCGCCCAGGGCAATAGATTTATTGCCTCGAGGAGTGTGCCATTGAAAATTGGTTTGAGCTATTTCCTCAATTTGATTATATATTTCATTTGGGCGATGATTACCTAGAAGTCCCCCGGAGCTAGAATCAAGTGTTTGTCTTGTGTGTGGCAACAACCCATTGTAGAAAGTGGATACTTGTTGCCATACCGCAAGACCGTGATGAGGACGCTTTCTTAGTAGCTCCTTGAACCTTTCCCAAGTTTCATATAAGGATTCCCTATCCTCTTGTGAATATGTATTAATTTCAGTCATTAATTTAGCCGTTTTACCAGGAGGGAAGTACTTATATAGAAACTTTTGGGCTAGTTCATCCCAGGTGTTTACCGAGCCAACTGGGAGGGTATTAAGCCAAGCCTTAGCTCGGTCTTTTAGTGAAAATGGAAACATCCGAAGGCGGATGGCGTCGTTTGATGCTCCATTGATCCGAAAGGTATCACATATTTCTAAGAAATTAGTAATATGTAGATGGGGATCCTCGTCCGCAAGCCCATGGAAGGTTGCGGAGTTTTGAAGTATTTGTATCAAATGTGGTCGAAGTTCGAAGTTATTGGCTTCGACATTCGGTGCATTGATAGCGGCGCCGAGATTACCTACAGTGGGTCGTAGGTAATCCATGAGGGTACGTTGGTCCGCCATTGGAAGTGGGCCCCCCGAAACTTTCTCTTGGTTTTTAGCTTTAAGTCTTTTTCTGAGAAAGCGTTCCGGTTCTTCTAGAGGTTCTTTTATGTCTCTACTAGAACTGGAGCTCATACACTACGTAGGAAGTTCAATTGTGGCGCCTGGGTTCCAAGTCCTGCAACAAAAAACAGAAAAGAACGTTGGTCAGAAGGTTCACCACGGCCCCGTGCTCAGGTGAACACGGCCCGTGGTCGCAGATACAGTGATTGTTTTCCGGATCCCTGTTACTGGGGAGTTGGACACGGCCCCGTGTTGCACCGACACGGCCCCGTGCTCAACTCTCTGTAACTCGGAAAATAAAAACTGCCAGTAACAATGCTGGGAACGGCCCGTGTCCGACCAGGCACGGCCCGTGCTGAGCTCTGCAGAAACTAAAAAATTAAGAAAAAATCCTAAAAAAAAACAGAAAAATAAGAAAAACGATTTGGCCGTTGATTCTTAACTTTCTTAAAATCCTTGTGTCCCCGGCAACGGCGCCAAAAACTTGATGCGTGTGAAGTGTTTATATAAATTTAAGTGTATTTTAAGCCCTTTTACACTTTTTAGCCAAGTTTTAAATTTATAAAACACGATATTTACTAACACTAAACACACATATGGGCAAGTGCACCCATCGTGAGCGTAGTATAGTGTTGGTAAGATACCGAGGTCGTCCAAGGACACAAGAGCTTTTAGTACCGGTTTATCTTCAACGTTTAATCAAATCAAAAGTTAAGAAAAAGGTTTTAAACTAGAAAAATAAAAACTAACTAAAATGCTGAAAAATAAAAATAAAATTAAAAACAGATAGCCAAGATAAATCACTTGGCTCCGACTCGTGTATAGTGTAACCTTTGATTATTTCCGCACTTTTGCACTATTTAAGAGATTATCTTAGTTATTGTAGTAGGCCCCTCTTTTGAAGGTGACGTTACCCTCTACCCAGTAGTTTGAGTCAGCAAGGATACAATCCTAAAGGGTCGGATAATTGAAAGATAATTAATTAAGTTATTAATGCGTATTATGGTAGGCCCCTCTTTTGAAGGTGACGTTACCCTCGGCTAAGTAGTCTGAGTCAGCAGGGATACAGTTCTAAGTAGCCGGGTCAAAGTATTAATAGTAGCTTACATATGAGGGGATCAAAGAGTTTGGACCCCCGCCATCCAATACCGGTGGGTATTGAAGGAGGTCCTACTAAATTTGACCCAGGTCCTTGCAGGATCTATACACTAAACAAGGCAAGACTCTTACCAAACCGTTCCCTTAACCCCCGACCAAGTAGCCAACATACCTCCGTATAGACCGTGGAGATATGAATGGTGTTGGTGCATACGTCTGTCGACTTCGTCTTGTATCGAGTCTAGTATTAGAATTGTTAGATCAGGGCGAGTTGTACGAGAAAATAGGAGGATTTGAGTGTGTTTTAGTTAATTTCGTTTGAAGGAGTTAATTTCGCTTGAAAGTGGCAGGAGCCATTTCAAACGAAATTAACATTTGCTAATTTCGCTTGAAATGGATCCTGTCACTTTCAAGCGAAATTATCAGCCCTATATATAGTCCCTCAAACGAGATCATTTGTAACTTTCGTCATTCCGATACCGAACTGCTGCCGACGCGTCGTTTGATCTGTATTGCTGTTATAATCAATAAACAAGACGATTAATAGTGAAACAAACTGTTTTCCAAGTATGTTTCTTAGTTTCCGCCTCTGAAACAGATAAGAGCTCTTCTGATTGACTCGTTTGGGTCACAAAACAATCCTACAAGTGGTATCAGAGCCCAGGAAGAAGAGTTCTTGCCAAACCTGCCGTTATTTCTGACTTCTACACCTTCTTTTTGAAATTGAACTAGTTTTCACGGTCAAAAAGTCTTGAATTTCACATATTAAGTGCGTAACAGTGTTTTAATGAATCCTTGAGAGTTTTGGACCTAAAATCAGCTTAAAACTTGATCAAATTCCTTATTCCGTTTGAAAACAGATCGAAAATGATGATGTCAGCAACACTTCATACGGAATTAGCAGCTTAATTCCGCTTGGAATTGTGATTTCGCTTGAAAATTTGACCTGATTCCGCTTGAAAACATCTGATTTCGTTTCTGAGAGTAATTTCGTTTGAGTCGTTTCAAGCGAAATTAAGCTATTTCGCTTCAAGGAGTGATTCCTCTTGAGTTGTTTCAAGCGAAATTAGTTGTTTTTGGTTCAGGGTGTTATTTCGCTTCAAAGGTATTTCATTTGTGAAGGTGATTTCGCTTCAATTGTGATTTTGCTTGAGTGTATTTTTGCTTGAACAAAATTTCAGGTTAAGTGTTGATTCCGTTTGAGGAGTAATTTCGCTTGGATTAGTATTCCGTTTGAAAACTTGTGTTTGTGAAATTATTTGCCGAATCATGGATGAGGAATTCTACAATGCGTTTGCAACACCAATTGCCCCTGTCACAGCTGTTGAAACTTTGTACAATGAGAATGAAACAGGAACTTATCAGAAACCGCCAAAGCTCATGTACATTGAAGATTTTCAAGGATGAAAAAATCGTTTCGAGAACTAGGTGCAAGCTTATAAATTTAACGCATGGTGTTCATTGTTGAAAGATTATGAGAAACCAAAGAATGAACGTGGGATTGAAAAAGCTATTTGTGACTATTCAGAGGGTGATAAATTGAAATTTACAAGTGAGAAAATGATGATTAGTATTCTTCAGCAAGCTATTAAAGAAGACATCTTTGTTTTGCTCCAACATGATAATACAGCTAAGTCAATTTGGGAAGCATTGATTCAGAAATTGAAAGGAAGCACAGATATGATCAAAAACAAAAAGGCGTTATTGGAGAAATTGTTTGATATGTTTTCAGGATTCGACCATGAAACAACAAAGCAGACCATTGATAGATATTGTCATTTGGTATTGGAAATGAAAAGATTGAACATTGAGAAAGAGGATGATGAGTGGGTCGATAAACTAGCTGAAGCACTACCACAGCATAAGTGGGGAACTTATTTGATGATTGTGAAACACACGAGGAAGTCTGAGAGTATGAATTTGGCACGGTTCATTCAGAAAATTGAAGAGCATGAATTGGATATTCAGAAAACTGCTATCATGATAAATCCGAATGCTCAACAAGATGTCAGTTTGTATTACAGAGGGAATAAGTTTGAGGCTACCCCCAGCCCTAGCCCAAAGATTCAAACTGGTTTTAGTGCTGACAGTTCATCTGGAACAAAGGGTAGTAATGTGACACAGAGTGGTGGATTTTCATCTTCATACTCAAGCTTTGATCCGAATCATACAACATCAAGTCCTCAACAACAGAATTCAACAAATCTTCAATGCAACGTCACTTTGAACATTCAAAATGGTCAGAATTTGTCTCCAAAAATAGCCAAGCAACACATGGCATCACTCGTTGCTATGTTGGAATCTTATGAAAGTTTGATTGCTGGCAAGATTGGAAATTCGATGCTTACAAAAGAAGATTATGACCAAATTGATGCAGAGGAACTTGAGTTGATGGATGTGAAGTGGTGTTTGGCTAGTGCTTGTAGGAGGGCAGAAAAGTTTCAACAAATTACTGGTAGAGATGAGTTTCGAGGAATGGCTACTTCTCCATTAGGTTTTGACAAATCAAAAGTTACATGTTTCCGGTGTAAAGGAAATGGTCATTTTAAGAGAGAATGTACAAATAAAGAAGCAACCGGGAATCAAGAGAAGAACAATTATTATCAGAAATCAATTTTTCATCAGATTGATCAACAACCTCAACAAAAGGATTCAAAAACTGCTCATGGTCAAATGATCGAAGAGGCAAATAAGAAAGCTTATTTTGGAATAATTGATCAAGATGATGAGTTTGTTGCAGAGGGATTTAGCTGGGATAACTACATTCCACAAGGTTCAACTCTAGCTGCAGAGAGTTTTAGCTGGGATAAATATATTCCACAAGGTTCATGTTTTGTTGCTAAAATTCTGGATGAAGATGAGACGAGTCAGAAAAGAATACCAATTTTTCCAGATCTAGGAAGTGATATTGATACCGATGATGAGGAAGAACATCTTAACA
Organism: Helianthus tuberosus; assembly: GCA_030545235.1. Classification (NCBI taxonomy): domain Eukaryota; kingdom Viridiplantae; phylum Streptophyta; class Magnoliopsida; order Asterales; family Asteraceae; genus Helianthus; species Helianthus tuberosus. Next base: position 183,210,221 of record CM060369.1, on the reverse strand, counting down.
AAGCTAGAAAAGGCATAGATCCTGACAGTTTTAATTTATTTTTTGCAGATAAAATGGAGATGCTGAATCAGAAGAAGATTGCCAGATTGAGGAGAGAGTTGGAAGCAGCAAGAATGCTAGCTGATGAAAAGGCAAAAACAGAAGCTGGAGAAGCTAATGTTGAACCAGCAACTGAGAAAATAGTAGAGAAAATCGTTGAAGTGGAGAAAGTGGTGGAAAAAATAGTCGAAGTTGAAAAATTTGTCGAGGTAGAAAAAATTGTTGAAGTAGAAAAAATTGTTGAAGTTGAGAAATTCGTTGAAGTTGAAAAGACTATCGAGGTTGAAAAGATAGTTGAAAAATTGGTTGAAGTTGAAAAACCATGTTTGAAGTGTTTAGAATCATGCAAAGTTTGTGAGGATAAAGATAAGAAAATTGCTGATTTGGAGAAGATTAAAGAAAATTTACTGTCCGATGTGAAATATGTGAAGGAATCGTATGATGTACTAAACAAAACAGTTGATAGTCTAAAGAGAACGAATTCAGAAATTGAGAATGCAATGACAAAAATGAGCTCAATATTAATGACAAAGCAGAGCGTCATCAATGAGTATATCGAAGATTGTGCTAAACTGAAGCAAGAGTTAGAACTTGAAAAGATTGAGAGTGAAAGGATTAAACGATTACTGTTGAGTTATACTACTTGTGATTATTTGATTGATCGTGTTTATCCTACTGTTGCAGGTCTTGAAGCATTCATGGAGAAAAAGACTGAAGATACTGATACTGGTAAGAAACAAAGTGTCAAGTATAACAGATGTCCGCCCCCGATCCATGAAAGTTATTCTCCCAGGAATCCTAACGAGGAGCGTTTAAAAAAGGCAGTCAACATCAAGTTAAAGTCTGAAATTATTGATGAATTACCAGACAATATTGATGTCATGTTCACAGCGTCTGACACTGATCATGAGTCTGAGTTATTAAAGAAAGTGGTCGATCAGGTGTTAGATATGGATGAAGAGTCAAAACAGGAGTCTAAATCTGAAAGTTCGAGTTCGTCAGAAAAGAGTCCGAGTTCACCGATTAAAAGGGTTTACAATAAAGAATTCATGTTATCAAAATCTAATTTGAATGACGGACCAATTAAAGTGGCATATACTTTGATTAATTCAGACAAATTATATTCTGATGAGGAATTTCCAATAAGAAGTGTTAAGACTGAATAGATTAAATAGGTTTTCAAATTAACAGAAATTAATATTTCTGAAATAAAATATTTAAATCTTGTTGAAAAACCTAAAAGTACACTTCAAGAGTTCAACAGAGATTGAACAGGAAAAAAGGTTACGGTTCTGGTTATGGTTTTCAAAAGAAACCAAACCTTAACAGTAATTTCAAAAAGAAAGGTCTTGGTTTTAATTCTTCAGAAAATTATAAAAATGAGAAAAGTTATAAACCAAAAACAACATTTGTTGCAGGAGGAAGTTCTGAAGATGAGCAGAAGAAACCATTCTGGAAACAATCAAATCAAGAGTTTCTTGCTGAAGTAAAGAAGAATGTAAAGAAGTATGCTACGAGAGTTGATAGGAGAACCTGCTTTAAATGTCAAAAAGCTGGACATATTGCTTGGAACTGCCAAGAGTCCACTTATCCAAAACAGGGAGTGTCTTCTAACTTTGAAATGAGAAGAAAACATGTTAACAAATCTGAACAATTAAAAGAAAAGGTTAAAGTGGTTGAAAGATCGACTGTGGAAGTTGGTGAAACTTCAAAACGGTTTTACAAAAGACAAGTCGATTTGAACAAACAAAAATGGGTTGTTAAAAGTTCAGATAGTAGTTCTGACAATGAATCTAATTCCATAAAATAGATGTGTATCACCCGAGGCTGGTCAGACTTGGGTGACACCATTTTCTACTTGAAATCCGGACTTGCCGAAGCTCCCAGGTTGGTAAGAGTGGAGCAGGAATCGGCATCATTCTTGAATTGTTTGGTTGGTAAATTTACAGGTGATATCTTTATATTGTTATATTTTGATTTTCAAGTGGTTATGATAGGTGAGTGAACCTGAAAGTGGTTGAAAAAGGTTTTCACTTACAAAGTGGTAATTCAAGGACATTAAATTGTACTTGTTTTTACTACAAGTTGATTGAGAAACAATGTGATGAACCCCTAACTTACAATTGATAAAATCAACAAAACTTATTTTCTGGAAAAACCATTTGATTAAAACAAACTTAAGTGTTTTGAAATCATAATGGGAAAATAGTTTGTTGTAAGAGGGAGTTCTGATTGTTTTTGCCAAGTGGATGGCGAATTGAAGTGATTTGATATCAGTTGTCACTTTGCTTGTATAGTTTGTTTTCAAATTTCCTAAAATGTGTTTGCATTTTAGGGGGAGTAAAAATTTTCAGAAAATCCAAAAACATTAGAAAATTTGAAAAAGTCAAAAACATGATAAAATCCAAAATCGAGTTTTGTTGTATAAAAGAGGAAATGATAGTATATTAGTGGACGATCACAGCATGCTAAAGAATTGGAAAGTTAAATAGTGATAAACGGTCTCACTGATGATATGCCAGTAGGTTTTTGCACATTTAGTAGATTGTGATGAGATATAAACCTAAATTTCAAACTTGCTTATATCATGGGTAACATCTCTCGGATATATAGGTAACCCCCAAAATCTTGTTTGAAGGACCCCTCTTTCTGAGATACTAGGTCTTTATGCTTAGTGATATCTGGGGTATTATCCGGGACTTCTGATAATGCGGAAGCAATGGCCTAGTCCCCGTAGAATACTTTATTGCTTGCTTGAAATATAGCGCCGCCCTCAGCAAAAATGATGAAACAATAAAATTGATAATCATTGCTGTTGTAAAAAAGATCCTCTAAAGGGGACCTACCAAAAGTCGAACCGTCATCTCTCTGCTGAACGGAAGTTCTGACCTGAGCTCTCACGGTCTCGCAATTTAACCCTTTACAGATATCATCTAGGTATACTCACCTGTAAGACTGAATATTGGGATCTGGATACGGGAGTATATTCTGAGGTGGGACACGCGAATAAGTTTAAGTCTCTTAAAACATTAATCTCGTATCTCGAAACAGTTGAACTTTGTGTGAAAATTTAAGTGGATCAGTATACTGATAATCTAAGTGAATTGTTTAGAACTTAAAATGTTTAAAGCTTAACGGTGTTGGTGATTTGTCTCATAAACTGATATGATCCTCTTACACAAGCTCACAAAAATAGTGTATGTAAATATTTCTTTACTGCATTCCTTTTAGTTTAAAAATTCCAAAAAGATTTTCGATGTGTTTTAGCATAAATTTTAAAAAAAAAATTCAAAAAGATTTTCGACAACTGATGTTGGAAAGCTGATTTTCAAAATTCCGAGTGCTGAATATGACGAACAGGTTTGGGAAAGTTTGTTTGAAGATGTTTGAAATAAAAATTGATATACATGCAAGTGGTTCATCAGAGATTAATATGTTAAATCATTATTGGTTGATTTTTGAAAATGATGTGTTCTGGTTGTGTCTTCAAGTGGTTAGCAGAGTTTCTAAATTTGTTATATCTTATCTTTTATGAAACTTATGTTTTGGGTAGAGAATTTGCAGATGAGCCAGGTTGCGATGCTTGAACCTGAAAATAGCCAGACTACGATCCCAGCACAAGTTGAGGGGGAGTCTGTGAGATAGAAAGTTTGAAGATGCAAGAGCTAGGAATTTGATCCGGAGGATGCCAGAGATTGATAGAGCATCATCCGAGGGGGAAATTAGCTGAAGAAAGAATTAGAGTGTGATAAGAACCAGATAGAGATTCTGGAAGCCCGAAGACTGATAAAGACTGAAGACGTTGAAGTCTCGACACTTAAGACTCGTCAACATCCAAGGGGGAGTCTGTTGGTGCATACGTCTGTCGACTTCGTCTTGTATCGAGTCTAGTATTAGAATTGTTAGATCAGGGCAAGTTGTACGAGAAAATAGGAGGATTTGAATGTGTTTTAGTTAATTTCGTTTGAAGGACTTAATTTCGCTTGAAAGTGGCAGGAGCCATTTCAAACGAAATTAACATTTGCTAATTTCGCTTGAAATGGATCCTGCCACTTTCAAGCGAAATTATCAGCCCTATATATAGTCCCTCAAACGAGATCATTTGTAACTTTCGTCATTCATGTATCGAACTACTGCCAACGCGTTGTTTGATTTGTATTGCTGTTATAATCAATAAACAAGATGATTAATAGTGAAACAAACTGTTTTCCAAGTCTGTTTCTTAGTTTCCGCCTCTGAAACAGATAAGAGCTCTTCTGATGTACTCGTTTGGGTCACAAAACGATCCTACAAATGGTGAAAATCTTTTATTTTATATAGACAGTAAAATAATGCCAAGACACCACGGACAAACGATAAGGAAGAATCACCTTCAACCAAGTAAAAAGTGCGAAAAGATTAAAAATAAAAAGTATTACACTAGACACTTGTCTTCACCAAGTGATGTAAGAGACTTAGGCAAACATGGCCTTTGATTGTCAAGAACTCTTACGATCAATCTTGGATCCCGAGACGACTCACACACTCTATGATGGACAATGGATGATGGTGGTGGATGATGGTGTTATGGTGGTGGTGGTGGGTGGTGGGTGAAGTGTGAGAGAGGTGGAGTGCCAAGGGATGGTTTGCAAATGAGCCAAGCACCCCTATTTATAGCATGAACAGTAGCTCGGGCACGGCCCCGTGTCCATCTTCTTCTCTGTCTTCATTAATTACAGTTCATCTGCATTAGTTGACCACGCCCCCGTGTCTGCTGGGCACGCCCCCGTGTGCAGAAGCATATCTGTACTATCAAGATTTTCCTGGATTCTGCGAATCTTATAGTTGACCACGACCCCATGTCCGCTGAGCACGGCCCCGTGGTGGGCGATAGAAGCTTCTATAGCTTTGTCTTTTAAGCTGGCACTTGGGCAGGCCCCCGTGTTCACTGAGCACAGGGCGTGTTCAGCTTCTGTTCTCTTGTTTTGCTTGGGAATATGCTGTCGGGGAGGTCGGGCATGCCACGTTTGTTCATTTTCTTGTATTTATGTTAGATTTAGCTGCCTTTTTGCTTCTTTTGTTAATTTGAGCTCATTTAATCCTGAAAATACAAAAGGAAGACAAAAGCACACTTTTTCCAACATTAGTACTAAAAAATGGTTAGTTTTATGCCACAATTGATATAATTTATATGTTGCATTTTGCACACATCATTTCCCTATGCTAAGTGACGAAACTCTAGGAGTTTCGTCAACCTTGAAGTTTCGTCACCCCCCCCCCCCTTCAAGTTTCGTCATATCTTGTGTCATGCTGCCTATATAAACACCTCATAGTTTCACTTTGAAACTAGGAGAGCATAACCATTACTGAAAGTCTACTGTCAAACTGTGTGTGTATCTGTTTGATCATTGTTCTCATCCCGTTAATCAATTGACTTTGATTCATTGGTTATTTCGTGTTATTACTATCTATGTTTGGTTTGGCATAGTCACGGGGATTCCGCACTCATGATCGTGTTTGTGATAAACAAGAGATTTGGTTTCGTTATCGATCCTCAGAAATCGGGACCTACAGTTTCACCCAAAATGTGATTAAACCCTTTGAATCTCTGCTCGAACAAATCACTTTGAGAATACATTTTAAATCAATACTGTTTAACGCTAATAATAAATCGAGAACAAAGACACCTAGAACCTGGAAGCCGTCAACTTACAAGTCGTTAACAGATTTCACTACCGTATACCATTGGCTCCTGAAAACACTAATCCTGTAAACCAAAATTAGTACGGTAAATTAACTACCTAGAACTCCTGATTAACCACAAACATGATGAATAACCTAGAACCCAAATTGGACATCATAAACAGTACACCGAGAACCAAAGCAAACATTGTAATTCCCGTAAACACTTCTTGTTTCGTGAACCAATTGAAACCTACAAACTACTGCCTGTGATCTAATGGAAGCCAAAAATTAAACTAAATGTCATGTCTACTAGTTTGCTTAATTAAATCACCTATGAGCTTGCTAGCTTAAAATAATTGTCCTGCCTGTATATTAGTTTGCTTAATTAATTCACTAGCTAGCTAGCTTGCTTAATTTGGTTGAATTTTTGACGAGCTAGGTTGCCAGCTTGCTTGAATTCCCGTTGAATTCCTGACATGCTAGCTAGGGTCAGCCTTGTAGACTTTCGAGACTAGGCAAGGGCATAAGGATTCTGGATTCCAAAAAATAGTGCCTTCAATTTTTTCAAAACCTTTTATATTGTATATGTGTATAATGTGTATAACTGTATTAGGCACAAATACTAAACAAAACTATATTTATTGCAATGTCCTTCAAAAGAACAAATTTAAGAACAAAAAAGGCCAAATTTCACGTCAAGCACTATGCCATTTCTCTTTAATTTAGGCCGCCATGGTAACCAAAAAGCCGTGTGCGCTCATTCCACTCAATGGTGTCGCTGATAAGGGAAAATTAGAGGCGAAATTAGGAGAAATTAATGATGCTACAAAAATGATACAAGCTGGTTAACGAATATTTTTTATAGTAATCACTATTTATTGCGAGTTACTCAATCATTGTTTACCCTATATCCCTAATTGATTTTATACCAATTCGAAAAGGCCCTCCAATTTATAATTTGTTTGGGCCTTCGAAAACGTTGGACAGACCCTAGTGCTAGCTAGCATGTTTGCTAATTCTTTTCGACCGTCAAATTTATTAGAACTTATAAACTTGATTATATTATATTTAGTATATATTAAGTATTGTACGTTTATTATTCTTAATTATGTATGTATTATAATGAATATTATCGAAGGGGTATGTCACACAAGACATACCAGTTTGAATGGTAGTTATTGCCGCCAATAATAACCACCGGAATCAACCGCTCCTTCATGTTTGTATTTAAACAGTTTGCTGGGAGCATAACCGGCACCAAGATATTAACAATAATATCCGTAAACGTTTCTTTCTTCTTTCGAGTGTGTGTTGTATGTTATTCGATTGATTCACCATGAATTCTAAACATGTTTGTGGCGAATCAAGTTCCGCTTATGATGATGATGTACATGATAACTTCCGCTGCCAACATGTGGTATCAGAGCCACGGCAGATCATGCAGGAGAAAGTATATACAAATCTGCAACGGTTCTTCCATGTTTACACAGTTCTAATGAACAACGTGAACGTTCGCTGGCAAAATCAATGCCAAGACGGTGCTACTACTGTAATCAACCAGGGCATCAAATTGCCTACTGCAAAGAGAAGGAGAATGATGAAGCGAGTCTCTTAATCCGTCAAGCCACTGAAACAGGAATACAAAAACAGGATGAAGATGAAGTCCGAATCTCAGAATTCATAGTCAATGGCACAGATGGTGGGCTGTGGTCGGAAATTTGGTATGTTAACACAAGTTTCAAACACCATTATTCCGGTAATCTTGATTCTTTCAAAAGAATAAAGAATATGTTTGGTGTTGAAACAAACACCCGTGAAAACCACTTTTATTTCATTCGAGGCATAGGGGCTGTAGATGTTACATCTGGTAGTGAGAAATTTCGAATCCAAGGTGTTTATTACACACCCGAATTGGATAGAAATGTACTAAGTCTTGATCAACTGGTAATTCAAGGCTATACAGTGAAATTCAATGGTGAAAGATGTAAAATTTCCCCCACTTTCAGTACTCCTCTTATGAATAAAAGAAATAACATAACTAGATTAACCCGTGAAGATGAAATTGGTTCAAAAGAGAAGCAATCCATAATCGATAAAGAATCAGAACATGAAAGGTTCAAATCTGATTATTTAAATGATTATTTCGGAAAATTAAATCTCACTTCCAACGAACCTGATTGGAATGTGATGATTCTGCAATGTATGAAATTCAAAGAATTTCAAGATTTCAAGGCACTCTTAGACATGCTCGATGACAGGGAGTATGTGATGAAATATAAGTATGAAATAGAGGGAAAATTTGAAGAGATGATCGACTGGTTCTTACGTGTAAAGATGGGGATTAATTCAAGACCGATTCCGGTGTACATGGGTAATAATAAGAAAGTAAATCTGTTAGAACTCTATATGATAGTCAAGAGGGAAGGTGGTCATAGAACTGTGACATCAAACAACTTATGGGCAATGGTCTCCAAGGATATGGGACATGATTATGCAGACGGAGAATACATGAGGATAGTGTATGCCATGTATTTAGATGTTATTATTTACTATTATAAGTTCAAGACAATACAAGGTAATGTGAGAGAAGATCAATCTCGAGGAGTAGCTGGGAACAATGAAGAAACTGCTGAGGAAGGAAGGAGGAGTATGAGCACGGGCTGCATGTAACAACCCTCATTAAAAAGTCCTATTTATTTTATTATTTTATCCAATAGGAAACCCTAATTGAGACACCCAAGTAATTCTGCATAAACCCTACAAATTTCAGAACAATCAGAATCAGGATCAGGGCCCCTAAAACTCAGGGGGGGCATTCCCTACTCGACGATTATCTTTATATCTCGCTGTCTAAAACAAAATTCGAGAAACCGTCGACTCACCTGAACTCCAAACACACGTGGCAAGCATATGACCACTTTGTGTCCCTTGTGCACCGTAAGGGTTGAGGCTTACGATGCGCAAGCGATGTAAAATTCGTGTATAAATAGCAGGAGTTGGGACTTGAATTCTGCAATTGAAACGACGAAGAAATTCGTAATATACGCTGAGTTATAGTAGAAACACTATCAAAACACACACGATTCACAAATCGCTGCTGCAAAACAGGGTATTAACTCGATCGCTGCTACGATTCAATGTTCGATCGATGGAAACTATCCGATGGATGTTTTAGTACTATCCTTTGTCCTTCGTCGTGATTCCGACAGGATGTTTGAGTATCACCTGAACTCGGGGAATACTCTGTCATTCGTTGTGAATCCGATGGATGTTTAAGTGATTACACTTTGTCATTCGTTGTGAGGGTTTTAATCTCGTGAGTTATCGTAAATGCTGTATTAGTTACTTACCTAGTTCATATGCACTAGGTTACAAGGCTAATCAGTAGGCTAGGCTCTGCTCAAATTAAGTTTGCAATGTGAGTCCGTTCTCTTTTCTCACAGTTTTTATCACCTTTTTGTGATACAAATTATATTTACAAATGCTTTCCAAAATCCTAAATGTTTACCAGTTATACTTACAGTGATTAAATTTTTATATTCTGTAATAACTGCCGGTATGGGAGGTTTTATACATTATTTGACCCTCGTTACTATTAGCCAGAAAGTTAGCCAATAGTAGGATGACCACAATCACAGTGGGAATTATGCCCCAGTAGCCATAGCCTATAACTAATATTATTTTAACATTAAATCATTAATAAATTTAATGTATGTTTGAAATAAATCTAAATGGTGTATACCATAATAAAATAATCAAGTATAAAGTATTCTACTATACTAAGATTATATTTTAGTCTTAGTCATGTTAATATATCAAATAATGATATTACAATTATTTAATTAACATATTATATTTGATAAGTTATAGTAGTTTGACATAAAATGATATATGTCATTTTCTGGGTTAAATGGTTTTGTGCCATAAGTAATATATTTGACAAAGTAATGTCACGGGACACAACTAAGTCCAGAGTCACTAGTTGAGAGAATGATCAACAGTGACATGTCCAAAGGCACTAGTTGAGAGAATGATCAACAGTGTTATGACTAGAATCACTAGTTGAAAGAATGATCAACAGTGATATGACCAGAGTCACTAGTTGAAAGAGTGATCAACAGTGATATGACCACCATCACAGGAATCGCCTAGTGACAGATAAATTGAATAATAGTAAAATATAATTACTTGATAAATTCACTATTGGACGAAAGTGAGCCAATGAGTGATATGACTACTGTCACATCGGAACTGCCACTATGTGACAAATACTAATTGAGTTGGGTAAATATAAATAAATATAAAAACCTTAATGCTGTAAGGTATAACAATATATTTTATAAAAATGGAATGAACTCACTCAGTATTTTCCGCTGACAAAACCTTTTTCAAACATGTTTCAGGTAATTACAGTAGATTGGAGTAAGAGTTGGATACGGCACTGAAAGGCTTCAAGAAGTGGCTTATTTTATTAATTAAATTATATTAAGAAATATTGTTTTATGTAAATTGGTTTATCCCATCTATTTAATAAATAAAATCCGGTGTTTTCTAAACTCTGATATTTTTCCTAACTCACGGTCCTGATGAAATTTCCGCTGCAATATTTTTCAAAATAATCACCGGTACCACTGGGCTGTTCGCGGCTCCCGATTCCGTCCAGGGTGGGTCGGGGGTCGTGACAGAAGGTGGTATAAGAGCCACTTGTTTAAGCTATTTAGGTGTTCTTATAATACCTAAACTTAATACAATTATGTGTTAAGATAAGAGTACACAAATTCATATCATATTCCGGTGTATCTCTAAAAGTTTTGTCACACCCCGATTTCCACGTGTCACCGGTGGGCCCGGTGGGGGAGTATCGTGACGTGGTTGGCAACATAATAGTCAACAACACAATATAAAAGTATGCACAGCGGAAGCAATTTAAAATATGATACAACCGAATAAATTATTGTAATATCAAGTATCACAACGTTCGGATGTTTATCCACACAACGGATCGAAATAAAAATAAGATTAATGGTTCAACAGACTTCAGGCATCCTAAGCTTGCGAGACTTTTTATTGATGCTAAGGAAACAATCCAGCCAATTTCGTTTAGTACCTGCATTCAGTCTTTTTGGGAAAATACGTCAGTTTACACTGGTAAATACAATCAACTGACTCATTTTGAAAAATGATTTAAAATTGGTTTGGATGCACATGGCATAAACATTTTTATAACTTGGGAGAATTATTTAATATTATAATCTTGTGAACGAATTACATGTTCCTTGTGCGTTCAGTAGCCCGGATCTTGTCCGGGTTAAAGATCAATAGACACACCACATTATTGAGTTATACACTGACAGGTGTATGCCTACACCCCGTGCTCAGGTCATGGCCATCTCGTAAGATGATGCCAAGGATATCCGGGACATGGTCATTAACCCCCCAAAGGCTTTAAGTAACAAGACTGTTTAAACGAGCCGATCAAATTATTCAACTACCCACTTAACGGTGGAGATTTGATGCCCGATCAAGCGGTATGCTATATACCGTAACCCAAGCCCGTATAGGGAAAATAAGTTAAAAGTATTTACCTGAGCAAGTATTAATCACAATAAGCAAAATGCACGTAGCTTTTACTGGTTCTCCTAATCTGGAACGAAGGTTTAATATAACCTATTAGAATCCTAATGGGTCTTTTAATTAAGCTTAAGCTTAGACCGGCTAGTTTCAAGATACGGTTCGTACGCACGATTAAGCGAAGACCGGATAGAATGTGATTTAGACCCGACAAGTTTGAAGACTTGTTTAATATGGGTTTATTATTCACATTCTGGATTTTGAGATAAAACCGTTAAGGTTTGACCCGTTTCGGCTAATTTATGTAAACTTTTTACATAAACCGAACCGTACGCGTAATAAGTGTGACGGGTATTCATGAGAGCTATATACAGGTTTCCTAAGTTAATTATGCCTCAAATATGTTGTGACATCAGTAAGATGTCTTTCATTATGCCCGAAACGTGTTTAAACACAAACTAGGCCCCGTAGGGGTAGTTTGGTCATTTAAAAGTTTATAAAAGAGTTTAAGTAACAATCTGAGTTACAGGTCTGATGTAATCAGCAAATATACTCAATTTTCTAAGTTATATCAGTAGGTTAAAGTATTTATGTGAAATTTATCATTTATAGCCAACTATGCACCGTAGGGGCATTTTGGTAATTTCACATAAGCCGAAAAGCTCAAAACCGGAGTCTGAGTTAATCAACCTTTGCTTACTGTTAAAATATTCTAATTTGCCTAAAATATCAGTAGGTATCAACCCGGGTATGTTCAATATGATTTTAAAACATACTATGCGTTAAAAACGCTAAATAAGGCGATTAAAGGCCATTTCCGGGTTCGATACTTAAATCTGATATTTTTATATTTCCAGAAGGCTTAAAATACTTTATTTATCATATGTGAACAGTAGCAAAAGGTTTGGAGTCGTTTAGATATGTAAAACTCATTTTATGGCCCGTAAGGGCAAAACCGACAATTACCAGATTAAGCCTACGACTAATAGTTATGCTCAGCCTAAAATTAATTAAAAATCTTTAAGAATCCCAAAATAATATATTACATCAGTGGGTATTAATTTTGATACCAAAAAGTAGGCTTAACTAGGCTATACGCTAATTACGCCGTTTTATTAACATAAAGCTTTAAATTTGCGATAATGAGCATAACTCTTAATCTACAAGTCAAACTGATGTCAAACTTTGCATACAAGTTTATATATCAGTAAATAAGGTTTCTACACTTTTACTTTTCCAAAAATCACGTTTTAAAGTAATAAGGGCATAATGGTCAACATACGAGCAATTAACGGAAACATGTATATTAATTGGATAACTAATGAACCAAGGTGTATAATCATAGAGGGTTGTACTAACATGTAACCTAGTCCAATTAAATCTCTGAGGCATTTCTAAAACATGCCTAAACGGGTCAGAACTGAAAGTCAAAGTGAAAGTCAAACTATGTGACTTTCGGTTCCGAACCGGGTATTTACAGGAATTTGTCGGGTTGAACATGTTTAGACATGTTCTTACACTTATTACTAAGTCATAACAATGATCAAACAGGTTGTATATGATCTATAATGTTAATTATGCATAAATGACATTTTAAACTTTCTGTTGACTTTTTAAGTACACGTTTGACCCGACTTTTGACCTGGTTAGAGTGGTAATTAGGGGGAACCCTTTTGAGGTTTTATTATCCACATAAATACCAACCTATAACTACTTTTAATTCGAGATATGACTGAGCCATTATTGACTAATCTCGAAGTCAAACCGTAATTACGACGGTTTGACTTTTAGCTAACTAACTAAGCTAAACTCAATTTAGAAAGGATTAGAACACTTACTGAAGTCCTAAGCTTGATTAGGGAACACTTGAGAGGAAGTTTGAGCTCCAAAAGTGATCCACAAATGCAAATTCAGATGAAGGTGTGAAGCAAGAGTTGCAAGTTCATGGCCTTATATAGTGGATTCAAGCACCACAAAGTGTTGACAACAAAGCCTAGCACACACCACAACTGATCAACACTTGGTTCTAGTGTTTAAGGGGTGTTTTAGGGGTCAAGGGATGTGGAGAATCGTGTTAGAATCGAGCAGATTGCACTCAGCAGGCAAAACCCAAAAATTTCGGAGCTGGGCACCCCTAGCGTGACGCTAGGCCCCCCTCGCGTCGCGCTACGCCTCCCCTGATCAGCTTTTTGATTTCTTGCAATTTGATACTTGGCTCTTCAAAATTTGATTAGGCACTTGTTTTCTTGCATTTTAAACCCTCAATGTTGATCTATAAGGGCTTTAAAACATATACCCTCTTTGTTAGGTCCCCGGTTAACTTCGTTGTCACCCGAAAAGTCCTAACATTCAACGTTTACGCTTTAACCCTTCGCACACGAATTTGATCATAACTTTCTCATACGATAACGAAACTTTATGAAATTTTTATCGTGCATTCTAGTGAGCATAATTTACCGTTACAAGCTTCGGGTTTGTCAAAAGGTCACTCAGAGGTATAATTTAAACATGTTGACACATTTAGCCCCTGTAGTTTGAAATCTCTCACTTTTAGCTTCGTATGATCCATGATTTATTCGTTTGAAGGTATGAGCACCTTGTAGGGCTAATGTACATTATATTTATTCACAGTTGTCACTTAGAATACGTATATTCACATACTTTCCATGTTTGTCAACTTTAGTCCTTCTATAATATTTCTTTCACACGTTTAAACATTTGACACGTGTCTACACATTATAGGACATGAATTTTCGAGGTGTTACAAGTTTCTTTCATCATTTATTCAAAAAAATTATATAATATTCATTTGGTCTTTTCATTATCAATTGAAAATCCTATTCGAAATAAATATCCAAATTTACTTCATTGAAGCTTTCAGTTGATTACACGGTGAAATTGTTCGGTCACCGTAATTATTGAATTATTTCAATCATTTCGACACCTTGTGGCGTCGATATGAACTTGTAGCTTGGGCTAATCATAATCATACGAACCATTCAAAACCACGTATGTCTTTCGTTTGACTCATCATTGAAAAATAGTCTTGATACAATTATGTATTAAGACAATGATACACTAAACTCTATTGTATTTTGGTGTATCCTTGCAATACAATAAAGGTCAACACATTGATTTTTCTTTTGTTATGATTCGATAGTTGACAAACATTTTCGTACTTCTATTTTATTTGAGCTTATTGATTCTGAGTCTTCCTCAGTTGACGATCAAATTAATTTTTCCTTTGACCAAGAATTCTATTGTTTCTAAAAAGTCATTCACAAATTGTAAACATTCGATTTAGACATCTATTTGATCATATATATTTTGGCTTGAACCTGGTCACCTTGGAAATTATATCATTTCATCTCATTCGTTTGTCATCAATTTCTTGAACTAATTCAGTTGAATCATTGAATCCTACTTATTGTACAACTCGTATTCACAAAATTTGATATTTAATTCTGTGTCATTTTGTTAACTAAAATATGACATAAATCTAAAAGAAATATCATAGCCCAAATTTCGAGGACGAGATTTTATTAAGGTGGGGAGAATGTAACAACCCTCATTAAAAAGTCCTATTTATTTTATTAGTTTATCCAATAGGAAACCCTAATTGAGACACCCAAGTAATTCTGCATAAACCCTACAAATTTCAGAACAATCAGAATCAGGATCAGGGCCCCTAAACTCAGGGAGAGCATTCCCTACTCGATGATTATCTTTATATCTCGCTGTCTAAAACAAAATTCGAGAAACCTTCGACTCACCTGAACTCCAAACACACGTGGCAAGCATATGACCACTTTGTGTCCCTTGCGCACCGTAAGGGTTGAGGCTTACGGTGCGGAAGCGATGTAAAATTCGTGTATAAATAGCAGGAGTTGGGACTTGAATTCTGCAATTGAAACGACGAAGAAATTCGTAATATACGCTGAGTTATAGCAGAAACACTATCAAAACACACACGATTCACAAATCGCTGCTGCAAAACAGGGTATTAACTCGATCACTGCTACGATTCAATGTCCGATCGATGGAAACTATCCGATGGATGTTTTAGTACTATCCTTTGTCATTCGTCGTGATTCCGACAGGATGTTTGAGTATCACCTGAACTCGGGGAATACTCTGTCATTCGTTGTGAATCCGATGGATGTTTAAGTGATTGCACTTTGTCATTCGTTGTGAGGGTTTTAATCTCGTGAGTTATCGTAAATGCTGTATTAGTTACTTACCTTGTTCATATGCACTAGGTTACAAGGCTAATCAGTAGGCTAGGCTCTCCTCAAATTAAGTTTGCAGTGTGAGTCCATTCTCTTTTCTCACAGTTTTTATCACCTTTTTGTGATACAAATTATATTTACAAATGCTTTCCAAAATCCTAAATGCTTACCAGTTATACTTACAGTGATTAAATTTTTATATTCTATAATAACTGCCGGTATGGGAGGTTTTATACATTATTTGACCCTCGTTACTATTAGCCAGAAAGTTAGCCAATAGTAGCATGACCACAATCACAGTGGGAATTATGCCCCAGTAGCCATAGCATATAACTAATATTATTTTAACATTAAATCATTAATAAATTTAATGTATGTTTGAAATAAATCTAAATGGTGTATACCATAATAAAATAATCAAGTATAAAGTATTCTACTATACTAAGATTATATTTTAGTCTTAGTCACGTTAATATATCAAATAATGATATTACAATTATTTAATTAACATATTATATTTGATAAGTTATAGTAGTTTGACATAAAATGATATATGTCATTTTCTGGGTTAAATGGTTTTGTGCCATAAGTAATATATTTGACAAAGTAATGTCACGGGACACAACTAAGTCCAGAGTCACTAGTTGAGAGAATGATCAACAGTGACATGTCCAAAGGCACTAGTGGAGAGAATGATCAACAGTGTTATGACTAGAATCACTAGTTGAAAGAATGATCAACAGTGATATGACCAGAATCACTAGTTGAAAGAATGATCAACAGTGATATGACCACCATCACAGGAATCGCCTAGTGACAGATAAATAGAATAATAGTAAAATATAATTACTTGATAAATTCACTATTGGACGAAAGTGAGCCAATGAGTGATATGACTACTGTCACATCGGAACTGCCACCATGTGACAAATACTGATTGAGTTGGGTAAATATAAATAAATATAAAAACCTTAATACTGTAAGGTATAACAATATATTTTATAAAAATGGAATGAACTCACTCAGTATTTTTCGCTGACAAAACCTTTTTTAAACATGTTTCAGGTAATTACAGTAGATTGGAGTAAGAGTTGGATACGACACTGAAAGGCTTCAAGAAGTGGCTTATTTTATTAATTAAATCAAATTAAGATATATTGTTTTATGTAAATGGGTTTATCCCATCTATTTAATAAATAAAATCCGGTGTTTTCTAAACTCTGATATTTTTCCTAACTCACGGTCCTGATGAAATTTCCGCTGCAATATTTTTCAAAATAATCACCGGTACCACTGGGCTGTTCGCGGCTCCCGATTCCGTCCAGGGTGGGTCGGGGGTCGTGACACTGCATACCAGATGATGATAGAGAACATTACGCACAGTTCACTGGGAATGATTGGATGGGAATGAAGAAAGCTCAAAAGAGAAGGAGGTTCGATTTCCAGCAGGCAGAGAAGGCGGTGAACGAGGCCATCCGAAGTGTTTTAATGAACTCCCGAGGATATAATCCAGTTGTCACTTTTAGCTTCGTATGATCCATGATTTATTCGTTTGAAGGTATGAGCACCTTGTAGGGCTAATGTACATTATATTTATTCACAGTTGTCACTTAGAATACGTATATTCACATACTTTCCATGTTTGTCAACTTTAGTCCTTCTGTAATATTTCTTTCACACGTTTAAACATTTGACACGTGTCTACACATTATAAGACGTGAATTTTCGAGGTGTTACATCCTCACCCCCTTAAAATAAATCTCGACCCGAGATTTACTGAAATAAGTAAGGGTACTTTTCTTTCATCGTGGATTCAACCTCCCACGTGTATTCGGGACCTTTACGGGCATCCCATTTGACCTTTACAATAGGTACATGCTTCCTTCGAAGCTTCTTTACCTGTCGATCTTCAATCGACAAAGGTTTTTCCACAAACTTTAAGCTCTCATCTATATGCACATCTGTATGCGGTATAACCAGTGATTCATCAGCGAAGCACTTCTTCAGATTGCAGATGTGGAACACATTGTGAATTCCACTGAGCTCTTGCGGTAAGTTTAACTTATAGGCAACTGACCCGACACGTTCGATAACCTCGAAAGGTCCTATGTATCTCGGGCTTAGCTTGCCTTTCTTACCAAACCGCATCACTCCTTTCCAGGGTGACACTTTAAGTAGGACTTTGTCACCTACTTCGAAGTGAAAATCCTTACGCTTAGGATCAGCGTAACTCTTCTGCCTATCCCGGGCAGCTTTGAGACGGTCACGAATCTGGACAATCTTGTCCGTCGTTTCGAACACGATCTCTGGTCCTGATAACTGGACATCTCCAACTTCCGCCCAACAAATAGGCGATCTACACTTTCTACCGTATAATGCCTCAAAAGGCGCAGCCTTAATGCTGGTATGGTAGCTATTGTTGTAGGAGAATTCGATTAATGGTAGGTTCTTATCCCAGCTACCACCCAAATCGATTACACATGCACATAGCATGTCTTCCAACGTTTGAATAGTACGCTCACTCTGACCGGCAGTCTGAGGATGGTAAGCCGTACTAAAATTCAAACGTGTGCCTAAAGATTGTTGGAAACTCTTCCAAAAATGTGACGTGTACCTAGTATCTCGGTCAGAGATAATAGCCATAGGTATGCCATGTAAGGCTACAATCTTATCAACGTATAACTGGGCTAACATGTCGGAGCTATAAGTCTCCTTGATGGGTAAGAAATGAGCTGACTTAGTCAGTCTGTCAACTATAACCCATATTGTATCATTGCCTTTCCTTGTCTTTGGCAACTTGGTGATGAAATCCATCGTCACCATTTCCCACTTCCACGTAGGAAGTTCAGGCTGTTGTAGCAAGCCTGACGGCTTTTGATGCTCGGCTTTGACTTGCGCACATGTCAAGCATTTAGCTACATGGGTGGCCACAGACTTTTTCAAGCCTATCCACCAATAATTTGCCTTTAGATCCTGGTACATCTTATCAGCTCCAGGATGAACGGAGTATTTGGAACTGTGGGCTTCCTGAAGGATGACATCACGAAGTCCCCCATAAATTGGAACCCATATTCGTCCATTAAATCGTAAAATTCCGTCCTTGCTAAGAGTTAACTGCTCCTCAGTTACTCCTAGCTTTTCATTAGGATAGTTAGCTTCCAACACTGCTTCCTTCTGTGCAGCTAACAACCTTTCAATCAAATTATTATTTTTTATCTCCATGCGCTTGGCATTGATTCGGATGGGTTTCACCCTCTCCTTTCTACTCAAGGCATCTGCGACTACATTCGCCTTGCCAGGATGGTACTTGATTTCACAATCATAATCATTCAAAGTTTCCATCCAACGGCGTTGCCTCATATTTAATTCCTTCTGGTTGAACAGATGTTGGAGGCTCTTGTGATCGGAATAGATCACACATTTGATTCCATAGAGATAATGCCTCCACAGTTTTAGTGCGAACACAACGGCACCCAACTCCAAATCGTGGGTGGTGTAATTCTTTTCGTGCACCTTTAACTGTCGTGATGCGTAGGCAATAACCTTGCCTTTCTGCATAAGCACACACCCCATGCCAGTGTGCGACGCATCGCAGTAAACCACAAAGTCTTCTATTCCCTCTGGCAATGACAGTACTGGGGCGTTGCTCAACTTTTGCTTTAGAATATCGAAGGATTCTTGCTGCTTAGGGCCCCAAACAAACTTAACCTTCTTCTTAGTTAAGGAGGTTAGGGGTGCAACAATCCTTGAAAAATTTTCAATGAAACGCCTGTAATATCCTGCCAATCCCAGGAAGCTACGAATCTCTGTAGGCGTCTTTGGCTCTTGCCAGTTCATAACTGCTTCAACCTTAGCGGGATCCACCTGGATACCACGCTCACTAACCACGTGTCCAAGGAATTGGACTTCTCGAAGCCAAAATTCACATTTGGAGAATTTGGCATAGAGTTTCTCCTGTTGCAGGAGCTTGAGAATACAGCAAAGGTGTTTTTCGTGGTCAGCTTGATTCTTCGAATAGATAAGAATGTCGTCGATGAAAACGATGATGAATTTATCTAAGTATGGCTTGCAAACGCGATTCATGAGGTCCATGAACGCGGCTGGTGCATTAGTGAGCCCAAAAGGCATCACTAGGAACTCGTAGTGCCCGTAACGAGTCCTAAATGCAGTCTTGTGCACGTCTTCATCTTTAACCTTCAACTGATGGTAGCCTGACCTCAAATCAATCTTCGAGAAATAACTTGCCCCTTGAAGCTGATCGAACAGATCGTCGATTCTGGGTAGAGGATACCTATTCTTGATCGTGACTTTATTAAGCTCGCGATAGTCGATGCACAGACGCATCGACCCATCCTTCTTCTTGACAAACAGGACTGGCGCTCCCCAAGGAGACGAACTAGGTTTTATGAAACCCTTGGCTAGCAATTCATCTAGCTGTGTCCTCAATTCTTTCATCTCCGTTGGAGCCAACCTATAGGGCGCTCTGGCAACTGGTGCTGCTCCGGGGATGATATCAATCCTGAATTCCACTTATCTATTTGGTGGCAAACCAGGTAGTTCTTCCGGAAAAACTTCTGGGAATTCAGAGATGACAGGGATGTCTTCTATCTTCGGTTTGGGCTCATCAATAATCACTTGCGCCATGTAGATGACACACCCCTTCTTCAAACATTTGGAAGCCTTGAGCATAGTCACCTGCTCAGGCAGCCCATACTGGGTATCTCCCCGAACGGTAAGTGATTCACCAGACGGAGTCTTTATTACCACTTGTTTCTTGTTACAGACAATTTGGGCCTGGTTATGAGATAACCAGTCCATACCCAGAACTATGTCAAAACCGGCCAACTTAAAGGGAAGTAGAGACAGAGGAAAAGAATGGTTCCTAATGGATATAACACATCCATCTAACACAGTTGAGACGGTTTCTATGGTACCATCTGCTAACTCTACCTCATAGTTTACGCTTAAGGTTTTGACAGGTAAATTCAATAATTTACAAAACTTGTTATCAACGAAAGACTTATCAGCGCCTGAATCAAATAGTACTCTAGCATAGACGTCATTTACAAGGAAACTACCTGTAATGACGTTGTCGTCTAGCACTGCTTCTTTGGCGTCCATTCTGAAGACTCTAGCATTAGTCTTCTTAGCCTCTTCAGGCTTCTTGTTGTACTTAGGGCAGTTGGTTTTAATGTGGCCCTTTTCATTGCAACGGTAGCACGTTGCGTCTTTTATCTTCTTGCAATCCAAGGTTTTATGATCCGTGGACTTGCAAATGCCACAAGCATAAGAATTTGACTGAGTCTGTGAGTTCGACTCAAGTCTGCACTTTCCAAAGTGCTGCTTCTTGCAAATTTTGCATTTGGGCTTCTCACCAGAATTATGCCCCTCTTTCCTTGAGTCAGATCCTTTCTTGCTATCACCGTTCCCACGGTGCTTCTTGTTCGATCTGCGTGAACCATCACCTTCACGTTTTCTCTTCTCAGCCTCCTTATTCCTCAGCGATCTCTGCCTGACCGCATCCAGAGTGAGGGATAAGGAAATGTCAGCTACTGATCTAAAAGTAGCTGGCCGAGAAGCCTTAACGCTTGCCTTGATCTCGGGGGCTAAACCACCGATAAAACGAGCGATTCTTTTTGGCTCCGGGGTTACCAGATATGGAACCAACCGGGACATCGTGTTGAAGCTCGTTAGGTAAGCTTGACAGTCAAGGTTTGTCATCACCAATGATAGAAAGTCAGATTCTATCTTCTCCACCTCATGCTGAGGGCAGTAATTTTCCCTGATAAGGGCAACAAATTGATCCCACGACATATTGTACAATGGGATTTTTCCGGTGGCCTCAATCAGAGATCTCCACCATGCTAATGCTTCACCCTTAAAAGACTGTGACACAAACTTGACCACGTCTCTCTCAGCACATCCGCTGATGTCTACAACCGTATCCATCTCATCCAGCCATGTCATACAGTCAATGGCTCCCTTCTCCCAGTGAAATCCCGGGGCTTGCAAGAAACAAAATATTTATACGTGCAACCCTTGTCACGGGGCCCTTGATTACGTATAACCTGCTGAGATGGAGCACTGTGGTTTGAGGAGCGTCGATCATTATCTTTCTTCGGGTCGTCCTTCTTGGGCGGTGGCTTTGAAGGCTGTGTAGATTGGGTCCTACTACGAGTCCCACTGTACTCTTCATACTGCCTTTCCAAAGCCTGTGTAACAGCGCCGTCTATGATCGCTTTCAATTCCGCACCCGTTAGATTAACTCGGGCTTCATTATTAACCTCCACTGGATGGCTATTAACCTCGTCTGAGTTAGCCATTTAAATTGAACTGTTGCAGAAAACAAGGACAATAGTTTATTTGGGAGTTTATTATGGAATTGTCTTTTAGGGAAATTCATTAACCATGGTAAACAGAGACCATATCTGGTTAATTTATTATTCATATTTATTTAGGACTTCTATAATAATTTATCCTAATTATAAAACAACAACAGTTTTATTTGTGGCACAAAAGGCCTAGTCACGTGGACAGTTTTATTTTAATCTATGATTTCAGATAATCAAAACATTAAGGTATATTGGCACAATAGGCCTAGTCACAAGGACAATTATAAATTATATGCTAGGATTTCAGAAAATCAAAGCATTTGAGGTTTGAACCTAGTTCATTGCCTTTATTTGACAGGGAGTTATAGCTACCACTGTCTTTTGGCTCATTTAGAAATGAGCAGGGCCCGTAGGCGCTATATTACCACGTATGGTAAACATATGATCATCTTAATTGATGATGTAAACCCAGGATTCGGAGATCATTAAACTGGGTTAGGAAGTCTTCTAAAGAATTCCTTTATAAAAATGACGTGTGATTTTAACAAATCACATCTGCCAGGAGTGTTAACATGTTTTCAGATGTTAACTTAGATTTGAATCTTTTGAACAGGTCTTACCATCTTGGCCTGGTCTTATGATGACCCGAAGGCTAGGTTTCACACTTTAAGATTCTTAATTAATAATTACTTAGGCAGATTATTTCAAAAAGGAATGATTTTAATTTATTATTTCATTTATAATTTATACATGCACGTAATGGCAAACATGAAATTTATAAAACCAACATTCCATTAATTTATTATAATATTACACGCTGCCCTAAACGGGTCTTTTCAAATAACAAATTTACCCACGCAGGGGTCAATCAACATGCTAGTCCACGCAGGGACTTTAATCAAACAAACTAGTCCACGCAAGGACTTTAAGCAAACATCATACCCACGCAGGGGTTATAGGAAAATAGACCCACGCAGGGGTCAAGATAACACACATACATACCCACGCAGGGGCTTATACACATACATACCCACGCAGGGGTCAATCAACAATTGGAAGGATTCAATGATCCTTCTTGTTCTTCCCTTTGATCAAGCTTGCTAATCCTTGGAAGAAGGTTTGTCTCTCCATACGGTCACGATGGAAGCCTCGCTCTACTTCATCCAACCTTTGTAGAATTTCCTCCCTTTCTGGGGGAGAAAACCATGGTGGCTGCGATTGCGTCCTGATAATAGGCCTAGGAGGTATCGGGTACCCCTGAGTCGGGTAACCTACTCCCCATGGGTCTCCATAGGGTCCTTGGTTGTTGTAGTTCGCCGCTACCATGTAAGGGTCGGCCTCCGCGTAACCATAGTTGTGGTGATTCGGCGGTTCAAACGGGTTATACGCCATGGAACCCGTATATGCCGGAATTGGGTTGTCAAAACCCATTGGCGGTGGCTGTGGTACAGCTGGTTGTGAAGGTCCACCCATTTATGGGTCCTCCTGATGTGGCGAATAGTGGCTGCCACTGGATTGACGTGGGGAACTGAAATGGAAGTCCCCTGCTCGTGCCGACATGCGGGCACCAGTTCTCCTACTCCTTGGCGGTTGAGGAGGTGCCGGCTGAACTGGTGGAGGTGGAGGTGGTGGCGTAACTGCCACAAACCGGTGATCCTCAGAGGAATCTTGATGATGCTGCTGCTGCTGCTCATGAGGCGACGAGTGGTGAGAAGGTGTATAATACCACTCGTGCCGAGTGAACATGTCTTGGAAGCTGTCTGGACCACCGTAGGGTGATCCGTGGAAAGACGATCCGTTGGAGTTCTCGATCGGGTGGTTTGGAGTGCCACTTGCAGGTTCGACGGGGTCAGTATCCTCGTCCATGTCGTCAGCGTGATCGCCAGAGAAGTGGTCATCTGGACCTAGTGGGTTAAAACCCACGGGTTCTTGCACGTAGCCCACCGGATTAAACCGGCCCCGAAAAACTGGGGTGGGGTCCCCGAAAGAATGATGAGACAGGGATCGTTGTAATGGTATGAAGAAAGGCTGAGGGTTGTTCGGCTCGTAGTCCGGTTGTGGTCCATACGGGTTTTGGACCGGAGGTGTCGAGCTATGTGAGACCGACCGTCTAGCCGGCTCAAATAGGTTCCTTCTATTTTGTTGTGGATCATCACTCTTCGTGGTAGACGGAGCTCGTACATTTGAGGGTCCTGCCTCGTTGTCATTGGGGGCGGTAATCGGCCCCTTGCCTCGTCCTCTCCTACGGAAGAATCTTGGAGGCATTTTGTCCTGTCAATACAATATAAGATAAGAATACAAAAATAAATAAAATAAAATAAAGGACAACACAAAACCAAACAAAGTGGAATTTGTCCTATGTTATATGTCTAGACTCGAAAGTTTAGATATGTGCAATTGTGTAACTGAGATTAAACACAAAAGGCTAGTGTTTAATTCACTCAGTGTTGGCTCTGATACCAACCTGTCACACCCCGATTTCCACGTGTCACCGGTGGGCCCAGTGGGGGAGTATCGTGACGTGGTTGGCAACATAATAGTCAACAACACAATATAAAAATATGCACAGCGGAAGCAATTTAAAATATGATACAACCGAATAAATTATTGTAATATCAAGTATCACAACGTTCGGATGTTTATCCACAGAACGGATCGAAATAAAAATAAGATTAATGGTTCAACAGACTTCAGGCATCCTAAGCTTGCGAGACTTTTTATTGATGCTAAGGAAACAATCCAGCCAATTTCGTTTAGTACCTGCATTCAGTCTTTTTGGGAAAATACGTCAGTTTACACTGGTAAATACAATCAACTGACTCATTTTGAAAAATGATTTAAAATTGGTTTGGATACACATGGCATAAACATTTTTATAACTTGGGAGAATTATTTAATATTATAATCTTGTGAACGAATTACATGTTCCTTGTGCGTTCAATAGCCCGGAGCTTGTCCGGGTTAAAGATCAATAGACACACCACATTATTGAGTTATACACTGACAGGTGTATGCCTACACCCCGTGCTCAGGTCGTGGCCATCTCGTAAGATGATGCCAAGGATATCCGGGACATGGTCATTAACCCCCCAAAGGCTTTAAGTAACAAGACTGTTTAAACGAGCCGATCAAATTATTCAACTACCCACTTAACGGTGGAGATTTGATGCCCGATCAAGCGGTATGCTATATACCGTAACCCAAGCCCGTATAGGGAAAATAAGTTAAAAGTATTTACCTGAGCAAGTATTAATCACAATAAGCAAAATGCACGTAGCTTTTACTGATTCTCCTAATCTGGAACGAAGGTTTAATATAACCTATTAGAATCCTAACGGGTCTTTTAATTAAGCTTAAGCTTAGACCGGCTAGTTTCAAGATACGGTTCGTACGCACGATTAAGCGAAGACCGGATAGAATGTGATTTAGACCCGACAAGTTTGAAGACTTGTTTAATATGGGTTTATTATTCACATTCTGGATTTTGAGATAAAACCGTTAAGGTTTGACCCGTTTCGGCTAATTTATGTAAACTTGTTACATAATCCGAACCGTACGCGTAATAAGCGTGACGGGTATTCATGAGAGCTATATACAGGTTTCCTAAGTTAATTATGCCTCAAATATGTTGTGACATCAGTAAGATGTCTTTCATTATGCCCGAAACGTGTTTAAACACAAACTAGGCCCCGTAGGGGTAGTTTGGTCATTTAAAAGTTTATAAAAGAGTTTAAGTAACAATCTGAGTTACAGGTCTGATGTAATCAGCAAATATACTCAATTTGCTAAGTTATATCAGTAGGTTAAAGTATTTATGTGAAATTTATCATTTATAGCCAACTATGCACCGTAGGGGCATTTTGGTAATTTCACATAAGCCGAAAAGCTCAAAACCGGAGTCTGAGTTAATCAACCTTTGCTTACTGTTAAAATATTCTAATTTGCCTAAAATATCAGTAGGTATCAACCCGGGTATGTTCAATATGATTTTAAAACATACTATGCGTTAAAAACGCTAAATAAGGCGATTAAAGGCCATTTCCGGGTTCGATACTTAAATCTGATATTTTTATATTTCCAGAAGGCTTAAAATAATTTATTTATCATATGTGATCAGTAGCAAAAGGTTTGGAGTCGTTTAGATATGTAAAACTCATTTTATGGCCCGTAAGGGAAAAACCGACAATTACCGGATTAAGCCTACGACTACTAGTTATGCTCAGCCTAAAATTAATTAAAAATATTTAAAAATCCCAAAATAATATATTACATCAGTGGGTATTAAGTTTGATACCAAAAAGTAGGCTTAACTAGGCTATACGCTAATTACGCCGTTTTATTAACATAAAGCTTTAAATTTGCGATAATGAGCATAACTCTTAATCTACAAGTCAAACTGATGTCAAACTTTGCATACAAATTTATATATCAGTAAATAAGGTTTCTACTCTTTTACATTTCCAAAAATCACGTTTTAAAGTAATAAGGGCATAATGGTCAACATACGAGCAATTAACGGAAACATGTATATTAATTGGATAACTAATGAACCAAGGTGTATAATCACAGAGGGTTGTACTAACATGTAACCTAGTCCAATTAAAGCTCTGAGGCATTTCTAAAACATGCCTAAACGGGTCAGAACGGAAAGTCAAAGTGAAAGTCAAACTATGTGACTTTCGGTTCCGAACCGGGTATTTACAGGAATTTGTCGGGTTGAACATGTTTAGACATGTTCTTACACTTATTACTAAGTCATAACAATGATCAAACAGGTTGTATATGATCTATAATGTTAATTATGCATAAATGGCATTTTAAACTTTCTGTTGACTTTTTAAGTACACGTTTGACCCGACTTTTGACCTGGTTAGAGTGGTAATTAGGGGGAACCCTTTTGAGGTTTTATTATCCACATAAATACCAACCTATAACTACTTTTAATTCGAGATATGACTGAGCCATTATTGACTAATCTCGAAGTCAAACCGTAATTACGACGGTTTGACTTTTAGCTAACTAACTAAGCTAAACTCAATTTAGAAAGGATTAGAACACTTACTGAAGTCCTAAGCTTGATTAGGGAACACTTGAGAGGAAGTTTGAGCTCCAGAAGTGATCCACAAATGCAGATGAAGGTGTGAAGCAAGAGTTGCAAGTTCATGGCCTTATATAGTGGATTCAAGCACCACAAAGTGTTGACAACAAAGCCTAGCACACACCACAACTGATCAACACTTGGTTCTAGTGTTTAGGGGGTGTTTTAGGGGTCAAGGGATGTGGAGAATCGTGTTAGAATCGAGCAGATTGCACTCAGCAGGCAAAACCCAAAAATTTCGGAGCTGGGCACCCCTAGCGTGACGCTAGGCCCCCCTCGCGTCGCGCTAGGCCTCCCCTGATCAGCTTTTTGATTTCTTGCAATTTGATCCTTGGCTCTTCAAAATTTGATTAGGCACTTGTTTTCTTGCATTTTAAACCCTCAATGTTGATCTATAAGGGCTTTAAAACATATACCCTCTTTGTTAGGTCCCCGGTTAACTTCGTTGTCACCCGAAAAGTCCTAACATTCAACGTTTACGCTTTAACCCTTCGCACACGAATTTGATCATAACTTTCTCATACGATAACGAAACTTTATGAAATTTTTATCGTGCATTCTAGTGAGCATAATTTACCGTTACAAGCTTCGGGTTTGTCAAAAGGTCACTCAGAGGTATAATTTAAACATGTTGACACATTTAGCCCCTGTAGTTTGAAATCTCTCACTTTTAGCTTCGTATGATCCATGATTTATTCGTTTGAAGGTATGAGCACCTTGTAGGGCTAATGTACATTATATTTATTCACAGTTGTCACTTAGAATACGTATATTCACATACTTTCCATGTTTGTCAACTTTAGTCCTTCTATAATATTTCTTTCACACGTTTAAACATTTGACACGTGTCTACACATTATAGGACGTGAATTTTCGAGGTGTTACAAGTTTCTTTCATCATTTATTCAAAAAAATTATATAATATTCATTTGGTCTTTTCATTATCAATTGAAAATCCTATTCGAAATAAATATCCAAATTTACTTCATTGAAGCTTTCAGTTGATTACACGGTGAAATTGTTCGGTCACCGTAATTATTGAATTATTTCAATCATTTCGACACCTTGTGGCGTCGATATGAACTTGTAGCTTGGGCTAATCATAATCATACGAACCATTCAAAACCACGTATGTCTTTCGTTTGACTCATCATTGAAAAATAGTCTTGATACAATTATGTATTAAGACAATGATACACTAAACTCTATTGTATTTTGGTGTATCCTTGCAATACAATAAAGGTCAACACATTGATTTTTCTTTTGTTATGATTCGATAGTTGACAAACATTTTCGTACTTCTATTTTATTTGAGCTTATTGATTCTGAGTCTTCCTCAGTTGACGATCAAATTAATTTTTCCTTTGACCAAGAATTCTATTGTTTCTAAAAAGTCATTCACAAATTGTAAACATTCGATTTAGACATCTATTTGATCATATATATTTTGGCTTGAACCTGGTCACCTTGGAAATTATATCATTTCATCTCATTCGTTTGTCATCAATTTCTTGAACTAATTCAGTTGAATCATTGAATCCTACTTATTGTACAACTCGTATTCACAAAATTTGATATTTAATTCTGTGTCATTTTGTTAACTAAAATATGACATAAATCTAAAAGAAATATCATAGCCCAAATTTCGAGGACGAGATTTTATTAAGGTGGGGAGAATGTAACAACCCTCATTAAAAAGTCCTATTTATTTTATTAGTTTATCCAATAGGAAACCCTAATTGAGACACCCAAGTAATTCTGCATAAACCCTACAAATTTCAGAACAATCAGAATCAGGATCAGGGCCCCTAAACTCAGGGAGAGCATTCCCTACTCGATGATTATCTTTATATCTCGCTGTCTAAAACAAAATTCGAGAAACCTTCGACTCACCTGAACTCCAAACACACGTGGCAAGCATATGACCACTTTGTGTCCCTTGCGCACCGTAAGGGTTGAGGCTTACGGTGCGGAAGCGATGTAAAATTCGTGTATAAATAGCAGGAGTTGGGACTTGAATTCTGCAATTGAAACGACGAAGAAATTCGTAATATACGCTGAGTTATAGCAGAAACACTATCAAAACACACACGATTCACAAATCGCTGCTGCAAAACAGGGTATTAACTCGATCACTGCTACGATTCAATGTCCGATCGATGGAAACTATCCGATGGATGTTTTAGTACTATCCTTTGTCATTCGTCGTGATTCCGACAGGATGTTTGAGTATCACCTGAACTCGGGGAATACTCTGTCATTCGTTGTGAATCCGATGGATGTTTAAGTGATTGCACTTTGTCATTCGTTGTGAGGGTTTTAATCTCGTGAGTTATCGTAAATGCTGTATTAGTTACTTACCTTGTTCATATGCACTAGGTTACAAGGCTAATCAGTAGGCTAGGCTCTCCTCAAATTAAGTTTGCAGTGTGAGTCCATTCTCTTTTCTCACAGTTTTTATCACCTTTTTGTGATACAAATTATATTTACAAATGCTTTCCAAAATCCTAAATGCTTACCAGTTATACTTACAGTGATTAAATTTTTATATTCTATAATAACTGCCGGTATGGGAGGTTTTATACATTATTTGACCCTCGTTACTATTAGCCAGAAAGTTAGCCAATAGTAGCATGACCACAATCACAGTGGGAATTATGCCCCAGTAGCCATAGCATATAACTAATATTATTTTAACATTAAATCATTAATAAATTTAATGTATGTTTGAAATAAATCTAAATGGTGTATACCATAATAAAATAATCAAGTATAAAGTATTCTACTATACTAAGATTATATTTTAGTCTTAGTCACGTTAATATATCAAATAATGATATTACAATTATTTAATTAACATATTATATTTGATAAGTTATAGTAGTTTGACATAAAATGATATATGTCATTTTCTGGGTTAAATGGTTTTGTGCCATAAGTAATATATTTGACAAAGTAATGTCACGGGACACAACTAAGTCCAGAGTCACTAGTTGAGAGAATGATCAACAGTGACATGTCCAAAGGCACTAGTGGAGAGAATGATCAACAGTGTTATGACTAGAATCACTAGTTGAAAGAATGATCAACAGTGATATGACCAGAATCACTAGTTGAAAGAATGATCAACAGTGATATGACCACCATCACAGGAATCGCCTAGTGACAGATAAATAGAATAATAGTAAAATATAATTACTTGATAAATTCACTATTGGACGAAAGTGAGCCAATGAGTGATATGACTACTGTCACATCGGAACTGCCACCATGTGACAAATACTGATTGAGTTGGGTAAATATAAATAAATATAAAAACCTTAATACTGTAAGGTATAACAATATATTTTATAAAAATGGAATGAACTCACTCAGTATTTTTCGCTGACAAAACCTTTTTTAAACATGTTTCAGGTAATTACAGTAGATTGGAGTAAGAGTTGGATACGACACTGAAAGGCTTCAAGAAGTGGCTTATTTTATTAATTAAATCAAATTAAGATATATTGTTTTATGTAAATGGGTTTATCCCATCTATTTAATAAATAAAATCCGGTGTTTTCTAAACTCTGATATTTTTCCTAACTCACGGTCCTGATGAAATTTCCGCTGCAATATTTTTCAAAATAATCACCGGTACCACTGGGCTGTTCGCGGCTCCCGATTCCGTCCAGGGTGGGTCGGGGGTCGTGACACTGCATACCAGATGATGATAGAGAACATTACGCACAGTTCACTGGGAATGATTGGATGGGAATGAAGAAAGCTCAAAAGAGAAGGAGGTTCGATTTCCAGCAGGCAGAGAAGGCGGTGAACGAGGCCATCCGAAGTGTTTTAATGAACTCCCGAGGATATAATCCAGTTTAAGGGGGAGTATTAGAACTTATAAACTTGATTATATTATATTTAGTATATATTAAGTATTTTACGTTTATTATTCTTAATTATGTATGTATATAATGAATATTATCGAAGGGGTATGTCACACAAGACATACCGGTTTGAATGGTAGTTATTGCCGCCAATAATAACCGCCGGAATCAACCGCTCCTTCATGTTTGTATTTAAACAGTTTGTCGGGAACATAACCGGCACCAAGATATTAACAATAATATCCGTAAACGTTTCTTTCTTCTTTCGAGTGTGTGTTGTATGTTATTCGATTGATTCACCGTGAATTCTAAACATGTTTGTGGCGAATCAAGTTCCGCTTATGATGATGATGTACTTGATAAACTTCCGCTGCCAATAAAATTGAGAAGGTGTTTGTTTGGTAACTTTGAATTCTTATTTAATTAATTACAAACAACTTCAATCATTAATCTCCCCTACAGCCTTCAATCCCAACCACTTTTGTAGTTTTGAGACTTTCCCTTTTTCCTTCGAATTATACCGCAACTAGTATCATGCCTTGCCGCACGTTTCGGAAGGTGCGTAAAACCATGCCAAATGGTAAGATTACCCTTGCATTGCAACGGAAACTTGGACCCTTATAGTTCGTCTATTATGGTATCGAGACTCAGTATCTTTTAGTTAAACTATTTACATTCTAATCCATTACCAACCATATTACAAACACGATAACCATTTGTAAACCGAACATATTTTAACACAGATGATGATAAACAATCAACGGTTCAAATAACTTCGAATAGAAAACATTTTTATTAGATTTAAAAACTATTCAATGCACCTGCATTGAGCGTTTACTTGTAATCCCCATTTTACCAGTCCTTGAAGCTTCCAATCTTTAATTATCATCTACTCTTACACAATGTATCAAATCATCAATGTCACAATTCTCATATTTTTCTCCGGCATTACCAAAGCCCTCATCTTGTACCCCCAAATCAATAATCTCAATTATAGCCCCTTGATTAGATTTGATCTCCTACAGTTCTTCGATTATGCTTTTGCATAATCTTCTTCAAACCAAAAAATACGACATTTCTTTCTACCATATATTCTTTTACTCACCTAAAAAATAACATAACCCTCACTCATCTTACCATCAAACTTGCCATATTTATACCAAATTTATTTAGTGTAAACAACAAAATTAAGATGGATGCTATATGTTTTCCGTTTTGATCAGCAAACCCATGATTAGAAAGATGTAGTCCAAAGAGCATCTTCACCTTCTGGGTTTACAGTGAAAATAAGTTTTACTTATTAAGAAGTCATAATTGATGGGCCGAAGTTGTTGTTTTCTGTTGTCATCATAATACAACTACTAAAAGCAATGAAGTTTAACATTTTCCACTAATTCCTCGTGGATTCAACACCCTGCTTGCTTTTTACTAGTAAAGGTGATTAGGACATTTTTTAATTATATTTTTGACTGACCTTACATCGATCAAAATGGCGTCGTTGCCGGGGAATCGGTGCGCTTAGTGTTAGTTGTTTTTCTTTAAAAAAATTATTAAAAAACCCAAAAATATTTTCTTTCTTTTGTTTTGTTTTTTTTTTTTTTTTTTTTTTTTTTTTTTTTTGTGTTTCGTTCAGTATTACGCTTGGTTTCATGTTTGTCATTGTGTAGGTGACACCAGTGTTGCATGCATACTAGGTTTTCAAAGAAATCTTCACCGCTTTTGTTTGATCCAGAAATTGAAAAGACTGGACGACAAAATCGTGTTCTCCTATGTTCAGCAGTAAAAGCTAAAGCTTTTTCATCAACCGTTGCTCAAGATCTTGAATAAGCAACTCGCGAGATGGCTGATCAAGCTAAACAACCAAACAAACCAAGGTTAGAATGCCCTAATTCCTCCAATTCCAGATCCACCAATCCATCAAAACCAAAACCACAATCAACCCCAGAACCAGAACCAAAACCAAAACCAAATCCAAAACCAAAATCATCCACCAGCAGACCCACTTCCATAATTTAACCTGGCCCCACAAAACCAACCTGGAAATCAACAATTCCAACATGGGAAAATTGTCCATCTTAACAAACCACAACATCAACACGGGTATAATGAGGGTCCCCAATACAGAAAGGAAGTGTCCACGCTTGGGAATCCGGTTAGGAAGAAGAGGACAATCAGAACCTATATGACGGGAGATATGCTGACTATAGGTATGATGAACGGTACAACATGGATCAAGGATATACACTACAACAATAGGGAAATCAAAGAAATCACATCCAGAACCCAAACCCTAACAACCAAGTTCAACATGGAGTCCCACAATTCAACGCGGGGAATCAAAGGGGTAACAATCGTTTTATGGGTGATAAGTTGCAGTTTGTTGATGGTGTCCCATAGGTAATTCAAAGAGCTTCGTTTCAAGGAGTTGAAATTCATTGTCCACCCGTCATAGTGCCAAATTCGTCGGCCATAGTTACACCTGTTGGACATAATGATAAAGCTTTTGAGGCGAGGCCTCAATATTTAGGCCATCTTCTGGAATTCTATGGCAAAAGGACTGAAGAACCGTACTTGCACATTGAAAGTTTTGACTTGATTTGTCAAACTATTGGGGAGGGGGTCCGGTTTTATAAAGGATGAGGTGAAGCTAATGTTATTCCAATTTACCCTGAAAGATAAAGCACGCAATGGTTCGCAACATTACCTCCAGGTAGTATTTATACTTGGCATGATATGCAACAAGTTTTTTTGGAAGAATATTACACAATGAATCGAACGAGTAAAGCTTGGGAATCAATCAGAGCATTCCAACAACATTTAGGGGAAACATTCCAAGAGGCTTTCACATGGTTTAAGGAGTTGCTTAGGAAATGCCCACATCATGGTATTTAAACATGCGAGTTAATCAAAGCATTTTATGAAGGGCTACTTCCTGATGATGTTAGAGCTCTCATGGCCATCAGCAATGGTACATTTTTCACGAATACAGAAGCTGTGGATTGGGCGTATTTGGAAAGACAGAGTGCCATTTTAAAGAGGCTGGCGCAGTCTAGTAGGAAGGTAAAACCGGTGTTAGCAAAATCAGTTGACTTTGAAGATGAAGAACGGGTCTAGAAACTTAAACACCAAAATTTACTTTTAGAGCGACAAGTGACTCAGATGAAGTTGGGAAAGGAAACCGAAGTTAGGGCAGCTAATACATTTTTGGTGTGTACAAATTGTGGTGAGTTAGGACATCAGGTTGGAGAGTCTCCCGCAAATATGCAAATATATGTCAAAATGAATAGGTGAATCAAGTATATGGTGAACAAAAAACAATATGATATGAAATCGAATACATATCACGCAGGTTTGTGGAATTACCCAAATTTTAGTTATGGAAATGCTGCTAATCAACTGAACCTTAATTTTCAGGTACTGAATCAAGGAGCACAGCAGTATCAGGAATGTCAAGTAAATTACTCTCAAGGTAATTACTCGAAAGGAAATTACCAGAATCAGGGCCAGTATAATCAAGGGTCCCAAGTCACCAACCAGCATGAAAATCAAGGTAACTATCAAGGAAGTTGGAGAAATCAAGTTAATCAACAAGCTAACTCCTCTGGTATTAGTGGTGAAACAAGCGATACAAAATTGGATACTATTATGAAGTTCGTGAAGGACATTCAAAAAGATAATGAGGTCCGAGATAAAACATATGAAGCAATGCAAAAGTAGTTAGGCCAGTTAGCAGACGATATGGCTCAGCTGAGAAGAGATCCATGTAAGTTACCAAGCAACCAAATATCCCCTATAGTAATTACCATGTAGTGGTTGATGAACGACGGTGGGGCTGAACGACGTTGGTCAGATGGCCCGATACCTTTGTAGGCTAAGGTAATTTCTTAATCTAATAGAATGAGTTTTTGTGCAATTTACGTTTGGTCAGGGTTTTAGGGGTTCGACAGGGTATAGGGGGTTCGACGATGGTTCGATGGCGTCTTCAGGTGGTTCGACGATGGTTTCAGGGGGATAGACAGTGTTTTCATGTGGTTCGACGGTGGGTGTTGAGGTGTAGGAGAACTTAGCTTCTCAAGTGCAGGAGGCCTCAAGGTAGTGGTGGTTCTCGTGGTTTTAGGTGGTAGGTAAAGGTTGATGGTGGTGGTGATTCCGATGGTGATAGGCGGTGAGTGAAGGTGTACGACTGTGGGTGTCTTGGGTGGTTTTTAGGCAGTGGTTGAAGGTTAACGGGGGCAGTAGTTGTCAGGCGGTAAGTGAAGGTATACGACGACAGCGGTGGTTGTTGTTGTGATGCACGCGACGGTGGTTGTTATGGTGCACGGTGGTGGTTGTTATGGCGATTGTATACTGGTGTATGCCCTAGACCCGGTACGTGATTCGTGTTCTTCGACCCAAAGTTTGATTAGTGTTCTTTGATATAAAAGCTCTCACAAACTGCAGATATTGGGACGGCGCCGACGACAAATCTGACGGTGGTGGTTGATGACCGGTGACAAATCTGAGGCATTTGTGGTTGTCTCCAAGTTTAATGGTTGTTAAATCATAGTGTGTTTCAATAACTTAATTGATCGGAGACGGAGTTGGAGTTCATCAGATGTTTAAAAAAGTTGTCAGTGCTGCTTATTCGATGATGGACATTTTTAGTGCAGGTATTTGTTTTGTTATTTGTGTTGATTGTGTTTGATTTTAAATATTTTTATTTGCTTTAACCACAAGTACGTTTTGTCGAATGTTTAATTTTAAGTGTCGATCAAGGATTATCAAGTTTATTCATGGTTACTTTTGAGATATCAACTTTGGTGATATTGAACCACTGTTTTTATAAACATGATGTGAAAATATTAAATATCTGGATTTGCGGCGGTGAGACGGATATTTTGGTTTGTTTACATCGGGGTTTTATAGGTTTAGTTTTGAACGGTTTTACATTGGGTTTTTTCAGGTTGCACGCCGGTGTTGGGCATTTCCCTTTACGAAGATAATGAAGATCTAGATTCAAAGATCGAATACATTTTGTTTTCTATATATGTAATGTATTTTTATGTATAAAAAACATGGTGTGTATATATAGTATAATTGTGCATGCCGGCATCGTGGCGATACCATGGCGAATCAAACTGGTTCTTACGAAACAATTATTTTCGATCGATGTAGAACAATATTTACAAAATTAAACAAATGATTATGAGTGGTTAAAAACAATTTTTGTGTGGTATTTATTATCTTTTACTTGCGCAAGATATTTCCTTTTGCAACACTTGTAATATACGGAGTACATAACCTAGTATGTGTATTGTATATATATAACAAAAGTATATCGTACAATATGTCTTAACCTACGACGCGCACGTGATGGCAAATCGCACGTTATGTTTAAAAAAAAAACAAAATCGCATGTACCCTAAATTTGTGAAATTGCATGTATGAAACTAAAAATTAAAAGCACATGTTCATTTAATTATGGAAAATCGCATGTATGTTTAATTATGGAAAGTCGCAAGTACAAACATAATGTAAAGTCACATCTAAAAAAATGAAGAAAAAGGGGAAATCGCATGTTGTAAAGAAAATTTCGCATGTTGTAAGGCAATCGCGTACGCAGTGTACGCTAAGACAATTTGTACAATAATAGGCCTATATATATATATGAGGATCTTACAAAACCCTAATTATTGCGAGAACAAAATGAACAACTCTAAATCACTAAATTTTGAAATTTAAGGTTCATATTTTTTAAATTTTGTGTTTCTTATATGTGTATTATATATACATAAAAAACCATATATTTTTAGCTACACATAGCCTACATACATGTAGGTAATTTAACCTATATATGTGCCAACCAAACCGAACGAACACGAACAAGGCCATGTTCGTGTTCGTTCATTAAGGAATTAACCCATTCATGAACTGTTCACTAACGCTTATCAAACGAGGATTTTGTTAGTGTTCGTTCATTAAAAGAATTAATGTGTTCATGAACTGTTCACGAATATTACCCAAACGCAAACGAACACAAGAACACAAATAATGTTCTTAAACATACATGAACACAAACGAATGATGATACACTCAAACAAATTGTAACACCCGTCCATTTATTTCATTTATTTAATCGTATGAAATGTGGAATTAATAAACAAAAAAATTTAACTAACAAAAACTTAGTAGGTAAACTAAGTTACACTTCACCATAGAAATTAACATAGTCAATTAACTAGTTTCCAACATAAACCATTCAGTAGTGTTTACAAACTACATAATTTAACTAAATCAGATTAGTAGTGCGGAAGCGTCCAAAAGTTTCGTGTTCGGTTCTTGAAGCATCAACTTGATCGTCATCCACCTACTTGCAATACTTAGAAACTGGAAATTTTGACAAATATTGGTATTAGAAATCTTAGAAAATTTGTAAAATCGAACTACGCTCAAAAACGGATTCGATTATCTAAGTTACACAAAAATTCAACATTCATGGCAGGGCTCTACCGTAACTTACGGTAGCCACCGTAAGTTACGGTAGCTCCTGGAATGTTATGTTTTGACTGATTTGTTTATCTCACCCAAACCCAAATCTCGGATTTCTCATTTTCAACACCCACGCTCCCATCACCGGTTTGCGTGTTTAGTAATTCGCTACCCGTCACTCGGGCTCAAAATCTACAAGTAAGGTACTACCGTTATTCTATTCATACCCTCTCTTAATGACCCGTTTAGTTTACCCGTACAGACTTCATTATTCTAACAAACCAACACGCTAAATTATCGTATTCTAATATGTCATTTATTAATATTAACAAAAGACCAATTAACCATATGACGAAGCATTAGCCACGCATTAATTGATTATTCGACTCGTTTGGCTCATCTACAGAATCCTCCATTATGATGACTACCAACGAGATCTAACCAATTCTTGACCTATTATTCAATATAGCGAACATTATCGCTTTAAATCAACACAATCTTTATTCTACAATTCAACTACACATATGCTAATTATCAAAATTACCCAATGTAATGAATCAAGTTACGTACCTTTAAAGTACGCCCTTCAAACGCAAGTCGCCACCAGCTTGTCCACTCGATGTTCTGGTGTCCTTTCCTATAGAGTTCAATCACATCACGTTTAGAACTCTTTCTAATTCATATATCGCACAATTTGCCAAAACATCGTAATTATGCGTTTTAACTTTAAAATTTCAGGTTTAAGTCTTCTTTGAGGCATTTATACAAACACCTTAAGGGCAGAATTTTAAATAATTCATTAACAAGCTCATAACTTGTCATATAACCCGAATTTTCATCAATCAAACTATCTAATACAAATATTAGCCTTTATAATTCTGAAATAACTTTACATATGTCAAATTACACTAGAACAACCCCAAATTTCCTAGTGTTTATCA
The DNA here is from genome assembly GCA_030545235.1 of Helianthus tuberosus. NCBI lineage: Eukaryota > Viridiplantae > Streptophyta > Magnoliopsida > Asterales > Asteraceae > Helianthus > Helianthus tuberosus. The sequence continues at coordinate 183,172,007 of CM060369.1, read as the reverse complement.
AGTTCTACATAACCCACTAGTCACCTACAATGGTGACCATGGATTTCACTAGAATTTAGCATAATTTCAACATGTACTTGTCTAGGGTTTACTCCTAGACATTTCAATGTTCCTAATTCATCTACAAATCACACATGCATCATCAGATTTCAAGTTCTCTAAATTCATGAGAATTTCAAGTAGAGAATTCTCATCAACATTTACATACCTTATAACCCTCTTGCGATGAGGATCACAAATCTCAGCTCGGATTTCGTTTTGGATCAGATTTGAACCTTCAATTTAGGTGTTTTGTGGAATTTAGGGTTTTGAAAAGCTTGGTCGCCCCCCCTGCTTCTGGTCGATCCCCAGTACACAAAATTATGTGTTTGTGTTTTAATAAAAATGTTTTTATTAAACATTAGTTTCAGTTTAAACACTTTTGGTCCCTCAATTCTCTTTAGTTCACATTTGAGTGTTTTAACTTACTTATGAGTTAATACAAGACTACTAATTAACGGAGTTATCTAGTCCCTGTTAGTTCGTTCTTGTTTATTTAATACCTTCTAATTCCAATATAAGGTTTTATATTTTCGGGATGTTACAAGTCCACCCCCCTTAGAAGGGTTTCGTCCCCGAAACCAGAGTACGTACCAAATAATGTCGGGTAGAGGCACCGCATTTCTTCTTCAGATTCCCATGTGGTATCCGCACCTTTCTTATGTTCCCATTTGACTTTTACTTGATCGATTTCTTTGCTCCGCAAACCTTTCACCTTGCGATCTAAAATCACAATTGGCTTTACTGCGTAGTTCAGGCTATTATCCACTTCGATACCGTCGTAATGGATATAAGCTGTTTCCTCTACCAGACATTTTCGTAGCAGTGATACATGAAACGTACCATGTATTCCACTTAACTCTTCCGGTAGCTCTAGGCGATAGGCTACCTTACCAACCCGTTCGATGATTTTAAATGGCCCAATAAACCTTGGGCTTAGTTTCCCCCTTTTTCTGAATCTGATAACACCCTTCCATGGGGAAACCTTTAACATAACCTTGTCGCCTATTTGAAATTCAATCGGTCTTCGTCTTTTGTCGGCATAAGACTTTTGCCTATCTTGGGCTGCTTTCAAATGGGCTCGTACCACTTCAATTTTCTCATTAGTGGCTTGGACAATATCTTTATGGGCCAGTTCGCGTGGTCCCACTTCACCCCAACACACCGGGGTTCTACACTTTATACCATATAGCATCTCATAAGGTGCCATGCCGATACTCGAATGTTAACTATTGTTATATGAAAATTCGGCCAAGGGTAGATAAACATCCCAACTTCCACCGAAGTCGATGATACATGCCCGTAACATATCCTCTAGCGTCTGTATTGTTCTTTCACTATGCCTATCCGTCTGAGGATGGTAGGCGGTGCTAATGAAGAGTTTCGTTCCCATCTGTTCTTGGAAATTTCGCCAAAAATTTGAAGTAAATCGGGTATCTCTATCCGACACAATAGATACCGGTACTCCGTGACGTGCTACTATTTCGTTTGTATACACCTCGGACATCTTTTCCGAAGTATATGTTTCGCGTATAGGAATAAAGTGTGCACTCTTTGTCAATCTATCCACAATCACCCATATGGCGTCGAATCCCCGAATCGTTTTAGGAAGTTTGGTTAATAGGTCCATAGTGATATGTTCCCATTTCCTAACCGGGATCTCCAATGGTTGCAGTTTCCCATAAGGTTTCTGGTGTTCCGCCTTGACTTGTAAACAAGTCAAGCACTTCTCTACATATTTCACCACATCCCTCTTCATTCCGGGCCACCAATAATTTTGTTTCAGATCGTTATACATCTTGGTCGCACCCGGATGAATAGAATATCGGGACTTATGGGCTTCATCAAGTAGTAGCGCCTTCACTCCACAAGTATTTGGAACCCATATTCTTCCGGATCGAGTCTTCAACCCGTTCTTTCCATCCGACAAGTCTTTTAACTGGCCGATTATTCTTTCCTTCTTCCAGTTCTTCTCTTTTACTGCTTCTACTTGCGCCTCTCGGATACGTTCAAGTATACCCGAGGTCACCACAAGCTGCATTGACCTTACTCGTATTGGGACATAGTCCGCTTTTCTGCTCAGAGCATCCGCTACCACATTTGCCTTTCCGGGTGGTAGTGTATTTCGCAGTCGAAATCCTTCACTGTTTCCAACCATCGTCGCTGGCGCATATTTAATTCCTTCTGATCGAAGAAGTATTTTAAGCTTTTGTGATCAGTGAATATGGTGCACTTTACCCCATATAAATAGTGCCTCCATATTTTTAATGCAAATACCACTACAGCCAATTCAAGATCGTGCGTGGGATATTTCTTCTCATGTATCTTCAATTGCCTCGAGGCATAAGCTATAACCTTGCCCCGTTGCATCAGAACACATCCAAGACCCGATAATGAGGCATCTGAGTAAACCACCAAGTCCTCGACTCCGTCCGGCAATGTTAATACCGGAGCTTGAGTTAGCTTCTCTTTAAGCGCTTGAAACGCCCTTTCTTGTTCAACACCCCAAATGAACTTCTCCTCCTTCCGGGTTAACTTTGTTAGTGGCAACGCAATCTTGGAGAAATCTTGAATGAATCTCCTATAGTATCCCGCAAGCCCTAAGAAGCTTCTAATTTCCGAAGGGTTCTTCGGGGGGTTCCATTTCGACACGGCCTCGATCTTTGACGGATCTACCAATACTCCATCGGCACTTATGATGTGGCCGAGAAATTGCACCTCTCGTAACCAAAAGGCACACTTAGAGAACTTCGCATACAACCTTTCTCGTCTAAGTGTCTCTAACACCTCTTGTAAGTGGTGTGCATGCTCAGCTTCACTTTTCGAATACACCAAAATATCATCGATGAACACGATGACCGATTTATCCAGCATTGGCTTGCAAACCCGGTTCATGAGGTCCATGAAAGCCGCGGGTGCATTTGTTAGCCCAAATGACATCACGAGGAACTCGTAATGTCCGTATCGCGTGCGGAAAGTCGTCTTCGACACATCTTCTTCCTTGACCTTTAGTTGGTGATACCCGGATCTAAGGTCAATCTTTGAAAACCAGTTCGCACCTTGTAATTGGTCGAATAGATCATCTATCCTCGGAAGCGGGTATCGGTTCTTTACCGTGAGTTTGTTTAACTCCCGGTAATCGATGCACATACGCATGCTTCCGTCTTTCTTTTTCATAAACAGTACCGGTGCGCCCCAAGGAGACACACTCGGCCTTATGAATCCTTTGTCAAGCAGGTCTTGAATCTGGGACATCGACTCTTGTAATTCCGACGGCGCGAGTCGGTACGGTGCTCTAGCTACGGGTTTTGCGCCCAGAATCAATTCGATTCCGAACTCTATTTCCCGTTCGGGCGGTATCCCCGGTAAATCTTCTGGAAACACATCTTCGTAGTTCCGTACTACTGGTACACCTTCAATCTTCAGTGATTCCTTCTCGGGCTCATTCGCGTATATCATAAACGCCTTGCATCCTTGCTTCATAAGCTTGTGAGCTTTCAACATCGAGCATATTATGGGGTTACCTCCTTTTTCGCCATAGATAGTGACGTGTTTCCCGCTCGGAGATGTTAGCTTTATCTCCTTACGAAAACACACAACCTTTGCGTGGTGCTGAGATAGCCAATCCATCCCAACGACTACTTGAAATTCCCCGATTGACATCGGAATTAGGTCTATCAAGTATTCTTCATCGTCGATGCTTAATTTGCAGCCTCGACAAATATCACAAACTATAAAACTTTTGTTGTCCCCTATTTCAACTTCTAAGGGCACAGATAATTTTGTCAATACAAATGAAGGATGTCGAATAAATCCATGTGAAATAAAGGATTTATTCACACCCGTATCAAATAATACACGTGCGGGGATCGAGTTTATTGGAAATATACCTGAGACCACATCGGGTTCTGTCTTTGCTTCAACTGCTGTAAGTTGGAAGGACCTAGCTTTCGCCTTTGGAGCTTCCGTTGGAGATTCTTTAGTGTCTCTCTTTCCAACCAATTCTGAGCATTCAGACTTTTTGTGGCCGGGTTGATAACATTTATAACAAACGGAAACCTTTCCGGGACATAACGATGCGGTGTGTCCCGTCTTCCCACATACCGGACACGGCTTGTCTTTGAAGCGGCACTCACCCTTGTGCCCCTTTCCACACACCTTGCAACTTGGCGACCCACCTTTAGCATCAACCTTCTTTCCCGATTCTCCAGTTCGAGCTTTCTTTGTAGGGCTTAGATTCACATCCTGTGCCCTTCGCTCACCCCTTTCAACTTGTTTCTTCAGCTCGATTTCCCGTTCCCGAGCAACGTTTATGATCTCGGTAAGGGTCTCGTATTTTAAAGGAGTCATGAACTCCCTATACTCGGCGCTCAACATGTTATAGTAGTAGTATATCTTTTGTTCCTCATTCGTCACCAATTCACTGCAAAACTTCATCTTATCCATAAACGTCGCCGTAATCTTGTCTATGGTCTCGCCCTTGTGCCTAAGTTGCATGAACTCTTCCTTGATTTTATTAATGACCGCCTTGGAACTATGATGTTTAAGAAATGGCGTCTTAAACTCCTCCCATGTCATGGACCTTGCCGCTTCGGCCCCTATCTCATTCTTTTTATTGTCCCACCAATCTTTGGATTGTCCTCTCAACTGACCCGTTCCGTAAGCAACAAAGTCACTTTCGTCGCAATGGGTCCTTTCAAACACCCATTCAACGTCGCCCAACCATCTTTGGCAAATTATCAGGTCAACATCCCCGTTGTAGATTGGCGGTTTACACGCCATAAATTCTTTGTATGAACACCCTTTATGTTCTCCCGATTTCTCCTTCATAAGGTTGACACTATCCTCCAACCTTTTGACTCGTTCTTCGACAAGTGACAACACCGTGTTTTGAATTTTGTCTATAAACCCGGATAGACTACTTTCAATTGCCTTCACCACTTCTTCGGCAATTATCTCTTTCATTTGTTCGGTGCTTGTCTGCACCGGATCATCATCGTTTCTTTCCGACATCTTGAAACTGAAATGTTTACATTAAACGTTAAACATTTCATTTATAACATTGCTTCATTTGTTTCGGTTTAACCAAGTTCCAAGCTTGCTTTAACCGTTCACATTTGGTGCACTTTCCGGGTTTGAGTGAATTAACACACTCTTCCCATGCACATCAATTCACTTCTCATTTCTTACATAAGATATAATCTATTAAAATAATAAGGTAATTCTTACCGGATGATCAATCAAGCTTGAACCGAACACTTTGTTGACAACCTTAAGTTCTGATTACCAACTTGTAACACCCGTCCATTTATTTCATTTATTTAATCGTATGAAATGTGGAATTAATAAACAAAAAAATTTGACTAACAAAAACTTAGTAGGTAAACTAAGTTACACTTCACCATAGAAATTAACATCGTCAATTAACTAGTTTCCAACATAAACCATTCAGTAGTGTTTGCAAACTACATAATTTAACTAAATCAAATTAGTGCGGAAGCGTCTAAAAGTTTCGTGTTTGGTTCTTGAAGCATCAACTTGATCGTCATCCACCTACTTGCAATACTTAGAAACTGGAAATTTTGACAAATATTGGTATTAGAAATCTTAGAAAATTTGTAAAATCGAACTACGCTAAAAAACGGATTCGATTATCTAAGTTATACAAAAATTCAACATTCATGGCAGGGCTCTACCGTAACTTACGGTAGCCACCGTAAGTTACGGTAGCTCCTGGACAACACTGACCTACCGTAAGATAGTAGGAATCTGCCGTAACAGTTTAACCTCTACCGTAACTTACGGTGGCTACCGTAAGTTACGGTAGCTCCTGGAATGTAATGTTTTGACTGATTTGTTTATCTCACCCAAACCCAAATCTCGGATTTCTCATTTTCAACACCCACGCTCCCATCACCGGTTTGCGTGTTTAGTAATTCGCTACCCGTCACTCGGGCTCAAAATCTACAAGTAAGGTACTACCGTTATTCTATTCATACCCTCTCTTAATGACCCGTTTAGTGTACCCGTACAGACTTCATTATTCTAACAAACCAACACGCTAAATTCTCGTATTCTAATATGTCATTTATTAATATTAACAAAAGACCAATTAACCATATGACGAAGCATTAGCCACGCATTAATTGATTATTCGACCCGTTTGGCTCATCTACGGAATCCTCCATTATGATGACTACCAACGAGATCTAACCAATTCTTCACCTATTATTCAATATAGCGAACATTATCGCTTTAAATCAACACAATCTTTATTCTACAATTCAACTACACATATGCTAATTATCAAAATTACCCAATGTAACGAATCAAGTTACATACCTTCAAAGTACGCCCTTCAAACGCAAGTCACCACCGGCTTGTCCACTCGATGTTCCGGTGTCCTTTCCTATAGAGTTCAATCACATCACGTTTAGAACTCTTTCAAATTCATATATCGCACAATGTGCCAAAACATCGTAATTATGCGTTTTAACTTTAAAATTTCAGGTTTAAGTCTTCTTTGAGGCATTTATACAAACACCTTAAGGGCAGAATTTTAAATAATTCATTAACAAGCTCATAACTTGTCATATAACCCGAATTTTCATCAATCAAACTATCTAATACAAATATTAGCCTATATAATTCTGAAATAACTTTACATATGTCAAATTGCACTAGAACAACCCCAAATTTCCTAGTGTTTATCAAGTTCTACATAACCCACTAGTCACCTACAATGGTGACCATGGATTTCACTAGAATTTAGCATAATTTCAACATGTACTTGTCTAGGGTTTACTCCTAGACATTTCAATGTTCCTAATTCATCTACAAATCACACATGCATCATCAGATTTCAAGTTCTCTAAATTCATGAGAATTTCAAGTAGAGAATTCTCATCAAAATTTACATACCTTATAATCCTCTTGCGATGAGGATCACAAATCTCAGCTCGGATTTCGTTTTGGATCAGATTTGAACCTTCAATTTAGGTGTTTTGTGGAATTTAGGGTTTTGAAAAGCTTGGTCGCCCCTTTGCTTCTGGTCGATCCCCAGTACACAAAATTATGTGTTTGTGTTTTAATAAAAATGTTTTTATTAAACATTAGTTTCAGTTTAAACACTTTTGGTCCCTCAATTCTCTTTAGTTCACATTTGATTGTTTTAACTTACTTATGAGTTAATACAAGACTACTAATTAACGGAGTTATCTAGTCCCCATTAGTTCGTTCTTGTTTAATTAATACCTTCTAATTCCATTATAAGGTTTTATATTTTCGGGATGTTACACAAATACAGACCAACATATATTCATTTTAGAATAAAATCAACATTTCCCATTACAATGATTACAAAGAATCCACTAAAAATAAATATGTATTTGATATAATTTTCCGAACATAGTTGACATAATTGTCGTAAACATAAATAACACAAAAATTAAAAAGTTTCTCAAGCTTTAACACAATTGAAATTGAAATTAAAATGGTCAAATGAGGGATGTTGGAGGCGTATAGTATAACCGGTTTTCAAAATGTCTAAAAACATAAACCAATGGAATAAAAATATAACATATAAAAACCTTTAGGTTAACAAACACAAATGAACATATATGAGCAAATATAAATGAACACATTACCAAACGTTCACGAAAATAAACGAACGAACGCATCATCTGTTCATTCTTAACGTTCGTGTTGTTCATTTAATAAACGAACGAACATAAACGAATTTCCCGCCGAACGGTTTACGAACTGTTCGTTGAACATTCGGTTCATTTACAGCCCTATCTTTATGTGTGGGTTATATAAAACCTGAAAAATTCTCATATTTTGTTTTGAATTCTAGTGTAAAAACAATAAAGCATATATTTGTAACATTTCCATTTACGTTTTAGGTTTTGAGTATTCAAAAAATGGGTCGTTCATTTTGTTTGCGTGTCCTCGCAATATTTAGTGTTCTGCATAGAACCTTCCCTTATACATACACTTTATAACAATGAGAAGGTAGATAAACTTAGAGAAAAAACATGAAGAAAGAATCAAAACTTTTTTTTTTTTCAATTTTACCCTTTCTTTTGAGGCACTAGGTAAAACTTATTTTCACCTTCTGGGTTTACAGTGAAAATAAGTTTTACTTATTAAGAAGTCAAAATTGATGGGCCGAGGTTGTTGTTTTCTATTGTCATCATAACAAAACTTTAACAATTTGTGATAGTCTGTCAAATAACACATTCCAAATTCATGAAACCATATGAACGACCCAAGAAACCACTAAATCACAGCTAACCACAACAACCGCTACCACCATCGTCAAGTTATTCCACCACTACCACCAATACAACCACCGCAAATACGTTCATAAAAAATAAAACCAATCGTTGGCTTAGATGCACAGTTCCCCCATCACCAACAAAGCATGGCTCAGCGCCGCCATGGCTGCAACTGAAGTTGCCATGCCAAGTAGTAGGCGACCATATATGAAGGATGGAATACATTAGCAGCGACAAGCCTCCGAAAGACCATTGGTAACCACACAGCTTATCAGACATGTTGACTGATACCGGTGACGTTCTATGTGTGTCCGGAAATCGTACTCCTACATCCAAAATCTCTTTAGATTTGTGACTTTCTAGACAGAGAAATAATAGATCCAAATAAAAATACAGAATGTTCTCAGAATTCATTATGTCATTGAATTCTATACTTTATTTTTATTAACTTATGTATTCAATTGAGACTTTTCACTTGGAATTCCTAACAGATTATATACAAAGCTTTGTGCTTTGTTCTAGATACACACAAGACACAAATTTGCATGGTTCATAGCACCACACACCACATCCATCGCAATTCCCAGATTTTGCGTCTCTACTGTCACGGTCCGCTTAAACGCATAATTTTTTGCAAGTTCCGGAAGGTTCCGGAACACTAAAGAAGTGTCTAGGGCTCCCCGGAAGTCTCCAGTACAGCCTAGACATTGCTGGAACATTTGGGTACCACAAACACGTGCCAAGTTAGCCTACAAAACACATTCGAGCTGTTGGAAGTTGCCGGAAAACACTACACGTTGCTGGACAAAACGTACAGCTATATAACATTTTAGATCAACCTTGAAGGGGCTAGAAATGGGCTGGAAAATTGCTGGAACTTTCAAGGATGTTGCAAGGATCATCTAGGCCATTCTAGGCCATGGAATCCTCTAGAATAACCTATATAAATCAGCCTAGAAATATCCAAGATATTATGCAAAGAAATCTCTACATGTAGAATTCTCTAGAACTAGTATAAATAGGTGATGGGGTCTCATTTGGAGATCACCCAACATCATAGCAAGTTAGTATACTTGTACTCATAGCTCACTCTTGTAAACCTTATTGTAATCAATACAAAGTTGTTTCTTTGTAAACAACACTTGCAAACATCACTTGATTCACACAAAACACTTTCATCGTTGGGCACAAAAGCTTAACTTTGATCAAGTCTAAGTCGCTAAACGAGAGTCAAAAGTTACTCCGTGACACTACGCACTCTTGTTTCAGGTATTACTTCTAGTGGAAGGCTAACTTCGCCTATACAACCTGCTCTGACTGTTGTACCCTGGGAAACAGACGGGTTCACCTGGGTGGTCCGAAATATGTTTTATGGGAAGTGTCTTGAACGTGCCTCAGTCACCCGTGTTTTATTTTCTTGTTCGGTTTACTTTCTTTGTAATCCTTTTTTGAGCTTTCTTTCATTATGTTTTTTTTTTTTTAGTGCAATTGTAATTTTGTTTAGTAGTTTTGTTTCTGTTCCTTCTATTTTAAGCTTGTAGGACATCCGTTCACAAAATAAAATAAAATATTAGTTCATTATTTTATCCATTACCACTCTTGTTTCAGAAATGGATATTGTTCAAGAAACCACATTAACCTCTGTTGGATCCATGTCCACTACAATAGGACCATTAGTTGGCACCCAAACAGCCTAAGTTTTGGCTAATCATGCTGAGAAACCATAAAAGTTTACGTGTTTAAACTTCAAGAGATGGTAGTAAAAGATGTTTTTTTCTGACCACTTTGAACCTTGCGAGGTTCTTGACTAAGTCCCCTCATGTTCTCCTAGAAGGGACATCTGATGTCCAATCTGTGAGTGTTGTTGATGCTTTGAAACATTCTGAGTACCTATGCCACAACTATGTGTTAAATGGCCTTTCAAATGACTTGTATAACGTGTATCTCAAGGTTCCAACTGCTAAAGAATTATGGGAGTCATTGGAACGCAAATACAAGACTGAGGATACAGGTGCTAAAAAGTTTGTTGTGTCTAGGTTTCTGGACTATAAAATGATTGACTCAAAAACTATGATGAGTCAAGTTCAAGAACTGCAGATTATTCTTAGTGACATTATGTCTGAAGAAATGAATCTTAGTGAAACATTCCAAGTGGCAGCAATTATTGAGAAACTGCATCCTGGTTGGTGGACTTCAAAAATTACCTTAAGCATAAGTGAAAGGAAATGAGTATTGAAGACGTTGTGGTTCATCTTCATATTGAGGAGGACAACAGGTTGCCACACAAAGGGGATCATGTTAAAGCCTCTGCAAAAGTAAACGTTATGGAGCATGGTCAATCTTCAAGGGGTAACAAAGGTAAGAAATGACACAAGTTCAATAGCAAGGGAAAAAATAAAGGTGTTGACCTTGGGCTAAAGAAGGGTAGTATGAAAAAGAAAGCTGATCCCCTTAAAGGGAAATGTTAATATTGTGGTCAAACTGGTCAATGTGCTGACCAATGTAAAGAGCCTAAACGTGACACGGTTCTTATGGTTGATGATGATGGTATGCCCTTAGTGGCCATGATTTCAAACGTCACTGATATGATAGAGGAGGTAAATATGGTGGCTAATGAGCCAAAAGGGTGGTGGGTATCGGCTACCCGCCATATGTTCCAAGACGTACCTTTTTCTAGCTTCAGTCGTACCTTTATCCTGTACATATGTTGCTAATCAACACACTCATTTTCCTTTTGTATTTACGAGTGTTATAGTCGATTTTATGGCATCAAATTGTACTAATAGAAAAATTAGCATGTGATGCACTGGAAAAAATGTACTTATTTTCATGTGTAAGCCCTTAATTTTATGGGTCATGTTTTTGTACATTACGATGTATTCACGGATGCCATTTAACCTTATGGTTTAGAATTTCAAATAAAAGCATGCATCTTAGGAGTTACCTTTATTATTCCACATAAACTAGATTAGTCTTAGGAAAAACTTAATCTGGAATAAATCTAGTGATGTTAGTAATAGACATGTTGCTCTCTTCATATAATGATCCTCATATTAATGATCCTTCATTAATCTTACGATCATATTTTTAACATACCTTACTTTAATACCCCATAACAGTACTCATTACAACTTTTTTTCTATAAATTTGAATTGCATCTATATCATCCACTCTAATTCCAAAACTTAATATGTTTTTACTTTACTAAAGAGTTTCTATAAAATTTGCTCTTAAATTAAATTCTTGATTATCTCTTAAGACAAGACAATCCTACTGTTTTCTCTAATAACTGTGGTTGGGGAAAGAATTAGTGTTCCTTGTGACACAGGTTCGATTCCCACTCTCCTCATTATTTTCTACGGTATCCAGCTGAAGAGCAAATACTGGTGGCGTCGGTTCGACTTGGATGAGAGCCAAGGGGCTGGCGGTCGAGTTTTCGCGCATCTGGGGAGAGCCAAGGGGCTGGCGGCGGTCGAGTAATCGACCTTGGCCACAACATGTCTATTACTAACATTAGTTTTGACTTATCCCATTTGTCATGCTCTACTTTTCTTCAACAATACTTTTTTTTGAACGGCAAGGAACGACGTGCCAATCATCGTGACACAAGACGTTGTGGCCAAGGTCGATTACTCGACCGCCGCCAGCCCCTTGGCTCTCCCCAGATGCGCGAAAACCCGACCTCCACCCGCCCAAAGGCACGACAATAGAATAATCGGTAAAATCTCGCCTCTCATCCAAGTCGAACCGACGCCACCAGTATTTGCTCTTCAGCTGGATACCGTAGAAAATAATGAGGAGAGTGGGAATCGAACCTGTGTCACAAGGAACACTAATTCTTTCCCCAACCACAGTTATTAGAGAAAACAGTAGGATTGTCTTGTCTTAAGAGATAATCAAGAATTTAATTTAAGAGCAAGTTTTATAGAAACTCTTTAGTAAAGCAAAAACATATTAAGTTTTGGAATTAGAGTGGATGATATAGATGCAATTCAAATTTATAGAAAAAAAGTTGTAATGAGTACTGTTATGGGGTATTAAAGTAAGATAGGCTAAAAATATGATCGTAAGATTAATGAAGGATCATTAATATGAGGATCATTATATGAAGAGAGCAACATGTCTATTACTAACATCAAAATAATAGACTAAGTTTATTTAATATTCGACTTAAATGAAGACAAATCACCTTTGGACAGAAGTGAAATTATCTATGCATGTGTGCAAAATAATTGTGACAAATCACCTTTGGGCAAAAGTGTGACAATTATCTTAGTTATGCACGTCTTAGATATGCAATACATGAATGAATCAAATCACCTTTGGGCAGAAGTGAGACATACATGTTTGTAAGGCATAAATAACATAGCTCGTAAATGATACTTAATAATAAATAGATGTATACAATCATCTTTGGTTAGAATTGAAACATTAAAAGCTCATTTAAGTTAAAGCTATTTGGTTTTACAAAATTATTTTATTTTATTAAAGTATTTACAAAACCATTAAGCTTTAGTTCACAATAACAGTTCATGAGATAGTAAGTTTTCGGGAAGTAAGGCTATGAGGTGTGGATGGAGTCCCCTTGGGCTTTATCATGCCATGTAGGATCCATGTCATCGTCATGTCAGCAAAGGGGCTTTATCATTCTCCCCTTTAATTTGGAGGGTGTGGATGAAGCCCCGTGTAAAGATTAAGTAATTATTTATTTAAATATTTATTTTTTTATATTAAATGGCAATTTTAATAACTACAAAATTAAAAATAAAAACATAATTTCATTAAAAAAAACTACAAAGTCAAAAAAAAAAAACATAACATACTAGAAAAAAAAAAACATAACATACTAGAAAAAAAAAAGACAACAAAGTCATAAAAAAAACATAACATACTAGAAAAAAAAAGACAACAAAGTCATAAAAAAAAAAAAAGACAACATACTTAAAAAAAACTACATATATTTGGCCCGAATTTGTGCCTTATGAGCCTCCAAAATGACTCGGTGCTCCTCTGGTAGATGTGACAGATCCCTTGCGAGAAAGTCCATGTCTCTCGCAATTTGTTTCTCCATTCTCATTTCTTGTTCTTTTTCCCTAATGGAGATTATTTGCTTCAGATCTGCCTGGAACTCGCTAATCTTTGACGGGTCATCTGATTTAGTAGACTTTCCACGTGCCTTTGCCTTGGCTTTACTTTTATCCCTACCAGTTGGACGAGGCAGCTCTTGTGGTTCTTCAAACTCGTCAGCATCCTCGTTTAGATTAATTACTGTACGAGCATCTGACCCAGAAGGTTCGGTGGTGGATGTCGATTTGGTCCGTTTGGATCTAGGGCGGGTTAGGTCGAACGGTGGCACAAGGTGCCACTTTGGAGATTTGCGAAGAAGCTCCCATGTGGTTACCAGCGTAAACATATGCCCATGGTGCATTCTATACTCGGTGTGGGCTTTAGTCAAGATATCGACGTCGCTCACACCACTTCTCCTTCGAGTGTTATTGACGAGGTTATTGTATTATACTGTTGAAGTTGCTAACCTTCGTCCTCAAAGCCCTTGTGCCACCTTCGTCCTTCAAAGCCCCCCACTTTCCCAAAAAAGAGTCGGGGGTTCGATACACGCCACGACCCATTGCGGCGAAAAACTTATCGCGTATACGACCCCAAAATACCTTTATGTCTTGGTTGTCTCCTAAAAAAATATTATTTACAAAAGCATAAAAAAATAGTATTTAGACAAGCATAAAAAATATTATTTACAAAAGCATAAAAAAAATTATATTTAGACAAGCATAAAAATATTATTTACACAAGCATAAAAAATATTATTTACAAAAGCATAAAAAAAATTTATTTACCAACAATCTCGTCCTCCGACACGTCGAGCCAAGCTTTTGCCAACTCGAACTCTTCCTTAGGCGACGAAAATTCTACCTTCTTTGTCGCACGTTTTTCGGTCTCATCCTTCTTTTTATGGCTTCTTTTTTTCATAGAAGAGGATTCGACTTGGGTTTCGGGAACGAATTCCGGTTCGCTTGTGTCTTGGGCGGGTATGTTTGGTGGTGGCATGTTTGGCGGAAAAAAAAGGGGGTTGAGAATAATACCCGAAATATGGAGGAGGCATCGGTTGAGTGGTGGGATGAGGAGAAGTTGGTGGCATTGGATAATATCCAACCTCCCCCGTACGCGGGTCTCGGCGATAGCGGTCCTCTTGCTCGTTGTTTTGCAAATTTTGCCAAAACGGATTGGTCGGATCCCATGGGTTGTTTGGGTTATTGGGAAACATTGTTGGAAGTTTTAAAAAAAATGAAGAGAGTTGTATAAAAATTGAGGTAGAGAGTGAGAGGAATGATTTAAAAAGAGGTAGAGGGTATTTATAGTATGAATTTATAAATAAATTAAAAAGTAAATTTTTTTTTTAAATTTTTGACGGTTTCAACGGTCCAAAAAATTAAATGCTTCTCGGTCCCTGTGCGTTGCCGCTCGCCATAGCGGTGGCGCTGGTTGTATAGCGCCCCGGCATAGCGTCGGGGGTGTGGAGTATGGCGGAGGGGGGACACTATAGGTGTCCAGCTGGCGAGGGTGGCGCCCCCACACCCTCCAGAGTCCAGCCTAATGAGTTTTCGAGAAGTGATGAGTTTTCCATAAAATATGTGATTTCAACTTCTCTAATGAAAACTCGAGTATAAGTGAGATTTCGAATACATCATGGATTTCGAGTTCCTTATGTGATTTCGAGCTAACTTATGAAATCTCGAATTCCAATGAGATTTCAACTTTTATGAGGTCTCGAAAACTTTTACACCAAACTCGAAAACAACTGTTATCTCTTTTTGAACAAGTGATAAATATGAATGATTTTTTTAAATTTATAGACTATCTTGTTTCCAAAATTAATGCTTGATGATAATCATCTCTGATTTCGAAATTTTTATTGATATACTTAAACAATTATTTGGAGATCTTATGGATAAATGATAATAATGGCTACTAGATTAAATACATATAGTTATATATTTAATATTACACACACAAGTAAAGAGATTATATACATTTTGTCGCTGTTAAGGGGTGTTTGGATGTCCACTTTGATGTAAATATATAGTCTTCAATAACCGGATTGTATAATAGGGGTGTTTGTATGTCCACTTTGAAAGTAAATATATAGTCTTCGATAACCAGGATTGTATAATTAATTATCACAAAACGGGTTATTTTAGATGTGTTTGAACTTGTAACACATTGATTCTGACCACAATTCCTCCTAACTAACAACCAGTTAGTTGCAATTGGGTATACCGCATCAAACATAAGCACGCTTGGTAGCAAAGGGCTTTACTCAAAAAGATGGAATTGATTACAAGAAAACAATATTTGCCTGTACTATGAAAATGAATACCACATTTGTTCTAGACCTTTTCTAACCCCTTTTAAACCCCTCTCTAAGGGGAGTGGGGGTGGTCCGTGATGGCCACCCCATCACACGTGGAACTACCTAGCACGCCGCCGCCACCGATAAACATCACGCGTGAACATATCAACGCGTTGAAAAAGAATATTACCGTTTCCTTTTTTGACCGTTTGGCACAAAATTGAACGTTGGGGTTTAAATTTTTGAGGGTTTTTTTTATATAAAATCCAAATCATTCCCCCACTCAATCAAAAAAATCAAAATGATTTAAAAAAAATTTCATCGCAAATCCGTCAAAATTTTTCCGACGCAATATATTTCCGACGCAAGTTTGTCTCTCGCAAAACAATAATTACATCGCAAATCCGTCAAAATTTTTCATCGCATACTCAAAAATAAACTAAGACGGCCATTTTCTCATCGCATTAAGCTTTCTTTGATGGTTTTTGACCATAATGATTAAATTTAAACAGTTACTTTTTAGTGGTGCTACAAGTATCACTCTAGCAATTCATTAAATAGCGTCAGATTAAGTAATGACTTTGTTGATGCTAAGATGTCAGTTTATTTGCAATTTCGTTGCTTAAGTCCTTGCTGTTGGTAAACACAAATTCTTGTTGGCAGGGTTTGTAGTAACGCCACGACTTTAAGTTATAAATTTCAATTTCTGTTATATATTAAGCTGCTTCAATTCGTAGCTCATACCTTTAATTTATTTCTTTATATTTTTATTGATACAAGTCCGACGATTTTGATGACTGGATCATGAAATTAGTTTTACCCAAAAAAAAAAAAAACAGATGGAATATTGTATTTCAAATGACCAGTCATTAATATATAGTACACAATTTTACTCCTCGTGTTTACAAAGTCAACTATAGCAAATGAAAGTCAAATATATAATTGACATAAGATACACATCACAAGTTCAGCTTATGAAAGTTTACATAGTAGAAGAGAAACCTTGCTAGAACCGAGGACTCACCGATACCAATAGAGGAGATTTCCTTTGGATTGTAATACCAAATGCCTCTGTCATGTCCAAATCCTCATTTTTCACTCCATATGGCAACGTCATATCAAACTTATAAACAACATTTGCTAATGCAAGCTCTATAGCCAGTACACTAAATTGGATAGCAGGACATGCTCTTCGGCCAGCACCGAATGGAAGCCATTCAAATTGTAACCCTTGATAGGTAATGGAGTTGTTCAAGAACCTCTCGGGCCTAAACTCATTGGGTTCATCCCAAAAGGCAGGATCTCTTCCTATTGCCCAAGCATTGATAATCACCTGTGTACCTGCTGCAATGTCATACCCCATTACTTTTACATCTTGCGTTGCTTTTCGAGGAAGAAGAAGTGGGAGAGGGGTATGCAACCGAAATGATTCTTTTAGGACAGCTTTAAGATAGGGCATTTTTTCTAATCCCTCCTCGGAAATCATGTCTTTTCCTTGTGCTAATTCTGCTACTTCTCGTTGGAGTTTATTCATTACTCTTGGATTTTTTATTAGCTCGCTCAACGCCCACTCTAGACTTGTTTGCGTAGTTTCAGTTCCAGCTGCAAACGCCTCCTACAAGGAACACAAGGTCTTATGGCTTTATGTTTATTCATACTTACATGTATAAGACTACAAGAAACGAACTAGAAGTTATAAGATTACGAGAACTTCATGTATGCATTATGAAACTTCAATAGAAAGCATAAATTTCATGTATCTTGTATACGAAATCTGTAATTTACAAAACTAATGCTTCAATAACAAATCAGCACATCGGAACCCAAGTGAATAATGCCAGGAAAATGAATAAGAATATGAAGGGGCATGTTTAAAAATAATAAAATGTTACAGTTGTTTTGAGCAGGTGTACTATATTCTCTAGTTTCCAGGTAGTTTATTCAGTGAAATCTTATGTGATTTATATTAGAAATTAATCCTAGATGTGATACACTTCGGGCGTAAGCTATTGTCCGTGTTTTTGAGTCTTAGGGTCGGTTTAGTTCAAGAACTTTATTTGGAATTGTTTTATATCTCGTACGGAGTCCTTATCTGGGTATCTTTATGCTTAGATGATATAAGACCATCCACAATAAAGAGACTTAAAATCGAATAAAAACGTGCCTAGACAGCTACTACATCAGAAAAATACTCATTCTCCAAAAGCACCTAAAACTCATCCAATAAGAAAACTTAAAAATACCCAAAAACACTACCATATCATCACAACCTTTTAAAAATATCCCTCTCTATCTAAATAATATATAACTAAAAGAACAAGGTGGCCCACCATTTGGTTGTTTTTTATATTTTTGTAGAATAACATATCTCAAAAAATGTGGCAAAAAAACAAGGTCCACAATAAGAAAAATAGATTATGTGGAAAAATGAGTAAACACAATACCCAAAAACGTATTATTGTGAATGCTTTAACAGGATTGAGGTATCTATTTATTTTATAGTTTTTCGGTTTACTATATTGAAAGAGTTGTGGGAGAGTATTATTCGAAAAATACTATGCATTGCTCTTTGTGTTTCTGATCCAGTTTCTAACAGTTGGTACAAAGTAGATATCTAGGCTTGTGTAAGAGAAGATCGATAACCATCAAACTAAGAAGAAGAACTTGTGATTGGTCCGTACAAGACCGAAGAAAAAAATCAATTTGTGACAAGTCGATTGAGTAGATAATAAGAGTTTCACCACAAAGTTGTAGAAGAAGGAAAAACTGAGTGATTTATGTGATGAACTGGAAAAGATGTGAAGTTTGGAAGGTTTGTTGGGGTCCCAGATTACGATCAATACTCCACACACACACACTAATTTGAAACAACACAAGATAAAAAAAACAGATCGGTTGATGCTGTTTGTTGGGTTCTTTCGGTAACACACAAAGAGGACAATAACGGTATTATTTAGGATTATGTCTTGATAATAAAAAAGTACAACATCCAATAACTTAAATATGATCCAAAAACCGGTTGGTGGCGGGTATTTTTGCAGTTTGAAACTGGTGGGAATGGCCCTAAGACCATGTGTAGTGGTGAAATAAAATAATGCCCCCATCATGGGGGCATTATTCGACACGTGGCAGTCCAGTCAGCATGGGGCATTATTCCAAAAGTGGCGTAGTGGGGCATTATTCCAATAACGCTCATGCAATCATTTCACAATTATTTTTTTTTAATTTAAAACATAAAAATCTTCATTAATTTAAAATAAAAATTACACTAATTGAAATAAAAAAAACCGAAAAAAAATAACAGAAAATAAAAAAACCGAAAAAAAAATAAAATTAAAAAAAAGAAGATGATCTAGAGTCCATATTTTTCTCGAATTTTTTGGCGACGCATTTGCGCAAGGATCAACGCGTCGCCTTGGAGGTGGTCGATCGGTTTGGACAAAAACTCAATGTCCTTTTCCATTTGCCTCGCCTCTTGCATCTCGTTAAACTTTTTGGTTTCGGCCACTCAATGTCCTTTTCCATTTCCATTTGTATGTTAAAAATAAAAGAAAAAATATAAGTAAAAAAAATATAAAAGTTACCGGTTTCGTGGTCCTCCGAAATGTCGAGCCACGCCCCGAGTCAACGCGAATTCCTCATCCTTCGTCTATTTAAGATGAGTTTTTGTACGTCGAGGTTCGTCCTTTTCCTTCTTCTTATGCGACCTTCTGCCGTGTTTCGATTTCTCTTGCACCAGTTCGGGTTGCGTCTCCGGCACGACATCGACATCTGGTTCAGGTTCGGCTTGTTCTCGTGACGGTTGCGACCCGCCGGCTTGACCATATCCGAAGGTGGGAGGCACGAACGGAGTGGCGCCACTCAAGTAAGCCGCGTACGTTAACATGCCCGGGTCCATTTCTTGAAGGTTAAACGTGTGTTGCGGTTGGGTTGTGTTCGGGTTCATGGGTCTTGCGGGGACACCAAAGGGGGGTCGGAATGGATGCATGTTTGTATATAGGGGATGGATCATGAGAAAACTAGTTTAAATGAGGAAACCAAAAAACTAACAAAAAAAGCCTAAAAAAATCCTAAAAACATACCAAATTTTTTTTTTTTTTTTTTACAATTTTTTTTAGAATAATCGCTACTTTTTATGTATGGAAGAAAAATTTCCAAAAAAAAAAAAATCTTTTTGGTTGTACTGCACATGTGCACTAATACATAAAGCTTAAACCACTTAACCCACCCCCTACCGACACCCCCCAAAAACCTAAACCCCCCACCCCCACCCCCCAAAAACCTAAATTCACCCTCCCACCAAAAGCCTAACCCCCCACCCCCCAAAAACCTAAACCCCCATCCCCCCACACCCAAAAACCTAATCCTAATCCTAAACCTCCAAAAAAACTAACCCTAAAAGCTAAACTAGACTCAAAAAACTAATTTTAAGCATGTAATGCAATTGTAGTACATGTTATATTGCACATGTGCACTAGTATAATAATAGTATTGAAAACAAGACGACACCATAAATCTTTTTTTATGTCATAAAAAATATGCTCGAATATACTTGAATGAAATATACTTGAATGATAACGTATGGAGAAATGGGAAATGTTTGAAAAGTTATATATTTTTTTTTCCAATTTTACCCCTCCTTCATTAAAAGTCTCCCCCCCTCCTTTTTAGTGTTTTTTTTGTTAGTTTTTTGGTTTTCTCATTTATATCTAGTTTTCTCATGATCATCTCCCTATATATATATATAGGGTCAGAATTTAGAGAAAACGGTGTGAGAACGGTGAGAACGCTTATGGGTTGTCCGATCAAAACAATCCATGGACTAGATTGCGTGGTGGCGTTTTCGTAAATAACATCAATTTTATTATGTGGGACGCGCTTCATTAAGACTTTTTACCCTTAATGAAGCGCGTCCACGTAATAAAATTGATGTTATTTACGAAAACGTCACCGCGCCAATCTAGTCCATAGATTGTTTTGATCGGACGATTCATAATATATCCTAATACACCCAGATCTGAAAACTCTTTGTGCAATCTAGTAATGAACGACTGAACAAGCTGAGGATCACTGCCAGTGACGATGATATCATCCACATAAACTAAAAGATAGACAATAGAGGCCCCTTTTTTAGACGAATAAAGAAGTATCGGCCTTGCTGCAGAGAAAACCATTGTTGAGTAAGAATGTACTCAGTCGCTGAAACCAGGCACGGGGTGCTTGTTTGAGACCATAAAGAGCCTTTTTAACTCGACACACATGATGAGGAAACTGAGAATTTCAAAATCCTGGTGGTTGTTCCATGTAAACTGTTTCAGTTAGATTTCCGTTTAAAAAGGCGTTGCGGACATCCAACTGTCGAAGCGACCACCCGTAGATGGTGGCGAGTGCAAGAACCACGCGAACAGTAGACGCCTTCACAATGGGACTGAAAGTATGCGAGAAATCAATGCTGGGAACCTAAGTGAAACTTTGAGCAACAAGACGAGCCTTGTATCGATTGATAGAACCATCTTCTTTGTATTTGGTACGATAAACCCATTTCGAGCCAACAATATTTGCATCTTGTGGACGAGGAACTAGAGCCCAAGTATTATTATGTTGTAGAGCATCAAGCTCTTCCTCCATAGCTTTTACCCAAGAATGTTTTTCCGCAGATTTGTAACCATGAATATCCCGTGCTGCAAGTAAAGCATAATGTAAAGGACCTGAAAACAAAGACATATTAGCATAATATTTGGGTTTGTAAATTCCATTTTTTGATCGAGTCTTCATAGGATGAGTAGGTATCGGCTCAGCAGATGATCCGTCCTCAGGGTTTGGGTTTGGGTTAGTGTTTGGATGGGGGCGAAGAATACTGGTAGAGGATTGAGGAGCCGGTATATTATGAGGCGCAGAATGAAAGTTGGAAGATTGGGCCAAAGAAGGTGAGGGGTGCAGGTTGGGCTGAGGAGATGTGGGCGGTGACGGAGTTGAGTGGGCTGAAATGGTTTCTAGGTGAGTGTGGGCAGAAGTGTTAGATGGGACAGTTTGGGCCGAGGAAGGGAAAATGGGTTGGGTGGAGCACATAGGACATAGAGTGTGGTTGGGTGTATGGTGGTTAGTGGGAACAATAGGTTTGGGAAGGAATGGTGGGTTGAATAAGGGATTTATTTGCAAAGTTTTATCAAAGTTTGAGAAGACTAATTTGTCCGTATCAACAGGTGAAACATTAGCACTGAAAGGAAAGCTATCCTCATCGAATTGTGCATGATGAGTAGTGTAAACTCATTGAGTAGTAGGATCCAAGCACCGATAACCCTTATATTTTGCATCGTAGCCAATAAAGATGCATTCAACACTGCGAGGTGAGAGTTTGTGCTTGGCATAATCCTTTAAGTAGGGGAAGACACGGCAACCAAAAATGTGAAGGTTGGAGTACGTTGGACGACGGCCATATAAGACTTCATAAGGAGATTTGAAATCGAGTACCGAGGAAGGTAGATGATTGATGATGAAGGTGGCGGATGCAAAAGCATCTGACCGCAGGGTGGCAGGAGCATGAGAGTTAAAAGCATAGCAAGACCTGTTTCGGTTATGTGTTCGTGTTTTCGATCAGCACGGCCATTTTGTTCAGGGGTGTGAGGACAGGACATTTGATGATGAATGCCTTGTTCATTGAAAAAAAAATTGCACACGATTGTTAGTAAACTCAGTTCCACCATCACTTTGAAGCACCTTAATTTTACATGACAATTGATTTTGAACAAATGTTGCAAAAACTAACAAGGCTTCATAAAAATCTGATTTGCGCTTAAGTGGATAAAACCATGTAAAGCGAGAGTGATCATCAATGAAAATGGCATAAAATCGATAACCACTAGATGAGATAACAGGCGATGGACCCCATAAATCACAATGCACTAAATCTAAAGCACGCATAGATCGTTTAGAGTTTAAAGTAAATGGCACACGACAAGATTTAGACAATTGACAAGAAGAGTAAACATTAGGTTTTTGGCAATAATGAAGTAACAAACAAGAAACCATGTTTATGAAGTCTAGAAATAATATCAAAAGACACGCGTCCAAGGCGGTCATGCCACTTTTCATAGGAGGCTTTTAGATGGTTTCGGCTGGGGTGGGATCTTTAGCGTCGATATGGCCGGTAAATTTTTGTAGGGATAACAGAAGGGTGATTTGTTGGCTCCAAGCTAGATAGTTGGTGGAGCTGAGTTTGTGGGGAATGAAATGAAGAAGGGGGTGGATATTCGTTGTGGTGGTGGTAGAGGAAGGAGGAGAAGCCATAGCATCAGCAGCTAGGGTAAGACAGGGAGGATCAAAAGAGGAAGGAAGAGAGGTACGATCGTCTTATTTGTCTTATTTGGCTGATACCATATTAAGACTCAATAATTCGAATCGTTATTGATAATATAGATACAATATATAGATGTTCAAATGATCCTATACCAGGAAAGGAAATAAATGTGACTAATACAATAATTATAATCCATATATAGATAAATCACTAGCCTGATTTACAGTAGGCTATTAAATACTATAAATGTGAACAATTTGGTCAACTTGCGTATGGGTGCCTAAGTTCAAAGCCAAAGAAGGGTCTCTATACTTCAAGAGGATGACGAGGCCACCTTACTCTAAACAAGAAGCATGTCCATATTATAATTAAGGGGGTGATTATTAGAAGTTAAATCCTAATTCATGTAAAGTGGGCTAGATGTGATGTACTTGTAGCACAAGCGATTATCCTTTTTTTTTTTTAATTTTAGGGTTGGTTTAGTTTAAGAGTTTTTATTTTGGAGGAAGGTTATTCTACAGGGCAATCGTAGTGTACAAAATGTAGGGGACAATCTGACCATCGATTTGTAAGATTAATGATTGAGATTATATAGTCCCCAAATATAGAATTCAATAAACTAAAAATAATGTAAACATGTACGGAAAAAAAGGTAAAATAGGAAAAATCAACATTGTTGACTCATAAACCCGCTAACCTCATGATTTTCAAATGGCTATAATTTTTCATACGCTAATAATTTTTATTAAATACACCGTATTAACTAATACGAGGATTTCATTATTTTTAATTTGAGTAGGATATTGCTATAGTTTTCTTAATTTTTAATTTTGTTATTTTACAAGCAATAAACATTACTGATTGTGTAACGTTAGGTGATTATGTTAATTACGTACCGGAACATAATCAATCAGTGGCGAAACTAGCCCAAAAAGTTGGGGGTATCCTATTTTCTTAAAGATCAGGGGTATCCTTTATATAACGGAAACGAAGTTGAGGGGTATTTTTACACTACGGAAATGGAGTTGAGTGGTGTTTTTACACTACAGAGACGGGGTTGAGGGGTAGCCCGTGCTACCCCTACTCACACTATAAGTCCGCCACTGTAATCAATGAATACTCATTTCGTGATTTCAATATACTATTTTATGTGAAACCCCGCTGTGTGATTACATAATTACGTAACAATAGTTGACTATATATTATTATGTGATTACGTGATTTTTGAATACCTATTACGTGATTTTATTATACTATTTCTGTGAAACCCCACTGAGTGATTACGTACTAACCATATTGTAATAAAAAAAAAACATGTACTGCATAATATCTTATGAAATACTTAAATATTTCAGGTATAATCACGTATTAAGTATCAATGTAATACAAAATATTAGCTAATCAATCTATAATAACCACATAATGTCGTATATTAGAGATTTCATCACATATTAAAGTATAACAATTAAGTTCTTATTATTGAATGTGTAATCATATAATAAACAGAATTGTAATAATATCAACAATTACAAATCATTATTGAATGTGTAATCACATAATAAAAGTAACTGTAATAACATCAACCATAAAAAAATCATGTTGAATGTGTAATTACCTAATGGTTTATATTGAATGTGTAATCACATAATGATTTATATTGAATTTGTAATTACGTAATGTTTTACAATGAATGTGTAATCACGTATCCTATAAAAAAAATTAAAGAAAATTGTTTCAATAGTCTGCTCAAATTAAAGAGAATTAAAGAGAATGAAATGTTCGTAAATACAGTATAATTTAAAAAAAATATTATCGTATGAAAACGTTATAGTACGTCATTTGAAAATCAAGGGGGAAAAGACCATTATTCACTTCTCTCCTTAAATTGAGAAAGAGACATGGAATTTATCTATAGTACATGATCTCTTATCTTTTATTTTGTAATGTTTTATTTATGGCATGGAATCTTTATTTTGGTTCGGGTGTGTTTATTCTTAGATGGTAAGGTTTAAATAAGGGGGTAAACTTATTCTACAAAGGCTTCTAAAACAATATAAAGACACAATAGATCGCAAAATATAAAACAATGTTGAGCAAAATATAACACAATGTTGAAGAAAATGACACAATGGGTTACAAAAAAACAACACAATGATGCAAATATAGAAAAGACACAATGATGTATACAAAATATCTAAAATCTACAAGCTAAACATCTGCAAACAAAAACCTAAAATCTCACTTCGTAGAGTTCGATCAGACGGTTTCAATGCCGCTTGAATGAGGTCAATCGAAGTTCGTTTGATACTCTTCTTGCGACTTATTATTTTTAGGATATTTTGTATTTAATCTTAACCATTAAAGGATAAAAGTTTCATAGATAGTACTTGAAAAGCTGGGGAATTAAGCCTTTGTCTTTAATATAAACTAGTTGATTTCCTCCGCGCTTTGCGGCGGGATCTCGATCGGTATTGATATGGTTTGTTTCCGTACCGACACAATCCATGCATTCGATATAGCAATCAGCATCTGCTCTACATCGACTGAAAACCATAAAACGAACACGGTGCCAACACTGATGTTGTTCAGTCCGGCTCAATATGGTACAATAAAGTACAGTATCAGTTTATTGAAACTAAAATCATAAATATAAATACCGGTACCATATATCGATGTTGTTTGTTTGGTTTTACGTTTAGTACAGTAGCAACATAAGTGACGGTATTCATATGATTTATATGAATAAGATTTATATTGGAATGTTAGAAAAAATACATAGATGTGTATTTAGATTATTTAAAAAAAAAGTTAACATACGCAAATTATTAAAAAAATTATATTAAATGAACAATACTTTAAAAAAATTTATTTTCATGCTCCCTCTACTTTAATATATAAATAAGTAATATATGTGATAAAAATATCTTTTAATAAGGACACCACTAAGAACTCTATAAAAATTTTTATTTATCTCAGTTACTATTCATCAAGACTTTGTAATAATATGTAGAGTAAATTGCCATTTTAGTCCCTGAGTTTTGTCCAAATTTGCCACTTTGATCCAAATAGTTTTTTTGTGCCTTTGGTTCACTGACTTTTACATTTTGTTGCCATTTTGATCATTTTGTCTAACTCCATCCAAAAACCCAGTTTGTAACAGGGGTATTTTGGGGATTTCCTTAAAAAATGTTTTCAGTTGCCATTTTGATCCAATTCCAAAAAATCAAAAAAATTCAAAAAAATCTAAAAAATCTAAAAATAAAAAAAATTCTAAAAAATCATAAAAATTCAAAAAAATCTAAAAATCAAAATTTTTTTAAAAAATCATAAAAATTCTAAAAAAATCCAAAAATCATTAAATGTTTCGGCATGAACCGTTTCGACCCATACCGTTTCGAACCGTACCGTTTCGACGCGAACCGTTTTGAACCAAACCGTTTCGACGCGAACCGTTCCGAACCGAACTGTTTCGACCCGGTTTGGTTCGAAACGGTTCGGTTCGAAACGGTACGGGTCGAAACGGTTCGTGTCGAAACAGTTCGGTTCGATACGGTACGGGTCGAAACGGTTCGGTTCGAAACGGTTCGCGTTGAAACGGTACGGTTCGAAACGGTACGGATCGAAACGCTTCGCGTCGAAACGGTTCGGTTCGATACGGTACGGGTCGAAACGGTTCGGTTCGAAACGGTTCTGTTCGAAACGGTTCGGTTCGAAACGGTACGGTTCGAAACGGTACGAGTCGAAACGGTTCGCGTCGAAACGGTTCGGTTCGGTTCGATACGGTACGGGTCGAAACGGTTCGGTTCGAAACGGTTTGCGTCGAAACGGTACGGTTCGAAACGGTACGTGTCGAAACGCTTCGCGTCGAACCGGTTCGGCTCGAAACGGTTCGGGTTCGAAACTGTACGGAACGAAACGGTTCGTGTCGAAACGGTTCGGCTCGAAACCGTTCGCGTCGAAACGGTACGGTTCGAAACGGTACTGGTCGAAACGCTTCGCGTCGAAACGGTTCGGCTCGAAACGGTTCGGGTTCGAAACGGTACGGGTCGAAACGGTTCGTGTCGAAACGGTTCGGCTCGAAACGGTTCGCGTCGAAACGGTTCGGTTCGATACGGTACGGGTCGAAACGGTTCGGTTCGAAACGGTTCGCGTCGAAACGGTTCGGTTCGAAACGGTTCGCGTCGAAACGGTACGGTTCGAAACGGCACAGGTCGAAACGGTTCGTGGCGAAACATTTAGTGATTTTTGGATTTTTTTAGAATTTTTATGATTTTTTAGAATTTTTTTTAATTTTAGATTTTTTTTGAATTTTTTTGAATTTTTATGATTTTTTAGAATTTTTTTTATTTTTAGATTTTTTTGAAATTTTTTTGATTTTTTATAATTTTTTTGATTGTTTGGAATTGGATCAAAATGGCAACTGAAAACATTTTTTAAGGAAATCCCCAAAATACCCCTGTTACAAACTGGGTTTTTGGATGGAGTTAGACAAAATGATTAAAATGGCAACAAAATGTAAAAGTCAGGGACTCAGAGGCACAAAAAAAACTATTTGGATCAAAGTGGCAAATTTGGACAAAACTCAGGGACTAAAATGACAATTTACTCTAATATGTATAAATAGTTTTTTGTGTCGCGTGTTGCGGCGGAATACTATATCACCATAAAATTATTCCATATATAAATAAGAAACTTTTTAGTGCATCATCACTTGTAACTTGTGTTTTAAGAGTGTTTCAAAAAAAAAATTGATTTTTTTACTCTTAACCCAAAGATTTTTAGCTTTTTGTAATTTTAACTCTACATAATTTGTTTTTTTTTTTACTTTAACCCAAAACTAAACTTGATTTTTTACTTTTAAAACAAAGGTTTTTAGCTTTTCAAATTTTAACATTACATAATTTGTTTTTTAACTTTAACCCAAAACTTTTCATTATTTGCAATTTAACTTTACAACTTTTGTCACTTATACTTTTCATCTTTGGCAAATTTTCGTTTTACGTATAGTTCTAAATTTTTCGATTTAATACAAAGCAACGTACGAATGTGGTTCAACTTTTTTATCTTTTGTTTCAAATTTTGCAAGTTAACACGGCGCAACGTGCATATGTGGTTCAACGTTTTTTAGCTCTATTTTTTCATGTTTGACAGGTTCGTCGCAACACGCAGATCCTAGGTCGAGTCAGTGTTGGTGGTCGATGACGGTTGTGTGACATTAATACTATTTGACACCGTTTTACGCCCCGTCACAACGCGGGGTGTGCTTCGGGGGTTTTCTAAAGAAAAAAGGTTATGCATATTGTTGTCGTGATCTTGGCTTTGGGGGTTTTCCATAAAAAAATGATTTTTTTACTTTCACCAACAAGTATTTCATAAATTACTTTTAACCCAAAACTATTTGTTTTTTTTTTACTTTTAACCCAAAACTTTTTATCTTTTGCAATCTATCCTCGCAACTTCTTTTACTTTCAACTTTGGCCCTTTATAGTTTTCATTTTTCGCAAATTTTTCGTTTTATGCTTGGTTCTAAATTTTGTGATTTAACATATCGCAACGTGCGTCTTTGGTTTAACGTTTTTACGTTCCGTTCTAAATTTTTGTGAGTTAACACGACGCAACGTGCGGGTGTGGGTGAACGCTTTTACATCGTCTATTTTTTCCCGTCTGACAGGTTTAACATAACATGTGGGTCCTAAATCAACTTAGTTATAACTAAAGAATCCCCGCCGCATTGCGGCGGGTCTCAATTCTAGTAATAACTAACTTACCAACAAAATGTCTTTAAAGACACTTTTTAAGTTTGATGAACGCGAGCATAAAAATGCGGATTTCGTGACGAATTCGAAATGTAGATACGACGGTGGTGTTAACGTTAAGATTGTGAAACTCACACGTTGCGGTGTGGGTTAAACTTTGTAACGAAAGATCTCGATGAATTGTATAGTGGTGTGGGTGGTGACGTTGTGTGTAGTGTGTAGTGTAGTGCTTACCAATTTAAACCAATTAGCAGGATTTATAATAGTGAATCATTTCAAGTTGTGTGTACGTACTTCTAGTAAATCTGAATCTGAGTGTAGAAATACTAAGGGGTTGTTTGGCTAAGCTTATTTTTTTTACTTATTTACTTATTTGCTTATTTGAAAAGCAAATAAGTCATAATGGAATGACTTATTTACTTATTCCTCTCACATAATAAGTTAACCCAAACACCTTTTAACTTTTCAAAAAGTAAATAAGTCACTAAAATAAGCTTAGCCAAACAGCCCCTAAGTTAATAATTTATAGTAAGATATATTTTGAAATGAAATTGAAAGGAAAAAGGTAAAACAAATATGTAAAAGAAAATTAGTCAATAAAGAAAAAGAAAAGAAGAAACAAAAAAGGTTTGTAGAAACTTCATTAAAACTTTTACCTAACAAGCACGTGCGCAAATTAATCATAAAAGTTAGGTGGAAGATTTTGAAAATAATAAAAATAAAAAAAATAAAAAACTAAACAACAATAGTGTAAATGGATGTTGTAATTTGATATATATAATATATAATACTAAACAGAGAATTATTCATTTATGGTTTTCAGTTTATTATACTGAAAGGGTCGTGGGAGATTTTTACCTGCAAAAATTACATGTTCCAACAATTTATAAAAAATAATAACTTTTTATTGTCTATAAGATAGAGAGTAAAAAAACTTTGTCTTGAGATGGAGAGTAAAAAATGCAAGATTTACAAGATTTGTTGAATGAATTTGAAAGATTCTTAGTACAAGATGTAAGAAAACGATCTGGACATAGGAGCAGATATATGAACTTTAGAAAATTTAGAAGTCAATAAATACTTTACGACTTCATGTTTAATTATTTACACATTTAGAGAAATTGGCATCAAGATCATTATTAAGAGTGGA
This sequence comes from Helianthus tuberosus, assembly GCA_030545235.1. NCBI lineage: Eukaryota > Viridiplantae > Streptophyta > Magnoliopsida > Asterales > Asteraceae > Helianthus > Helianthus tuberosus. The sequence continues at coordinate 183,142,120 of CM060369.1, read as the reverse complement.
AAATAGATGAAAGATAGATAGTAGTGATAGATGTTCTTGCATAGAGTAGAAACTCTATAAAATAATACACTTGGGACCACCAAAATTTATTAATTAAAAGAGTTATTAATTAATCGATAAATTAATAATTATTAATTTATATATTAATTAATATTTTATTAATTTATAGTAGAATACTTAGTTTACAAACACCTTTCAAGTTTCCACTTAATTATTGTATACAATGCATGTATATCAAATGAACGGCCCAATTTGAAAGAAACCTTCAATCTCCCACCTTATTATGCTTCTTGTGTTCAATGTATCACTTTATGGATATTAAAAATATTTTCTATATCACTTAATATGCTATATATAAGGAATTATTAATTTATATTTTATATGGGGTCTAAAGAAATTATCAAAAATGTATTATCTTATAATTTTAGCGAATTATTAATTTAGCACCCTATCCCCGAGTCGGGACTGGCAAAAAATATTATCTTAGAGAGTTTATTAAATAATCGAGTATTAATTTATCGAGTTTCTACTGTACTAATAAATAAAGATGGAGAAATATGATACCAAGATGAGAGCTTTAAGGGAATCTCTTTGAAGAGTAAAATCGGATGTGTAGTTTTTTTGCAGATCTAATAAAATGTCAACGAAGTCTTCTCCTTCATTACTTTGAACATCCTCCCCTTTCTTCTTGTTTGCATGTTCTTCAATAATGCTTTCAAGAAACTCATCAAATTCTTTTGCAATTCTTTCTGCTCTTCCTACTGAACCAATGGCTTGATCTACCCATGACAACCATGGAATATAACTACCAACATTAAAGACAGTAAATGCATCGATGAACGCACTTAATAGCTTTTGGTACTTTGGTCCATCAAGTTTCCTTCCAAGAGCAACCCTGCTAATTATGTTATTTGTTAGTGAACCAAACACTGACCCCATATCAATGGTAGTACCACAACTTTCTCCAAGCACATGAATCATATGATCTATTTCGTTTTCTCTCACTTTTTGGTACGACTTAACTCGTGTATTACTTAGAAGCTTGAGCACCACAATACTCTTTAAACGTCTCCAATATTCCCCATAAGGAGAAAAGCCTGTGTTCTTAGAACCATAGAGCAGTATGTTAGGCACGGTTAAGCTAGGTCGACTACAAAATGAGAGATCATGGATTTTCATGATCTCTTCAGCTGCTTCAGCAGAGGATGCTACAAGTGTGGGGATGCTACCAAGGTGAAGGAGCATGATTGGACCGTGTTTTTGGGACAATAGTTGGAGGTTGCGATTAGGGCTTGAGCCTAGCTGGTGGAAGTTTCCGATTATGGGAAGTTTTTGTGGAGATGGTGGTACATTTTTTCGATCCTTGGAATCAAATGAAAAGCATTTTACACAAATAAAAATCACTAAAATGATGATGAAAGAGAGAAGAGTATGCAAACATGAAAAGATATCCATGATTAGAAACTAGGAAATTTGTGGATGTGTTGCCTTATTAAAATAATGAAAAAGAGAGAAGAGTTTGCAGAGATGAAAAGATATTTATGATTAGAAGCTAGGAAATTTGTGGATGTGTTGTGCCCTACAATTCATTGGGGTGGGAGGGGCCTGGAAATTTTTTTCTAAATGCCCAACAAATAATCCAAATTGGCTACTAGCGAAATTTATCACATCGGACCCTCACCTAGGGCTGAAGCCTGTGAACACTCACCTGAAGGCACGACAGTGCGGTGAGATAATACCCGCTCAGTTCAAGAATCGAACTAGCGATCTCCGCCTACTCGCCTAGTCTCCCACTATTACTAGGTGACACAGAAAATAATAGGAGAGCAGGAATCGAACTTGGGTTCCTTAGGACACCAAGTCTCTCCCATACCACTCCACCACCACTTAATGCCCATTTTTTATCTTCAAAATTATCCCGAAAAGTATAGATCGTGGGTGAAATTATCATCAGGTTAAAAAAGAAGAATAATAACAATAAAAATAAAAAAAATAATTAATTTAGCAAAACTAATCACAGCAGGTTTATTTGAATTGAAATACTACCTTTTAACTGCAATTTAATACATCTTCTTCACCAACAAGGTTAACAAATCAAAATTATGAGAAACAATCAAAAATACATTTTAGTAGTGGACAAGCATATAACGAATATAAGTAAAAAAACCAGTTACCAGAATCCCCATGACTTCAAGAATAAAACTTTGGGTTTATTATGAATCAAATTAAAAATTTGAAGTCTTGTGAGTTTTTTTCCAGTTAAATTCTTTAAAAAAGTTTTTATTTTGTTCACAAAAAATGAATACTGATGCAATTTCGCGTGCAATCAAATGGCTCAAGAACAATTAGTACTCAATGACGATAAAAAGAACCACAAAGGTTTAAGAACATTGTTCTTTTCATTCAATAATCAACATCAACTAACTAAACAATAACCCTTAGCTCCTAATTTATAATAAATAAAATAGATAAACTAGGAAGTTCAAATCCCCACAAAACAGGAAACTAAATAAAAACATTAAAATTCAAATAATAAAATATTATGAATTATTTGGGTTTGACTCAAGATGCTCCTGCATCATACTCCTCCTCTTCGAAAAAAACTCGTCCTCGAGTTTAGTCTTTGGACCAAAACCACCTGGGTCGAAGGGAACATCAACCCGATTCCCATTTACTATTATCATCATGACCGGCTTAAACAACCTAACTCTACGAGTTGTCTCATCCGGTTCCTGACCAGTACCACCCGGGTCAAATGGAGCATTGGACCACCTAGCGTTTGCTATCAACTTGAACCATTCAAATATTTCAGCTCCAGCTAGATAACCATATAATTGTAAACTATGAACCCAATTGCCCTTTTTCATAAAGTGACCATGAAACTTGCCAATTTTATTTCTGTCAACACAAACATGAGAGGGATCATGTATCAACCGAATTTGTCTACCCTCCCATTCATGGCCATTAATCAATTTTTGAAATAGAACGATATTCCATAATTTTACTCCATGGGCATATTTTAAACGACTAGTTTGGTCCTCCAAGAAAAGATTAATATCTTTTTGTGTGGGCCCCTCCAATATAATTTCCAAATTAATAATTTCTCCACTAGTTAGTGGATTTGATAATTTTTCCACTTTCTTAAGAGATGATTTCATTCTATCGACAATTTTCAAAGCTTTCAAACTAACCAGAGATATTATTGTGTGATCCAACGGTAACGCATGATCACTCTTGACCACTGAAGCACAACCAGTCGTTGCCGTAGGAACCGTAGCACCCCCATCTTCATCCTTCACTTGTTTGTTTACTTGAATGGTAACTCCGTTAAGAACTTGGTGCACAAACATACATTCTTCTTCATCTGGTATAATTCCGTCTTCATCAAATCTTGGTTTGTCTTCGGACAAACACTCTGGATAAATCGGCTCATGGAACCGAGTGTGGGAATGGCCGAAAGGATGCTCCCCTTCCTCGTTCACATCGTTCCGAACGACGCGTCCCGATTCAGTTTCCTTAATGCGCCTATCCCGTTGTAACTCAAGATCTTGGACTCGTTGGCGGAGTCATTTAATCTCTTCAAGATCTCATACTCGTTGTCGGAGCCGTTGGATCTCTTCAAGATCTCGGACTCGTTGTCGGAGCCGTTTGATCTTCAGATCCCGTGGGTTGGAATCAACTCTGTCGTTGCCTCGGTCGGCGGTTCTACGAACAGGGTGTCGATCTTCTCCACGAGCTCATGAAACGAACATACTTCGGTCGTTGCCTCTGTCGGCGAATCTACGATCGAGCAAGCATCTTCTTCCATGCAGAGCCATTTGAAAACCAAAGCTCTGATACCACCTGATGCAATTTCGCGTGCAATCAAATGGCTCAAGAACAATTAGTACTCAATGACGATAAAAAGAACCACAAAGGTTCAAGAACATTGTTCTTTTCATTCAATAATCAACATCAACTAACTAAACAATAAACCCTAGCTCCTAATTTATAATGAATAAAATAGATAAACTAGGAAGTTCAAATCCCCACAAAACAGGAAACTAAATAAAAAACATTAAAATTCAAATAATAAAAGATTATAAATTATTTGGGTTTGACTCAAGATGCTCCTGCATCACATACACCCACAGGAAGACATAGAGAGAACACACGACAAAGATATAGAGAAAACCTTGATGACTTAAAGAAACTAAGATAACATCATCTCCACCATCTATCCAATTAATCAACGGTGGAGATTGGCAAGTACAAAAAGTGTTTTTTCAGAAAATGGTAACAGTCTGTAAACAGTTGTAAAGATTGCCAAAAATTGTTTCCAGATTTTACAATTTCAATATCCTCTCTCCTCTAGATTTTACACTTTCTCTTTCCTCTCTCCTCAAAAAGTTGTAACAGATGTTATTGTTACATAAAAAAATCTTCTTATAAAAAAATATAACATATTTTTTACGTACACTACAAAAAATAAAACTTCAAAATTCTAAAAACTATACACTTCGTAATTTCCAAAAAACAGCTATCGGAACACCTAAAAAAGTATAAATAGGTGAAGTTACAAAAAAATGAATGGCGAAAAAATGTAACATATGCACTTTTCTCTTCTCTCACACAACAGTGTGTTACAGTGTTAGAAAAAGTGTTGCATTAGAAAGTGTAGCACGTGGCATATCTGTGTCCACCAATTTAAGTTTGTTTGATTTCTTGACTCATAGAGATTTCTCTCTATAGTTGTCTTATATGCCCTTTATAGGGGAAGGATATAGAGAAATCCTTATCTATACTTTATATAAAATGAGAAAACGCGATGACATAAGAAAAGCTAATGTGGCAGCCATTGAGGCTGTCCAACAATGCATTTCTTATGTAGTTATTGCATCATAAGTCTTAATATATAAAATCACTTTAAAATCTATTTAAAACTCTGCCATCAAAACATCTGCCCATATCCATCCACACTTTAAAAGCCAGCAGAGGTTGAAGGTTGATACAATGCCTCTATATCAGCAGAGGTTAATTACCGGCAATTTCAAATTAAAAATGCATGGGAATACGTAATTTGCAATTAATGCATGTGGCTCACTCACTTCTATCAATCATCTTCTTATATAAAGCTTTTTTTCTCATTTCCCTCCTCATATTTTATTACACTCTCATCTTCTCTGATTTCGGATTTTGAAATTTGAATTCATTTCGAATTCCGAATTAGAAGCATGTCAACATCAGTTGAGATTATCAATTTTAGTTTTGTTAATGATTTGAATCCTGGAAAGATTTGAGGCATATGAAAGCGAGGATCATCCTAAAATGGAATCAAGGTTATAAAATGGATCTCATCTTCATTGATGAAAAGGTGATGTGTATTTGTGTTTTCCCGTTCGTGTATAGATGATTCCATGAATGTATATGTGTGATTTCTTGTTTCTATGCTTTATAGGTTTGTATTAAAAATGTTCCTGAGTTTTGTACGGTAATTTATTGAGGATGTATATTGTTTGATTTTTTTCTTTTTATCAGATACTGTAGGTTTGTATGCTAAAAAATACTTTGTTGTTCTTCAGGGTGCTAAGTTTCAAGGAGCTATTAAAAGTCTTTCGATACCTTTTTTTGATGGACAACTTCAAGAAGATGTTGTTGTTATTCTATCTAAATTTGGTGTTGGTGAAACTAAAGATTTATATAAAGGTAGAGCACATGACTATAAAATCATCTTTTATCGATGCACAACTGTTACACCTGTGAAAGATTGGCAAGGTGTTGAGCATGGTTTCAACTTCAGAGCTTATCAAAATATTTTTCAAGAAGGGGCAGTAAAATCTTTGACTGTTGGTAGTGTATATTTTTGTAATCATGTCTTCTCTGTATAAAATTGGAAATTTTTACTTACTCTGTTGTATAATGTGATCATGTAGATGTTGCTGGATCTGTGGTTTGGTGTGGAGATCTTGAATTCGTTGGCCGAACTCCAAAAGAAACCAAGAGGATGAATTGTGATATTCAAGACTTGGAGTAAGTTGTCATTTACATGTTCAATCATGTACAAATGATTGTTTTGTATTTAGTGTGGAATGATGTTAATAAATGAGATCAAGAATGTTGGTATTTAATGTGGAATCATGGTAATGCTAATAAATGAGATTAACAGTGTTTGTATCTAATGTGGAATCATGGTAATAAATGAGATCAGCAATTTATTCTTCAAGTGAATATGTTAATTAATTTGTTGCTCATTTACTACTTTATTAAATGGTCATAAATTTCGTTTGATTTTATGTTGTTATTCATTCAATTTAGTTTTGATTTTATAGATTGTAAAAAAATGGTCATAAATTAGTATTTAGTTTATGGTCAAACAAATATTGTTTTCATGTAGGGTTACGGTTTTACGATGTACTCTGTGGAATGATTATGCTCTGCAATTTAATGAATTCATCTTTAAAATGCCAACTCATGAGCATGTGATGGCTGTTATAAAGCATGGAAAGTGTAAGGAAATGGAAATGTAATTTTTGTTACTTTATGCAAATCATAACTATACTCTTTATTTCTGGCAATATAATAACGGGTTGAATAAATATTCATTAGTTGTTTTGTGATCTGTTGCAAGGATGTTGATGATGTTACGGAAGACTTTTCAGCCGTTGAAATCGAAAAGGATTCTGGAATAAGTCTGAATGGAAAGTAAAAACCACTTATTTTGAAGACTCCTTGTGGTTTTTATTTATGTTTATTAACTTTCGTTTTAACCTGTTGTGGTTAAAAGATTGGTATGTTATGGCTACAATTTGAATCATCTAAACTGATGGATTTGGTATTTAATTGCTACAATTTGAATATTATTTAATTGATACATTAACATTTGTTAGAGGATAGGCACTGTTACAGATACCTAACATCTGCTAGGCCCTAAGCACTGTTAGGATCTGAGCTACATTAGGATCTATTGAACAGACTTTGTTTCAACAGACCTTATCATCTATTGATCATCATCTGTTAAAGCTCTTCTGTTAAACATCCTCTGTTGAACTGCATCATCTGTTGATCCATAGCAGACGTTAGCTTCATCATACTTTTGTATTCATCAGCAGAGGTTCTTTTTGGCAGACCTTTGCTTCAACAGTCTTTGTGTTTATCAGCAGAGGTTGTTTGCTTCAACAGCCTTATCATCTGTTGATCATCATCTGTTAAAGATCTTCTGTTAAACATCCTTGATTGAATCATCTAAACTGATGGATTTGGTATTTAATTGCTACAATTTGAATATTATTGTTATTATATTATATATTATATCTATTATTGTTGATATTCATGTATTGCACAAGTAGTATGGTTGTAAATTATTGTTAGTGAATGAATGCAAATTTAATGAATTGATTAGTAGGAAAACTGTTAGGAACTGAGATACATTAACATTTGTTAGAGGCTAAGCACTGTTACAGATACCTAACATCTGCTAGGCCCTAAGCACTGTTAGGATCTGAGCTACATTAGGATCTATTGAACAGACTTTGTTTCAACAGACCTTATCATCTATTGATCATCATCTGTTAAAGCTCTTCTGTTAAACATCCTCTGTTGAACTGCATCATCTGTTGATCCACAGCAGACGTTAGCTTCATCATACTTTTGTATTCATCAGCAGAGGTTCTTTTTGGCAGACCTTTGCTTCAACAGTCTTTGTGTTTATCAACAGAGGTTGTTTGCTTCAACAGACTTTATCATCTGTTGATCATCATCTGTTAAAGATCTTCTGTTAAACATCCTCTATTGAACTGCATCATCTGTTGATCCACATCAGACCTTAGCTGCATCATACTTTTGTCTCCATTAGTAGAGGTTCTCCTTGGCAGACCTTTGCTTCAACAGTTTTTGTATTTATCAGCAGAGGTTGTTTGCTTCAACAGACTTTGCTTCAACAGATTTTGTCTTTAACGGAGCTTTGGGTTTGGCAGACTTTAGTGAAATAGATCTTGAGTGTATCCCTTTGGTTGCAGATGTTCAAAAGACTGTTATTTGTAATTAGAGGTTGTAGAGTATTTTGTTAATTTTAAGTCTTAGATTTCTTTCCCTTGAGCGATTAGAAAACATGATGCAGCACATACCTTAGAATACATGCTCTAAGCATTTATCTCACCGGTTGTGTTGTAGAATCTTTTAATAATAAGAAAATTCAAGTGAGATTATGACAATTATCGGCCATAAATTTGTTTCGCCTTCTAAATGTCGATCACCAACATGTTGTCATGTATCACGAAGAGCCGATTAAAATATAATGAATGTACAACAAAAATTTTAGTTAACATACCTAACAAGATAAGCATACATGATTATAATTTAAATATTCAGAAGTTTGGAAAATATACAAGTTTCACACATCACCATCGCATAACTTCATCTTACATGAGATAATACCAACAACCATAACAATTTATAGACTTTCTTTATGATCAGCTTGGCTTTATCTGTAGAGTAAACAAATTTTCATTTCATATTTCTGTAGATACGATTGGGCTTGGTGAACTTCTTGGTCCATTGATAAGCCACGTATCTAAATCCCTTGCCATGCAAACCAAAGTTTTATCAATACTTCTTTCTACAAATTTCTTGATCAAACCTTAGTCAAACTTCAACAAGATTGTCTGGTAGAAACGGCCAATGGAGAATCTATTAAGATTAGTGAGATCTTGCAGGGAGCTAGAATAGAAGTTCTAAACTATCATTTCTTTGCTAACCTTTATCCAATGAATCTAGCCAGATTCGATGTTGTATTAGGAATGGATTTGTTGGTAGCCAATCCTGCCAGTATTTTATGTGATCAAAAGTCAGTACAAGTAAGTAAACTAAGTGGTGAAAATATCACAATTAAAGGAGATAAGCCAACCAAATCGACAAAATTCATCTCTGTGATGAAAGCTGCAAGTTATGAAAGGAAAGGAGGAATAGTATATATGATTTCCGTAATCATTAGTACTAAAGGAAAAGATATTCCTGTAGTATCTAAATTCTCAGACGTTTTTCCAGAAGAGTTACCTGGATTACCGCTTGATAGAGAGGTTGAATTTAGAATTCACCTAATACCAGGGACAACACCGATTGTCAAAGCACCTTATCGATTAGCACCAACGGAGATGCAAGAACTGAAGAAACAATTGGACGAACTTCTTGACAAAGGTTTTATACAACCAAGTTCATCACCGTGGGGAGCACCAGTGTTATTCGTTAAGAAGAAAGACGGGTCGATGCGTATGTGCATTGATTAACGAGATTTGAACAAAGTTACGATTAAGAATCGGTACCCACTATCGAGAATCGATGATCTGTTCGATCAACTTCAAGGAGCTCGATTCTTTTCTAAGATCGACTTACGCTTCGGATATCATCAACTGAAAGTACAGGAAGAGGTCATTATGAATTTACCGTCATGCCATTTGGTTTAACCAATGCCCCAGCCACATTTATGGACATGATGAACAGGATATGTAAACCATACCTGGAGAAATTCATAATTTTTTTTATAGATGATATTCTAATTTACTCTAAGAATAAAGAGGAACATGCAGTGCAACTGCATACACTTCTGACATTGTTGAGAAAAGAGAAGCTTTATGCTAAATTCTCAAAATGTGAATTTTGGTTACATGAAGTGCAATTCCTTGTACATCTGGTTAATCATGAAAGAATTCATGTGGATCCCACAAAGATAGAGGCAATTACTAAATAGAAAATCCCTGAATCGCCAACAAAAGTACGAAGTTTTCTAGGACTGGCAGGATATTATAGACGATTTATCCGAGATTTCTCTAAGATAGCCATACCATTAACCAAACTGACCTGCAAATAAGTTAAGTTTGAATGGGGATCGAAACAAGATGAAGCCTTTAGGATTCTTAAGCAAAGATTAACCAACGCACCCATACTCGCATTACCAGAAGGAACTGAAGACTTTATAGTCTATTGTGATGCATCTAAGTTAGGATATGGATGTGTGTTGATGCAACACCAAAAGGTTATAGCTTATGCCTCTAGACAACTTAAGAAACATGAAGAGAATTACACGACCAATGATCTAGAGTTAGGAGCCATAGTTTTTGCCCTTAAGATTTGGAGACACTATTTATATGGAAATAAATTTGTTGTCTTCACTGATCATAAGAGTTTAAGATACATTTTTGGGCAAAAAGAATTAAATATAAGACAGAGACGCTGGATGGAAGTTCTTAGTGATTATGATTGTGATATCCAGTATCATGCTGGAAAAGCTAATATAGTAGCTGATGCTTTAAGTCGAAAGTATCATGACAAGCCAAAACGAGTACGTTCTATCAGATTAAATCTGCAGATTAATTTAAATGAGCAAATTAGAAAGGCACAGGAAACAACATTAAAGGACGATGCTGAAATTTTGAAAGGTATGATTAAGGAATTAGAACAAGGAACAAATGGAATTTGGAAGTTCCATAAGAAAAGGATGTGGATACCTAAACAAGGAAACCTACGCCACATAATTCTAGAAGAAGCCCATAAGTCTAAGTATACGATACATCCTGGAAGTGATAAGATGTATCAGGATCTAAGGAAGAATTTCTGGTGGATAGGAATGAAAAAAGATATAGCAAACTATGTTGCTAAATGTCTAACTTGTTCACAAGTTAAAGCTGAACATCAGAAACCCTCAGGACTATTGCAACAGTTAGAAATACCAATATGGAAATGGGAATTGATAACAATGGACTTTGTTACCAAATTACTCAAGACAAGAAAAGGAAATGATACAATCTGGGTGATTGTAGACAGATTGACTAAATCTACTAATTTCTTACCAATGAAGGAAACTTTCAGTATGGAACAACTAGCCAAGCTATATGTAAATGAAATAGTTTCATTACATGGAATTCATTTATCTATCGTATCAGATAGAGATAGTCGTTTTACTTCTCATTTTTGGACAAGTTTCCAAAACGCAATGTGAACCAAGTTAAATCTAAGCACAACTTATCATCCACAGACGGACGGACAAAGCGAAAGGATAATACAAACAATGGAAGATATGCTTAGAGCTTGTATAATTGATTTCGGAGGAAATTGGGATGATCATTTACCATTAATAGAATTTTCCTACAATAACAACTATCATACTAGCATTAATGCTGCAACATTTGAAGCACTTTATGGACGAAAGTGCCGAACTCCAGTCTGTTGGGCAGAAATTGGAGAAAAGCAATTATCTGGACCAGAGATAGTGCAAGAAACAACGGACAAGATAATTCAAGTCAAGGATAGACTAAAAGCAGCACGAGATCGTCAAAAGAGTTATGCAGATAACAGACGAAAACCCTTAGAATTTCAAGTGGGAGATAAAGTGTTATTAAAGGTTTCTCCATGGAAAGGAGTAGTAAAATTCATTAAAAGGGGAAAGCTAAGCCCCAGGTATATTAGACCTTTTGAGATTATTAGAAGAATAGGACCTGTAGCTTACCAGCTACAACAGCCAGAGGAAATGGCAGGAATACATGTTGTGTTTCATATATGTAATCTCAAGAAGTGCTTAGCAGATGTGTTGGTGCATACGCCTGTCGACTTTGTCTTGTATCGAGTCTTGTAATTAGAATGTTAGAACAGGGCACGTATTTCGAGATTTCATGTAATTTCGCTTGAAAGAGAGTGATTTCGCTTGAGAGTGTCATGTGCAGATTCAAGCGAAATCAACTCATTTAATCTCGCTTGAACTGACATTCTACCTATTCAAACGAAATCAGAATAGTATAAACAGGGTGTCAAGCGAAATCATTTGTAAGAATTCCGGTCAGTGTAACGAAGTGCTGCCGAAGTGTCCACAGGATTGTATTTGATCTGAAATCAATATACGGACAGTTTAAAGTGTGAATCTAGCTGAATTGAATTTGATTGCCACTCGTATTGAGATAAACTATTCTGATCGACTCGTTCGGGTCGGAAAACGATCCTTCAAGTGGTATCAGAGCTCAGGAGGAAGAGTTCATATCAATTCAGCTTCATTTTCTGATTTTCTACACCTTCTTTCAAAATTTAATAAGTTTTCACGGATAAAATTGGCTAAATCTTTCACAATGTGTGCGTAATGTTGTTTTAATAAATCCTACAGAGTTTCAGATCATAATTCGACCATTTGCTTGATCAATTGAACCAAAATCAGATCGATTTGCTGACATCATCTGATTCCGCTTGAATCTGATGGTTGATTCCGCTTGAAAACCAGGATTTCGCTTGAAAATTCGACCTGATTCCACTTCAAACTTGCTATTATGGTTCAAAAGGGCTATTTCGCTTGAGTGTTCTCGCTTGAATCACTGATTTCGCTTCAAAGACCTTATTTCGCTTGAAAAGGGTGTGTGTTCAAGCAAAATCAGGTATTTCGCTTGAGTTGGTATTCCGCTTGAACAGGGTGATCTTGGTTAGACTGTGATTTCGCTTGAGATTGACAGATTGTGAGCTTGTGAAAATCAAAACATGGAGAACGAGTTTTACAATGCTTTTGCTAGTCCAATATCAATTACACAGAACACAATGCTTGAAAATGAAACTGGAACAACACAAAAACCGCCTAAGCTTTTGGACATTGATGATTTTAGCGGATGGGCTGAACGATTTGGTAACTGGGTTGAAGCTTATCATTTAGATGCATGGGAACATACTGAAGTTCAATATTTTAGACCAGTTGGTAGCGATCGAGAGAAAATACCAGTTAGAGATTTGAGCACTGAGGAGAAAAAGAAATACAAAGATGAGAAGTTGATGGTTAGTTTGTTGCAGCAGGCGATTAAAGAAGACATCTTGATTTTACTTCAACATAATGGAACTGCACATTCGATATGGACAGAACTAGAATCAAAGTTTCTTGGTAGTGATGACATGCTTAAGAACAAAAAGTCTTTGATGAAGAAGGAATTCGATTTGTTCTGAGGTTTAAGAAATGAAAACACCAAGCAGATCATTGAAAGATACCGCAATTTATTGAAAAACATGAACAGATTGAGTATCAGAAAGGATAAAGATGAGTTAATTGAAAAGTTAGCTGATGTGTTGCCACATGATGAGTGGGGCACGTATCTTATGATGTTGAAAAACAAATCGGGTTTTAATGATCTAACATTGAGTGATTTTATTAAACAGCTTGAAGCTCAAGAAATGGAACAACGAAAGATAGCGAGAATGAAGAATTATGATGGAAAGCAAGACATTGGTTTGTACTACAAAAGTGGTGTTAATGACAAAATCAAGTTTTCGCCAAAAGTTGAAACTGCTTTCAATACAATGGGATCTTCTGAAAAGCCGTCTCAATGATCAAGTAACAAGATGGGTTTTTCTTCATTTCCATCTTTTGATCCACATTTTTCTACAATAAAGAGTGGCAAAGTACTTCAATGCAACATTGCTTTAAACCTTGAAAATCCTATTTTCAATGCTAACAAAAGAAGATTACGATCAAATTGATGCTGAAGAGATGGAATTGATGGATATAAAATGGTGCATGGCTAGTGTACTGAGACGAGCTGAAAAGTTTAAAGAAATTACAGGCAGAGATGATTTTCGCGATGCACATGTTTCAGCTTTCGGATTTGATAAGTCTAAAGTTACTTGTTTTCGATGCAGGGAAAAAGGGCATTTCAAGAGGGAGTGCACAAATCGTGAAGCAAGTAGAGCTCAAAATCCTTTTGGAAACAATGATTACTATCGAAAAGCGTTATATCATCAAGTTGCACAACAGCCACATCAACAACAACAGCCACAAACAGCTCATGGTAGGAAAGAGATTGAAGATTCAAAGAGAGCATGTCTTGGTAATCAAGAAAATGGAAAAGGTTTCAGTTGGGATAAATACATTCCAAAAGATGGTAAAGTATGTGTGGCGGAACAAGAAGATGAAAAATTGGCCGAAGGTTTCAGTTGGGATGATTATTGCCCAGACAAATAATTCCTGGCTAAAGGATTTGTTGCTCAGGTTATCAATGATTATACTGATGATTATTGGGCAGAAAAAGTCAGAAAACGTTTAAATGGTGAAGTTGAGAAAAGAAAGAATTTGTCGAAGAAGTTCAAGTGAGAGTAGTTAAAGAAGTTCCAACATTTGAAATCAAAACAGATGATGAGGTAGTCAAGGTTGCTGAGAAGTGTATGAATTGTGACTCTCTAATAATGCAGAACAATGAATTGCTGCACAACATAAAAAGACTGAAAGAATCATATGATACTTTGAACTGAGAGATGAATAAGTACAATGAGTCAAGTAGTGAACAAGCTGTAGTAATGAATACACTCAAAGGAGCTTACATGAGACAGCTTGACGATGTCAACTACTACACAGAGAAGTGTGCTGAGCTTGAATTGAAATTAGCAACACAAAGAATTGAAACTGAAAGAGTTAACAATTTATTAAAAAGTTACTCATGTTCTACTTTTGTTGTTGACAGGATTTACCCCATAGTGGAAAAATTAAAGACATTTAAAAAAGAGAAGACTTCGGAAGAGGAAAAATATGTGACAAAAGAAGATGATGAATTGAATACATCTGGTAAGAAATCAAGTGTGGTTTATAAAAAATGTCCGCCTCCTATTGAAAATGCATATTCTCCGCGAAATGCTAATTCTGAAAGAGTCAAAAAGGCAACGAACTTACAGTGGGAGTCTAAGTCGTCAATTAATTTGCCAGAAAGTATAGATGTCACTTTCACGTCGTCCGATACTGATCATGAGTCCGAGTTAATAAAAAAGGTGGTCGATCAGGTGTTGGATAAGGATGAAACAGAGGAGTCAATGTCGAAGTCAAAATCAGAGTCCAAGTCAAAATCCGACATGTCAAAGTCAACAGTCAAAAAGGATAAACGGGTGTATAATAAAGAGTTTTTGTTTTCAAAATCTAATTTGAATGACGAACTGGTCAAGTAACATATACTTTGATAGATTCTGACAAATTATATTTTGATGAAGATTTTCCAATAAGAGGTGTTAAACCTGACATGATCTAAAATGTTTTCAAACTAACAAAAATTAATATTTCTGAAATAAAAGATGTAAATCTTTCTGAAAAACCAAGATCTTACACCTCAAGAGTTCAACAACGATTAAACAAGAAAATGGGTTACAGTTCTGGTTTTGGTTATCGAAAGAAACCAAACCATAACGGCAATTTCAAAAAAAATGGTTTGGGTTTTATTCCACCGAAAAATTATAAAAATGAGAAAATTTATAAACCTAAAACTGTTTTTGTTTCAAGAACAAGTGCTGAGAAAGAACAGAAGAGTTCATTCTGGAAGCAAACGAATGAAGAATTCCTTGCAAAGAAGTAAGAAGAGATGAAGAAAAGTGTTATTCAGAAGAAGACAGAGACAAGAACCTGTTTTCAATGTAAAACAGTTGGTCATATTGCCAGAAATTGTCCCAAGACAATACAAACAAAACAGGGAGTCTCTGGTAAACAAAAAGAAAAAGTTGTTGAGAAAACTGAACTTAAAACCAGAAAATTTACAGGTTTTGAAAATTCCACTTTTGAGGTTGGTAAATGTTCAAGGAATGTTTTAAAAAGAAAAGAAAATCTAAAAAATCAGAAGTGGGTGGTTAAGGGTTCAGCAAGTAGTTCTAGCGATGAATCTGATTCCATAAAATCAGAGGAGCCACGTGTTGAAGAAAAAATTGAGAAATCAGTTCCGACTGTGGATGATGTGAATTTTCCACCACTTCGGGCTGAAAACTTCAAGAAGAAAGTTGGAAAAGTGGAAATTTCAAATCAATTTTATTCTGAAAAGAATAAGTTTGATGTTGAAAAGGCTTTCAACGGAAAGGTGAAACACGTTTTTGGAAAAATGGTTGATGGTAAGGCCAAAAGTGTTAAAGAATTTTATGCTTCCAAAAAGAGTGTTCACAAGTCTGTTGAAAGTGAGGTTGAAAAAGAAGTGGTTACACCCAAGGATGGTCAGGCCTGGGTGTCAATATTTTTCAAAGAATAAAAACCTGACTTGCCGGAGCTTCCAAGTTGGTAATCGTGGAGCATGAATCGGAATCTTTCATTGTTTATGAAAATTGTTTTTTGTAGAAGTGTGACTTACCGGAACTCCCAGGTTGGTAAACGAGGAGTAGGAATCGGCATCTTGAGAATTCAACCTACAATATGGTAACTTACATGTGATATTGGTTGGTAAGCCATGTGGTTGAAAGAGGTTTTAACCTACAAGTGGTAAAATCAAGGTCATTAGATTGAACTTGATTGGATTATTCTTACAAGTGGTAAATCAAGGACATTAAGTTGTACTTGCATTTTCCTACAAGTGGTTGAAAGACAAAGTGATGAACCAAACCCCTAACCTACAAATGGTAAAAACAATCAACAAAACTAATTTTCTGGAAAAGCCATTTGATTAAAACAAACTTGAGTGTTTTGAAATCAATGGGAAAATAGTTTGTTGTGAGGGGGAGTTCTGATTGTTTATGCCAAGTGAATGGCGAATTGAAACGATTCGATATTGGTTGTCATATTATTTGTACAGTTTATTTTCAAATTTCCTAAAATGTGTTTGCATTTTAGGGGGAGTAAAATTTTTAGAAAATCCAAAAACATTAGAAAATTTGAAAAAGACAAAAACATGATAAAATTCAAAAATGAGTTTTGTTGTAAAAAGAGGAAATGATAGTACATCAGTGGACTATCACAACATGCTAAAGAAATGGAAAGATAAAATGTGATAAACGGTCTTACTAAAGATGTGATGGTAGGCTCAGCTAGACTAGTAGATTTGCGATAACGATACAAACTTAAATGAAAAAGCCTAGTTCTAGTGGGAAACATGGTCAAAAGCATAGTACTTAGTTTTGTCCTTCTTGATTGTGTGCCTACTCAGTAATCGCTGATTGTCGAAAGACATAAAACTGGTTAAGTTTGTGAACTTTCACAACTTTGCTAAAAAGTCGCTGTGATTGTGTTTTTCATTTTGCAAAGATTTAAACTTGTCTTATTTTTTTATTTTGTTTAAGCATTGGACATCCTCTGTGTATACGTGAGTATCGACCAGGATGTTATTGCCTAAACGTTCTGCTTTATTTTCTTTGGTGTTTCGTTTAAGCTTTAGATCACCTCTGCGTATACGGAAGTATCGACCTGGTGGTTAAAGCCTAAACAACTTCAACTTGTTTTATTTTTCTTATTTTGTTTAAACATTGGACTTTCTCTGCGTATACGGAAGTATCGACCTGATTGTTAATGTTTAAACATTCTACTTTGTTTTCGCACAAATCAGCGTTGATAAAAGTTTAAAGGCATTACTTGAGTTAGTGTATTGCATGATGAGAGGATATGCTGAGATCGTGGGGTCCATAAGAATTTAGTGCAAAATTAATATACCTTAACGTATCGGTAAGCATTTCGAAAGTTTTTAGATTAAGTTTAAGTGGACAACAATATTGTCAATCTATGTGAATTGTTTAGAACTTAAAATGTTTAAAGCTTAACGGTGTTGGTGATTGGTCTCATAAACTGATATGATCCTTTTACATGAACTCACAAAAATAGTGTTTGTAAATATTTCCTTACTATATTTCATTACATTCAAAAATCCAAAAAGATTTTAGTGTGTTTTAGCTTAAATTTTTGAAAAATACAAAAAGATTTTCGACAACTGATGTTGGAGAGCTGATTTTCAAAATTCCGAGTTCTAAACATGACGATATCTGGTTTGGGAGAGAGTTGAGTAGTTAGTGAGGGGGAGTGTGTGTTAAAAGAGAAAAGGTTTTTGAAGAATTAAAAAGGTATTCTTGTAAGTGATTAATTAGACTTGAAAATCTTATTCACAAGTGGTCATCAGAAAATTTATGTTTGGATAGAGATTTGTGCAGGTTAGATAGGTTCCGATACTTGAGTTAGATGAATGCCAGGTTACAATCTAAGAATCTGTGGAAAATAAATTCCAGACTGCGATCCCAGTTCAGCGAAAGGGGGAGTCTGAGGATATCGAGAGGGAGTCTGAAAATTGTAGAGCCAGATTCAGATTCTGAAGATTACGAGAAAAAGAAAGAGATTGATTGTGGATGCTTACAATGGAGAATTTTGGAAGAGAGAGAGAAGACTGATAAAGACTGAAGGTTTGACAACCGAAGACTCGACACTGAAGACTCGTCAACATTCGAGGTGGAGTCTGTTGGTGCATACGTCTGTCGACTTCGTCTTGTATCGAGTCTTGTAATTATAATGTTAGAACAGGGCACGTATTTCGAGATTTCATGTAATTTCGCTTGAAAGAGAGTGATTTCGCTTGAGAGTGTCATGTGCAGATTCAAGCGAAATCAACTCATTTAATCTCGCTTGAACTGATATTCTACCTATTCAAGCGAAATCAGAATAGTATAAATAGGGTGTCAAGCAAAATCATTTGTAAGAATTCCGGTCAGTGCAACGAAGTGCTGCCGAAGTGTCCACAGGATTGTATTTGATCTGAAATCAATATACGGACAGTTTAAAGTGTGAATCTAGCTGAATTGAACTTGATACGTTAGTTTCTGCCACTCGTATTGAGATAAACTCTTCTGATCGACTCGTTCGGGTCGGAAAACGATCCTTCAAGTGGTATCAGAGCTCAGGAGGAAGAGTTCATATCAATTCAGCTTCATTTTCTGATTTTCTACACCTTCTTTCAAAATTAAATAAGTTTTCACGGATAAAATTGGCTAAATCTTTCACAATGTGTGCGTAATGTTGTTTTAATAAATCCTACAGAGTTTCAGATCATAATTCGACCATTTGCTTGATCAATTGAACCAAAATCAGATCGATTTGCTGACATCATGCTGATTCCGCTTGAATCTGATGGTTGATTCCGCTTGAAAACCAGGATTTCGCTTGAAAATTCGACCTTATTCCGCTTCAAACTTGCTATTACGCTTCAAAAGGGCTATTTCGCTTGAGTGTTCTCGCTTGAATCACTGATTTCGCTTCAAAGACCTTATTTTGCTTGAAAAGGGTATGTGTTCAAGCGAAATCAGGTATTTCGCTTGAGTTGGTATTCCGCTTGAAAAGGGTGATCTTGGTTAGACTGTGATTTCGCTTGAGATTGACAGATTGTGAGCTTGTGAAAATCAAAACATGGAGAACGAGTTTTACAATGCTTTTGCTAGTCCGATAACAATTACACAGAACACAATGCTTGAAAATGAAACTGGAACAACACAAAAACCGTCTAAGCTTTTGGACATTGATGATTTTAGCGGATGGGCTGAACGATTTGGTAACTGGGTTGAAGCTTATCATTTAGATGCATGGGAACATACTGAAGTTCAATATTTTAGACCAGTTGGTAGCGATCGAGAGAAAATACCAGTTAGAGATTTGAGCGCTGAGGAGAAAAAGAAATACAAAGATGAGAAGTTGATGGTTAGTTTGTTGCAGCGGGCGATTAAAGAAGACATCTTGATTTTACTTCAACATAATGGAACTGCACATTCGATATGGACAGAACTAGAATCAAAGTTTCTTGGTAGTGATGACATGCTTAAGAACAAAAAGTCGCTGATGAAGAAGGAATTCGATTTGTTCTGAGGTTTAAGAAATGAAAACACCAAGCAGATCATTGAAAGATACTGCAAGTTATTGAAAAACATGAACAGATTGAGTATCAGAAAGGATAAAGATGAGTTAATTGAAAAGTTAGCTGATGCGTTGCCCCATGAGGAGTGGGGCACGTATCTTATGATGTTGAAAAACAAACCGGGTTTTAATGATCTAACATTGAGTGATTTTATTAAACAGCTTGAAGCTCAAGAAATGGAACAATGAAAGATAGCGAGAATGAAGAATTATGATGGAGAGCAAGACATTGGTTTGTACTACAAAAGTGGTGTTAATGACAAAATCAAATTTTCGCCAAAAGTTGAAACTGCTTTCAACACAACGGGATCTTCTGAAAAGCCGTCTCAAGGATCAAGTAACAAGATGGGATTTTCTTCATTTCCATCTTTTGATCCACATTTTTCTACAATAAAGAGTGGCAAAGTACTTCAATGCAACATTGCTTTAAACCTTGAAAATGATCAGAATTATACCGAGGAAGTTGCTAAAAGCCACATGTCTTTGTTGGTAACTGTGCTTGAATCGTATGGAGGTTTAGTTGCAGGAAGGATTGGAAATCCAATGCTAACAAAAGAAGATTACGACCCCTTGGTCTGTCGCGGGGCGCGAGGGCCTTTTCTTGGTCGACACTGCACAGTGCCACATGGCACGTGACTCACCTAAGCTAGGGCCATGACTGGCCGAAGCTATACGTGACACGTGGTGTCTCGCGGGCCACGAAGGCCTTTGCCTTCTCTTTCGTGGGGCGCGACAAAGTGGCCGAGTAGCCTATAAATGGAGGGCTCGGGCTCATTTGTTCAGTCGTTCAATTCTCGATTTCTCTCTGAATTTCTAAATAGTAGAAATTATACTCGAGCATAATACCCACTATAAAGCGAAGATCTGCCTCGTTGTAAGAATTATAACCCTGTTGTTACCCTACACGATCGATCTAAGGCTCCGTAACGCATGTCAGGGCTCTGCCCGACTTCGTCGTTGGAATTTTGTCTTGTGTATACACCCGATTGATTTAGGATTCTGTAATGCATGTCGGCTCTGCCCGACTCAATCATTAGAATTCTGTCTCGAGTTGTACGATCAATATGATTTGGGTTATTTTACTAACACATGTGCATTATTTAAATTTTTATGGATAGTAACTAGGAGATACACCAGGAAGCTTTAGTATTACCTAAGTAAACAATGTGAGTTCATTCTCTTTTTCTCACCGTTTGTGAGTACATGTTTATGAGTCAAAATGTTTTACCAAAACCTCAAATGTTTCAATCTCATATGTTATGTATAGTTGATATATATCTTATGTATTGCATGTTATGGTCATTGTCGAACTAATGTTTACAGTATAATGATAATAATATATGAAAAAGTTGCAATCAAACAATGGGGGTGTTTGGGTTAGCTTATTTTGGAGCAACTTATGACTTATTGACTTATAAAATGTAGGATCGTATTCGGCCCTGTTTGAGTCGATCAGAAGAATTCCTATCCAAAACAAGAGGCAGAAACTAATGCTTTGGTACGATTTCAGCTGGATTCACTTTAAACTGTTGTTGTATTGATCTTGAATACGTTTACAAGCTCTGACAACACTTCGGCAGCACTTCGTGGCTCACCGGAAGACAACACCTACAACTATGTTCATGATTTCGCTCTTACAACCTATATATAGTGACACAGATTTCGATCATACAGACATGTACACATGAGCGAAACCTGTCACTTGACACATAAGCGAAACCTCATGACTGACACATGAGCGAAACCTGAACAATGACACATGAGCGAAACCTATCTAATACAAGATTCTTGATTTCTGTGCCCTGTTCTAACCTATACACTACAAGACTCAATACAAGACGTAGTCGACAGACGTAGTGCACCAACATACTCCCCCTCGGATGTTGACGGAGTCTTCAGTGTCGAGTCTTCGATTGTCAACCTACAGTCTTTATCAGTCTTCAATCTTCCTCTGAAGTATTTGTCATTGCAAGAATCCTCATTCCCTATCTTCATCATCAACAAACTCCTCTCTCTCAAATGTTGAATATCATGGTGTCTTCAGACTCCCCCTCTCAATCTGCTGGGATCGTAGTCTGGAATTCACAAGATCATAACCTGGCTTTCATCCTGCTCTGGATCGAAACCTGGCCAACCTGCAAAAACTCTACCCAAAAATAAATTTTCTGATAACCATTTGTGGATAAGATTTTCAAATCTAATTTACCACTTGCAGGAATAACGTTTATATTGCAAAACTTTTTCTTATTTCATTTCAACAATCCTCAAATACTTTCACCCAAACCATTTGTTCATCATGTTTATCACTCGGAATTTTGAAAATCAGCTTTTCAATATCAGTCGTCGAAAATCTTTTTGAATTTTACAAAATTTATGCTAAAACACACTAAAATCTTTCTGAATTTTTTTTAATGCAGTAAAGAAATATTTACAGACAATTTTTTTTTGTGAGTTCGTGTAAGAGGATCATATCAGTTTTTGAGACAAATCACCAACACCGTTAAGCTTCATTTCATTTTAAGTTTTAAACGATTCACTTAGATTGTCAGTATACTGATCCACTTAAATTTTCACACAAAGTTCAACTGTTTCGAGATACGAAATTAATGTTTTAAGCACTTAAACTCAATCGCGTGTCCCACATCAGAATATACTCCCGTATCCAGATCCCAATATTCAGTCTTACAGGTAATTATGACACAAATGATATCTGTAGGGGTTAATAAATTATGAAAAATCATGAGAGCTCAGGTCAGAACTACCGTTCAGCAGAGAGATCATGACTCAACTTTTGGGTATGTCCCCTTTAGAGGATCTTTTTTACAACAGCATTGCTAAGCAATTTTATTGTCTTATCATATATGCTGAGGGTGGTGCTATGTTTCAAGCATTTGCAGAAAGTATTATTCGAGGACTAGGTCAGAACTTCCATTCAGCAGAAGTCCCGGAATAATACCCCAGATATCACTGAGAATAAAGACCTAGTATATCAGAAAAAGGAATCTTTCAAACAAGATTTCGGGGGTTACCCATATATCCGAGAGATGTTTCCCCACGATATAAGCAAGTTTGAAATTTAGGTTTATATCTCGTCACAATCTACTAAATGTGTAAAAACCTACTGGCACATCATCAGTGAGACCGTTTATCACTTTTTATCTTACCAATTCTTTAACATGTTGTGATAGTCCACTGATGTACTATCATTTCCTCTTTTATACAACAAAACTCATTTTCAATTTTATCATGTTTTTGAATTTTTCAAATCTTTTGGAACTGATTTCTCAATTCTTTCCTCAACACGTGGCTCCACTAATTTTGCGGAATCAGATTCATCACCAGAACTGTTTCCTGAACCTTTAACAACCCATTTTTGATTTTTTAGATTTTCTTTTCTTTTAACCACATTCTTTGAACATTCACCAATCTCAAAGGTTGAATTTTCAAAACCTGTAAATTTTCTGGTTGTAAGTTCAGTTTTCTCAACAACTTTTTCTTTCAATTTACCAGAGACTTCCTGTTTTGGTTTGAATGTTTTCGGACAATTTCTAGCAATATGACCAGTAGTTTTGCACTGAAAACAGGTTCTCGTCTCTGTCTTCTTCTGAGCAATACTCTTATTCATCTCATCTTGCTTCTTTGCAAGGAATTCTTGATTTGTCTGCTTTCTGAATGCTTGCTCTTTCTCATCATCTAAAGATTTTCCTGAAACAAACACAGTTTTTGGTTTATAAAATTTTTCATTTTTATAATTTTTTGGTTGATTAAATCCTAATCCTTTCTTTTTGAAATTACAGTTATGGTTTGGTTTTTTATGAATACCAGAACCAGAACTGTAACCCTTTTTCTTGTTTAATCTTTGATGCACTCTTGAGGTGTAAGGTCTTGGATTTTCAGAAAGATTAATATCTTTTATTTCAGAAATGTTGATTTCTGTTAGTTTGAAAACCTTTTTAATCATTTCAGTTTTAACACCTCTTATTGGAAAAGTTTCATCAGAATATAATTTGTCAGAATCTTTCAAAGTATATGCCACTTTGAATGATTCATCATTCAAATTAGATTTTGATATCAAAAACTCTTTATCATAAACCCGTTTGTCCTTTTTGACTGTTGACTTTGACGCATCGGACTCAGATTTTGACTTGGATTTGGACTCCGGTTTTGACTCCTCACAGTCATCTTTATCTAACACCTGATCGACCACACTTTTTATCAACTTTGACTCATGATCAGTGTCGGATGATGTGTATGTGACATCAATATTTTCTTGCAAGTTATCCAACGGCCCACACTCCCATTGTAAGTTTATTGCCTTATCGACTCTTTCGGAATTTGGATTTCGAGGTGAATATCCATTTTCGACCAGGGGCGGACACTTGTTGTAGACCACACTTGGTTTCTTACCAGAAATCTTCACTTTATCTTTGTCTTCTATCACATATTTCTCTTCTTCTGAAGTCTTTACTTCTTCAAAAGTCTTCAAATTCTCCACAACCGGATAAATCCTGTCAACAACAAAAGTAGAACATGAGTAACTCTCTAATAACTTGTTGACTCTTTTAGTTTCGATTCTTTGTGTTTCCAGCTTTAATTCCCCCTCAGCACACTTCTTTATGTGAAAATTGACATTATCAAGTTGTCCTATGTAAGCTCTCTTCAGTGTATTCATTGCCACAGCTTGTTCACCATTTGAATCAGTATACTTGTTAATTTCTCTATTCATTGTATCATAGGATTCTTTCAATCTGTTTATGTTATGCAGCAACTCATTGTTCTGCTTGATTAAAGAATCACAATTCATACACTTCTCAAGAACTTTGACAGGTTCTGCATCAACTTTGACTTCAAATTCAGGAACATCCTTGACTGTTCTGTTTGATCGTAAAAATTCAGCTCTTCTCTTTTTCTCAGCTTCTGCCTCAGCTTTTAATCTCTCTTCCTCTTCTTCCTCTTCTTCAAGCTTTCTCCGTCTTGCTTCAGCAGCTTCCATTACTTTTCTGCACTTTTCGGCACATTTCAAATCGTAGGCATTTGCAATGAAAGCTTTAGCATATGAAGTGTCTTTGGTCATCTCTTCGGCCATAAGTTCTTGATCTGGGCAAAAATTGTCCCAACAGAAACCTTGAGCCAACTTTTCATCATCTTGTTCTGCCAAACACACTTTGCTGTTTGTTGGAAGATATTTATCCCAGGTAAAATTATCATACTTGCCCTGATTAACTAGACATGCTCTTTTTGACCCTTCAATCACATCTCTCACGTGTGCAGTTTGTGCCTGATGCGGTGCTGGTGGTGTGACTTGATGATAAATCGCCTTTTTGTGATAATCGTTATTTCCAAAAGGATTCTGGCCTCCACTAGCTTCACGATTTTTGCACTCCCTCTTGAAATGCCCCTTTTCCCTGCAACGAAAACATGTAACTTTAGATTTATCAAAGCCTAAAGTTGAAACATTTGCATCACGGAAATCATCTCTTCCCGTAATTTGTTTAAACTTCTCGGCTCTTCTCAACACGCTGGCCATGCACCATTTAATATCCATCAATTCCATTTCCTCAGCATCGATTTGATCATAATCCTCTTTCGTGAGCATTGGATTACCGATCTTTCCGGCCACAAAACTACCATAGGATTCCAACACCATTCCCAACAAAGACATTTGATTTTTAGCTACTTCTTCAGAATAATCTTGATCACTTTCAAGATTTAATACAATATTGCATTGAAGTTTTCTTCCGTTATTTGTTGCAGAAATGTTTGGATCGAATGATGAAAATATTGTGTTGCTTGATCCCTGGGATGATTTCTTTTCAGAAGAATCTTTTGCACTGTAAGCAGTTTCGACTTTTGGAGAAAAATTTGACTTTTCGTTGACACCATCTTTGTAATACAAGCTGATATCTTGTTCTCCATCGTAGTTCTTCATCCTGCCAATCTTTCTCTGCTCCATCTCTTGAGCTTCCAGGTGTTTGATGAAGTCTCCCAGTGTCAAATTTTTATAATCCTTTCTGTTGGATCTTAGCATCATCCGAAACGTTCCCCAAGTTTCATAAGGTAGCGCATCTGCAAGTTTTTCAATCAATTCATCAGTATCTTTTTTAATACCAAGTTTCGACATATTTCTCACCAAGTTACAATATCTTTCTATAATTTGCTTGGTGTTTTCAGATTTTAATCCCCAAAACAGATCAAACTCTTTCTTCATGAGAGACATTTTGTTTTTGAGCATATCATCACTTCCAACAAATTTTGCTTCCAATTCTGTCCAAATTGAATAAGCAGTTCCATCATGTTGAAGCAGTATCACAATATCTTCTTTTATCGCTTGCTGAAGCAGACTCACCATCAATTTCTCATCCCTATATTTCTTTTTATCTTCAGTACTCATTTCTCTAATTGTTAACTGAGCATTATTCCTTGTGGGCCTAACATAGGGTTCTTCAGTGTGTTCCCAAGCATCCAAATGATACGCTTCGACCCAGTTTCCAAACCATTCAGACCATGCATTGTAATCATCAATATCCATGAGTTTAGGCGGTTTCTGAGACGTCCTGGTTTCGCTTTCAAGCAAAGCATTCTGAGTGATTGTGATAGGACTAGCAAAGGCGTTATAGAATTCGTTGTCCATTGTTCAAAGTTCACAAGTTCACAAATTTCCAAGCTTAGGCAAACTTGACCTTGGAGCGAAATCCCAAATATCACAATAAGAGAAATCCTAAGTGTCACAAAAGCAAAACCACACTTTGCCTTATGAGCGAAATCAGATTAACTGGTTCACAAGAGCGAAATCAACACTTGGTCTTATAAGCGAAATCACCTAGTTCCTTTTGAGCGAAATCAAACCTTGAACCCTTGGAGCGAAATCAGACGAAAAATGACTGTATGAGCGAAATCAAGTGTGAACTATGAGCGAAATCAGCTGATGACATCATCATTTTCACGAGTCACTAAAAGCGAAACCTCAAAAATACTAAGATTTAGGTCGATTTTGGCTTTGAAACTTTCAAGGGTTTATTTATGCATGATTACGAGTGCTGTGTGTGAAATTGAGTAGGTTTTACCAAGAAAAATTTTGTAATATTTTGAAGAAAGTGTAGAAAAACAAAATAAATGCAGCTGAAATGGCAAGAACTCTTCCTCCTGAGCTCTGATACCACTTGTAGGATCGTATTCGGCCCTGTTTGAGTCGATCAGAAGAATTCCTATCCAAAACAATAGGCGGAAACTAATGCTTTGGTACGATTTCAGCTGGATTCACTTTAAACTGTTGTTGTATTGATCTTGAATACGTTTACAAGCTCTGACAACACTTCGGCAGCACTTCGTGGCTCACCGGAAGACAACACCTACAACTATGTTCGTGATTTTGCTCTTACAGCCTATATATAGTGACACAGATTTCGCTCATACAGACATGTACACATGAGCGAAACCTGTCACTTGACACATAAGCGAAACCTCATGACTGACACATGAGCGAAACCTGAACAATGACACATGAGCGAAACCTATCTAATACAAGATTCTTGATTTCTATGCCCTGTTCTAACCTATACACTACAAGACTCAATACAAGACGTAGTCGACAGACGTAGTGCACCAACATAAAAGTTAATAAGTTGTTTTTTGAGTGTTTGGGTTAGCTTATTTTAAAGGGTTTTGTGTGTTGACAAGCCATTTTTGAGAAGTCAGAATTTCTAATTTCTCACTTGTCACTTATATAAGTTAATAAGTCATTTTTAAGAAGGAATCCCAAACACACACGGATGAAAACATATGATTCTGTTATAATTTTATTTTTATTTTTGGGGTTCCTTCTCAAAAAGTACTTATTAATTTATATAAGTCATAAGTGAGGAGTTGCAAATACTAACTTATCAAAAACAACTTCTCAACACACAAAATAACTTAAATAAGCTAACCGAAACACTATAAAGACAACTTATTAAATTTTATAAGTCAATAAGATATAAGTTGCTCCAAAATAACCTAACCCATGTACGATTACGCAAAAAGAGATATTTTACGAATATATATATATATATATATATATATATATATACACACACACACACATATATATATACTGATATATTGAAACGATATACAGAAGAGATCTATTGCACATTATGAATTAGGAATAATATTCTCATGACATAAGATTACATTTTAACACATTATGTATTAATACTAACAGTTCATATTAAATGTTATATATCACAGGTATACAAAAATGATTACGTCCTGCCTGTCTCTATTACAAGACCCTAAATCATTGAAACTGGTATGCTGTAATGCCTTCAATAAGTAAGTGTAAACTTCATTACGTAAACTGAAATTAGTAAATGTAACTACAGGCATTACCAATTGAGTTTGTAAAGCTTGTGGGAGGAGATTACTGGAACCGGACAAAGGTAACGATAAATCATGAAAGCGGAATAAGCTGTACAGCATGGCTGAGAAGTGTAAGAGGTGAAAGTGTTGTCACTGACGGATGGATAAGTATTGTAAAAGGTCTTAAATTGACAAAGAACACCTTATTAGTTTTGAGGATAATCAAAGAAAAACGTCTACAAATACATTGTTTCATAGAAAACGTTTGTGATGAATCTTTCTTAACAGTCAACCGTTACGGAGATTTAAAGATCATAGTAAGTATAGTTATATGTTAGTAGGAATTTGTTTTTTGTTATACTTGTCAGCAAATGGAATAAATGAATATATGTTTATAAAATATTACACAACTTTTCAGGTCATTCCAGAAGCTTATGTGAACAAAAACAAACAAACCATCACAAAAAACACAATAGCTGTATATAACACAATGATTTTAAGTAACACACAATATCATAAATAATAACAGAAACTTCATCATAAGCTTGCTTCTAAATGTACATTCTCATTAGAGCAATAATAAATTCATGCAAATGACCATCCACACACTCGTCAGCTACAACCTGACAAAAAAAAAACATGTCAATGATTTTTTACTATAATAACACAAAGGATTCCTACAAACACAAAACGATTGTAAAAAACACAATGCTATGTAAATCCCAATACTTGACAAAACAAAATGAAAATACATTTCCAACTATATTAGAAGACTTCATATCTGCTGGCTGCTTCATTTCCAGAACGCTGTCCAACCCAGCAAACTGAAAAACAAAGCATAATTATTCAAATGAAAAAAACATGATTGAACAATATCAGTGGTTGCAACGGTTATAATGAAAACAGTGGGTGATTTTAACTATCAGTGGATGAAAACACTGAATTTGAACAACAGTGATATCCAAGGAAATGAGAGAACAGGGGTTGACTTTCAGCAGTGGACAACTTTTCACAGAGCAAATGTTTGAACAAAACAGTGGTACGCCTATTCAATTGAGATGAATCATTGCATTACATCCCTATTAAGAACATCAATAACCATGTCTATATTTTAGATAATAATGACTTTTTATTCGATTACGATTAGTAACTACAACTGCTCTTATATTCTTACATTTAATTCACACAATTTAAAACATTTAAGTAACTAATTTTAAATTGATTAACATAGAAATTGCTAACACCATTAAATAAAGATAGATGACATCTATCAAAGTTAGATGTTTATCATATAGATAGTGTTTTTTTCATGTGTTCAACTCTATATTCAGGCACAATTTAACATCAAAATAAACCAAATCAATTACAATTCTCCAGATGGTCGCTCGAAGAAATTAAACTGAAGATATTAAATGTTTGAAATAATATATGATTAAATAACCACAATAAAAAAATGACCATAATAAAAAACACAATTCATCCAGACTAACTTTCAAGAAACAAAACAAAACATTCCATTAAAATAAAAATACCACCAATAACTCTTAATAATTAAATACAAACCACTTTACCATAACAACAACTATAACTAAACTTAACAAAACTACTTATAATGAAAGTAAAAACCTACGCTTCAACTCCATTGACTCATTAACTTGTCTAAATATCTCTAACATCTGTGCCATTAACTGAACATCTTTGTTCCCACTCACACCATTATTCAAAAGTGCCAGGTCACGAACAGCAGTTGGAGGCAATAAACGCAACGTCTCAGTTACATCACCACGAGAGCCAACTCCAGTCTTCAAAGAATGAAAGCATTTCCTTAGATCTTTAGAAAACACTAACTCAGCTTCCAATTCTTCCATCACTGCTTTATAAAACAGTTCCTTCAAATCTTCTCCTTGATTACTTGATGAAGCCATTGAAAAAAAAGTTAACTTTTTAATTAGAAATCGGTAAAACTTAAATAACTTGAGATACAATATACATGAAATGTCTGCATATATATATAAAAGGCTTATGGTCACTAACGCGGAACTATTAATGACAGCAACGGTTACATGATGTAAAAATTGCTCCGGCAAACGATACAATCATACAAAAAACTGAAGAGACACACATTTACATACATTTATTACTATAAACACACAAACCATTAATTAAACACGGGAAACTTAAACCGGTACACGGCTTACTATGCATGAATCAAAGAAAATATTAATTACCCTTTAAATTATAAACAAAATATTACAAACAAAGAAAAACATGCATGTTTAAGGGAAAGGAAAATACACACATAAAAAAACACCAACTCAACACAGTATCATTACCAAAATATAATAACCATCATTATACATAAAAAACAACATAACTAATCTTCGCCAAAACTGTCGATTTCAATCACCTCATCCCACTTCCAATTCTTCAGCGCCTTTACCCTTTGATTAATTCTTCTGAAATTGCGAGGCTAGAGAATAATATGTCAGTCACTCATCTTGAATATTAACTAAACACAACTAAACATATAGATATGGAACCAACCTTGTTGATCTCATGCTTTATAGAATTGTCAGGACATCCAACCAAAGCACCAAACTCCAAGTCAAAGCCTTTAGATTTGTTCTGAAATTTACAAAACAAAATATAAGCAAACATAATAAGATTCAACATAAACATCACCAACTATCACTAACAAAATAATTTACATACTTTAACATAAACGATTTACCTTTGCAGCTCCGATTGAAGACATAGTCAAGTCAGGAAGTACTCCAAACAATTCTTCAAACAGAAAAACAATATACTCATTAATAAAATAAACTACCATGTTGAACAAAAACAATGTTATCTTACAGTTATAAAAGAATTATTACATACATCTCCAGTTTCATCAGATATCTTACTCAACTTTTGAAAATGATCATCCACAAAAATGTTGTCAGCCACAACCTGGAAAAAAAAACCAACTGTTAATCACTGTTGTCATAGTATATTACAAAAATAAACCAAAAAACATAGTATCTGTAAAAATACACAATGATTTTTAAAAATACACAACATGATAAAATATTTTACAAGAATTATTACTCACGTTTCCAACTTCATCACATGTCCTGCTCAACGTTTGAAAATGAGCATCCACAAAAATGTTGTCAGCCACCACCTGGAAAAGAAAAGAAAACAACTGTCAACCACTGTTGTCATAGTATATTACAAAAAAAAAAAACAAAAACAAAAAAACCATCACAAAAAACACAATAGCTGTAAATAACACAATGATTTTAAGTAACAAACAATATCATAAATAATAACAGAAACTTCATCATAAACTTGCTTCTAAATGTACATTCTCATTAGAGCAATAAGAAAATTCATGCAAATGACCATCCACACACTCGTCAGCTACAACCTGACAAAAAAAGCATGTCAATGATTTTTTACTATAATAACACAAAGGATTCCTACAAACACAAAACGATTGTAAAAAACACAATGCTATGTAAATCCCAATACTTGACAAAACAAAATGATAATACATTTCCAACTATATTAGAAGACTTCATATCTGCTGGCTGCTTCATTTCCACAACGTTGTCCAACCCAGCAAACTGAAAAACAAAGCATCATTATTCAAATGAACAAACATGGTTAAATAAACACAATACCATATAAATTAACAACTTACATTTTCCCCGTAATTGAATCCTCATCATACACAGCATTATCCATCGATCATAACTGAAGCAAAACAAACAAACTAAATAAGAAACTAAAATCGGAACATAACAAACATCATAAACATATAAAATATGTAACCACCTTACAGTGATATGCTTTATTGAAAAGGATGTAATGCAAAGCATGCATGGACATATATATACATCTTGTATGCTAGCTACCACGTAGAAGTTAACCAAGATGAACTGACAAGGTTGAGGGAGCGTACCCACGTAGCGAGAAACATGCAGAAAACACAGCAAAACTTAACTGGTGTTGAAAAAACAAACTGCCAAATTTTTTGGGTTTGAACGGATGAGATTAAATCTTGAAGGTAACCACCTGAATTATTACGGTCAGGATCTAGTTGAACGTGGGTTTGACCGACGGTTGTTTCGCGGCGAACAATTTATTAATAATTTCCCAGTTTCCTTCTTTAGAATCACATAAGAAGGACCCGCGCCGCATTGCGGCATGCATCTCTTAAATTGAGTCAGTTATATTATTTAGCAAATGGCATCCAAATGAATTACAACAGTTTGATGTCTATTGAGTATTCTACGTACCTTGTGTAACGGAAAGAGCATCTGATAGGGTTAGTCGAAAGGTGAAAACCTGGTTAACCACAAACTTTGTTGAGCCTTGTTGAATACGGTTATCGAACTGCAACTGGAAAATCACTCACTACAACATGATAGGGGTCTTGGTTTAAAAAAGGTCGAGGTGCTCCTAAACTGAGAGAAGCCAATAGCACAAAAGCTTCCAAGCCTAAAATTTGAACCATGCAAGAACTGCAGACTACCATTTAGTTTTCAACACAAAAAGATTCCAATAGATAGTTTATTTAATAGAGTTTGGGAAAATTTTGCATTGATCATAAATTATACTTGTTTGTAAAGAACTTCGTACCCATCCTTCTATCTGTAATCCGCTTTTTCTAAGACATCACCCTACAAGTTGAAACAAAATCATCAAAAACAAATTACACAAAGGTACGCTTGATAAAACTTAATAAGTTTCAAAAAGCTTCAAATATGTTAATGGAGATTTTAGTATGCTGCTAGGTGATTTAGGCCAAAGAGAGAGTAAAAATAATATTCATATATCAAAGTTTAAGTGTGCATCTATATATACGTGTGTTCTCAATGAAAGCAACTACTGGGTCGAATTCTATACTTTTGTTCTTTGTTGATTTTTCTAATACTCATAGCAAACTTAGATGTAATTAATTATTATTATTATTATTATTATTATTTATGTATTATTTATTATTATTATTATTGTTGTTGTTGTTGTTGTTGTTGTTGTTGTTGTTTTTTGAGATATTTGCAGGCATAATAAAATCTGAGTTCTTGTACAAGAATATATTTCACCTATACCTAATAAGATCTATAATTTTCAAATCTGATTTCAATAGTGATGATAGAAAGTATTTGGTTGGTGTCGGTTCGACATGTACTATTTGTATAGGTCATCTTAGTTCGGGTTTATTATGCTCCCATCCCACACACATGTCTCACAATATTAATATCAATATCAACATGTAAATACTTAATTAAGTCGAGTGCACGTGCATACCTCTAGGAACTTCTATTCTGTGGTTAAACGATTATTAACCAACTCACACTTTTGCTGACTGAGTTGACCACGTTTGACTCAGCTTTGACCCATCTCCAAACTGTCTCGTAGTCCCTTTAGCAGCTTCTAACACCACCACATATGTCACCGTTACAGACCACCACCGTTTGTTACTTGTTTTGGCTGCATCTCCGTCGCCAATGGTCACCATTGTAGACCACCATCATAGCCTTCAACAACCACAAGTTCATGCCACAAATCATCGAATAAGAAGATTATAAACAAAAAACACACGTTTATACATAATACAAGCAATTAAGTTCCCAAAGTTAATATTATACCTAAATAAAGTTCACCAAGGAATCCACTCCTAATTTTCCTTCTAAACCTAAAGTTCCTGTGGATAATAAAAAACAAATCAGTTTAGGATATCTTCAATAACCAAAACAAATTAGAAGAAAATCAAACAGATAGCCAGATAATTTCTCCATTTGCATAACCCAAACTAATTTCAACAAAATCAAACATAATTATTCCTGAATGGAGCAGCGTCTTCAAGATGTCAAGGCATCACACTGATATAGAACTCGGAAGGCTGGAAGTCATAGCCGATCACTTCAATAATGCACCGCAGAAGGCCAGAAGTCATGGTTGGAAGAGAGAACCAGGTGCCAAAATGCACCTGGCCGCCGCCAAGGCCCCGCCACCAGGGATGGTGCCACTCCTCCCAGCTTTCTCTCTCAACCTACACACTACATCCTCCACTTTGCAGGATTACCGAACAACAAACTGGTCACCGTGGTGGCGGAGGAAGTTGCTCCTATCTCTTCCTCTCTAAAATCTGCACCCACCCACCGTCCTCACTCATCTCGTTCAAAAACAGCGACAATGGAAGGAGGAGACGTTGTCCGGTCCAAACTGCCGTCGCCGGAGTGAAAGGAATTGTAGGAAGTGCCACCAATGTGCTCTGTGTCGCTCTATATTTCTTTTGTATAAATCTAGGGCTCATATCTGTATTGTCCATGTCAAAGCACCAGAGGCGGTAGTTTTTGGTGGGTATTGTAAGGTATGGCAGATGAGGATGCGTGGTTATTCGGTGATGAAGGCATCACCGCCCAAATGGACCAATCTGACCTCAGCACCATTATATTAGGGTCCTAATAATTCCACATGGTATCATCTTATTCTAACATGGTTGATACGAGCCGTATAAGGTTATACGGCCCGTATAGAATAAAGTGAACTGGCAAAGGCCCGTATCAACCATGTTAGAATAAGATTATAGTGTGGTCGTATATATATTATACGACGATGTTATACGGGTCGTATATAGTTATACGGCTCGTATACAATGAATTTCGTTTATTTTATTGTTTTATTACTATTTGACGCGATGTATTATTCCTCGATTCACCTGCGAGTAGACGTAAGATTCTTTGATTCGATGTTATATTCCTCGATTCTCGTGCGAGTTATGTGATTAGACATTAGATTCCTTGATATTCGTGCGAGTTATTTGATTCGACGTTAGATTCCTCGATTCGCGTGTTAATTAGTTGAAACGATGTAATATTCTGTAAAATTCTCTATATAAACGACACTAATTTCATTCATTTTCATTCAACTTCTATTCGTTTCTTCTATTTTTCTCTGTATTCAAATTATTCACGCTATAATGTCGGGTTGGGGTGACTTTTTTAATGTGTTTGATAACGAGGCGAATCAGGGGAGTTATGATAACAAGGAAGATAACAAAGCGAGCGTGTTTGATCAGAATGCTCCGTTCGATCCCATTCTTGCGTCTGATGCAGGTCAGGATACTTGGGGTTTGGATGCCTTTCAGCCTAATTATGCTGGTTATTAACCATCGCAACACCCGGTTAATTTTGAAGCCACTCCTGTTAGTGTTGGACCGCCGACTGATAGTTCTCATTCTCCTCCCATAAGTGGTGGACTGCCCGAGGGTTAAAATGCTGACCAGGAACCTAGTGAGTTTCAAAAAAAGCAGGTATAACATTTAATTATACGTTTATTGTAACACCTCGAAAATTCACGTCCTATAATGTATTGACACGTGTCATAGGTTTGAACGTGTGAAAGAATGTTCTAGAAGGACTAAAGTTGACAAACATGGAAAGTATGGGAATATACGGGTTCTAAATGTCAACAGTGAATAAATATACTTTACATTAGCCTTACATGATGCTCATACCTTCAAACGAATAAATCATGGATCATACGAAGCTAAATATGAAAGAAAATGAGAGATTACAAACTACAGGGGTTAAATGTGTCAACATGTTTAAGTTATACTTCTGAGTGACCTTTTAGCAAACCCGAAGCTTTTTAACGGTAAATTATGCTCACTAGAATACATGAAAAAAATTTCATAAAGTTTCGTTTTCGTATGAGAAAGTTATGATCAAATTCGTATACAAGGGGTTAAAAGCGTCAACGATGAAGTTTATGACTTTTCGGGTGACAATAAAGTTAACCGAGGACTTAACAAAGTGGGTATATATCTTGAAGCCCTTATAAATCAAATTGGAGGGTTCAAAATGCAATAAATAAAGTCGAAACAAAGTTTTTATGGACCAAGGACCTAAACACAAAAAATCAAAAGTTGGGATTTGATCAGAAGGGCTTCGCGTCACGCGAGGGCCCCTAGGGGGGCGACGCGTCGTGCGAAGGGCCCTCTGATCCGAAAAATTTGGGTTGATGTTGCTAGGTGTCTGCTATGAGCACTATAACCGACTTATAATCGATTTTCCTCATCTTGGACGACCCCTAAATGACTCCTAGGCCCTTAGGGACATCTGGGAATGATCCATGGCCATTGCTAGGCTTGTGTGTCAACAATCTATGAGTTTTTTAACACTATAAAAGGCCACAAGGTTGCAACATTGTGATCACACCTTCTTCTGCATTTCTGGAGCTTTTGGGAGTTCAAGAGCAGACCTTAAGCCTTCATAATCGTGCATAGGACTTCAGTAAGTATGCTTAACCATTCTTAGTTGAGTTTTTACTTAGTTTTAGCTTAAAAGTCAAACCGTCGTAATTACCGTTTGACTTAGCGATTAATCACTAATGGTCCAGTGATTAATCGAATTGAAAGTAGTTATAATTTGGTAATTGTGTGGGCAATAAACCCTTAAAAGGGCACCCTCTGATTCCCACTCTAACTAGGTCAAATGTCTGGTCAAACTTGTTATTAAAAAGTCAACAGAATGCTTAATTTCCAATTTATGCATAATTAGCAATGTAGAACCCATACAACCTGTTTGGTCATTAATATAACTTGGTAATTAATGTAAGAACATGTCTAAACATGTTCAACCCGACAATTTTCAGTAGAGACCCGGTTCGGAACCGAAAGTCGCATAATTAGACTTTTGCTTTGACTTTCAGTTCTGACCCGTTTAAGCATGTTTTGGAAATTCCTTAGAGCCCTAATTGGACCAGGTTACATGCTAGTATAACCCTCTGTGATTATACACCATGGTTCATTAGTTATCCAATTAATATGCATGATTCCGTTAATTGCCTATATGTTGACCATTATGCCCTTTTCACCATAAAACGTGATTTTTGAAATTGTAAAAGAGTAGAAACCTTAGTTACTAATATATAAACTTGTACCCAAAAGTTTGAATCAAGAACCCCGTAATAAGGGTTGCTCCTACAAATACTTTGTTTCTTGCAAACACAGGGATTTCACTGGGGAAAAAGGAGCCATTGACTGAATGACGTGGTTAGATGAGATGGACACAGTAGTGGATATCAGCGGGTGCGCTGAGAGGGATATAGTCAAGTTTGTGTCTCAATCATTTAAAGGTGAGGCCTTAGCCTGGTGGAGATCGCTGATTCAAGCCACTGGGAAGATTCCACTATACAACATGTCATGGGAACAATTCGTTGCCCTCATCAGGGAGAATTACTGTCCTCAGCACGAGGTCGAAAAGATTGAGTCAGATTTTCTTTCGTTGGTAATGACCAATCTAGATTGCCAAGCTTACCTCACGAGCTTTAATACCATATTGAGGTTGGTTCCGTATTTGGTGACCCCGGAACCCAAAAGAATAGCTCGCTTCATTGGGGGTTTAGCCCCAGAGATAAAGGCAAGCGTGAAGGCCTCTTGACCAACTACTTTCAGATCTGTGGCTGGTATATCCTTGTCCCTGACACTGGACGCAGTCAGAGAAAGATCGCTGAGGAACAAGGATGCAGAGAAAAGGAAACGTGAAGATGACAATTCACGGAGGTCAAACAAGAAGCACCGAGGAAACGGTGACAACAGGAAAGGGTCAGAATCTAAGAAATATGGGCATTAAGCAGGTGAAAAGCCCAAGTGCAAAGTCTGCAAGAAACAGCACTTCGGGAAGTGCAGGTTTAAATCGAACTCGCAGACTCAGTCAAGAACTTTTGCATGTGGTATATGCAAGTCCAAGGAACACAAGACCTTGGATTGCAAAAAGTTGAAGGATGCAACCTGCTACAGCTGTAATGAGAAGGGGCATATCAAGACCAATTGCCCAAAATACGCAAAGAAAGCTGATGAAGGAAAGAAGACCAATGCTAGGGTCTTCAGAATGGATGCAAAGGAAGCAGTACAGGATGACAATGTGATAACAGGTACATTCCTTATAAATGACGTCTATGCAAGAGTACTTTTTGATTCAGGAGCTGATAAATCATTTGTAGATAATAAGTTTTGTAAATTGCTGAATTTACCTGTTAAAACCTTAAGAGTGAAATATGAGGTGGAGTTAGCACATGGCACCTTAGAAACCGCCTCAACCATATTAGATGGATGTTTCATATCCATTAAGAACCACTCTTTTCCTTTGTCCCTACTTCCTTTGAAGTTAGCTGGTTTTGACATCGTTTTAGGCATGGACTGGTTATCTCGTAACCAGGCCCAAATTGTCTGCAATAAAAAGCAAGTGGTCATCAAGACTCCGTCTGGCGAACCACTCACCATACAGGGAGATACCCGGTATGGACTACCTGAGCAAGTGACTATGCTCAAGGCCTCTAAGTGTTTGAAGAAAGGTTGTGTCACCTACATGGCACAAGTAACTATTGATGAGCCGAAACCTAAGATAGAAGACATCCCCATCATTTCTGAATACCCTGAAGTTTTTCCTGAAGAGCTACCTCGTTTACCACCAGATAGGCAAGTGGAATTCAGAATTGACATCATCCCTGGAGCAGCACCTGTTACTAGAGCGCCTTACAAGTTGGCACCAACAGAGATGAAGGAATTGAGAGCACAACTAGATGAATTGCTAGCTAAAGGTTTCATTAAACCTAGTTCGTCTCCTTGGGGAGCGCCAGTCTTGTTTGTCAATAAGAAGGATGGGTCGATGCGTCTGTGCATCGATTACCGTGAGCTTAATAAGGTCACAATAAAGAATAGGTATCCTTTGCCCAGGATCGATGATTTGTTCGATCAATTGCAAGGAGCAAATTATTTCTAGAAGATTGACTTGAGGTCAGGCTACCACCAACTGAAGGTTAGAGATGAAGACGTACACAAAACTGCATTTAGGACTCGTTATGGTCATTACGAGTTCCTAGTGATGCCTTTTGGGCTCACTAATGCACCTGCCGCATTCATGGATCTCATGAATCGCGTCTGTAAGCCCTACTTGGATAAATTCGTCATCATTTTCATCGACGACATTCTTATTTACTCGAAGAACCAAGCTGACCATGAGAAACACCTTCGCTGTATTCTTAAACTTCTACATCATGAGAAACTCTACGCCAAATTTTCAAAGTGTGAATTTTGGCTTCGAGAAGTCCAATTCCTTGGACATGTGATTAGTGAGCGTGGTATCCAAGTGGATCCCACTAAGGTGGAAGCAATTATGAACTGGCAAGAGCCGAAGACGCCCACAGAAATCCGCAGTTTCTTGGGATTGGCAGGATACTACAGACGCTTTATCGAAAATTTTTCAAGGATTGCTGCGCCCCTTACTTCTTTTACTAGGAAGAAGATTAAGTTCGACTGGGGACCCAAGCAACAAGAATCCTTTGATATCCTTAAGCAGAAGCTGAGCAACGCGCCTGTACTAACATTGCCTGAAGGTACCGAAGAATTCATAGTTTACTACGATGCATCACACACTGGCA
Organism: Helianthus tuberosus; assembly: GCA_030545235.1. Taxonomy (NCBI): domain Eukaryota; kingdom Viridiplantae; phylum Streptophyta; class Magnoliopsida; order Asterales; family Asteraceae; genus Helianthus; species Helianthus tuberosus. The sequence goes on along the minus strand of CM060369.1, from coordinate 183,102,744 downwards.
TGGGGTGTGTGCTTATGCAGAAAGGCAAGGTTATTGCCTATGCTTCACGGCAGTTAAAGGTGCATGAAAAGAATTACACCACCCATGACTTGGAGTTGGGTGCCGTTGTATTTGCACTGAAGCTATTGAGGCATTATTTATATGGTATAAAATGTGTGATCTATTCTGATCACAAGAGCCTCCAGCACCTGTTTAATCAGAAGGATTTAAACATGAGGCAGCGCCGATGGATGGAGACTTTAAATGATTATGATTGTGAAATCAGATACCATCCCGGCAAGGCGAATGTAGTCGCCGATGCCTTGAGTCGAAAGGAAAGGGTGAAACCCATCTGAATCAATGCCAAGAGCATTGAAATAAAGAACAGTTTGAATGAAAGGTTGTTAGCTGCACAGAAAGAAGCTGTGTTGGAAGCTAACTATCCTAACAAAAAGCTAGGAGTAACTGAGGAGCAGTTATCTCTTGGCAAGGACGGAATTCTAAGGTTAAATGGACGAATATGGGTTCCAATTTATGGAGGACTTCGAGATGTTATCCTCCAGGAAGCCCATAGTTCTAAATACTCCGTTCATCCTGGAGCTGATAAGATGTACCAGGATCTGAAGGAAAATTTTTGGTGGATAGGCTTGAAGAAGTCTATAGCCACCTATGTAGCTAAATGCTTGACATGTGCGCAAGTAAAAGCTGAACATCAAAAGCCGTCAGGTTTACTACAACAACCTGAACTTCCCACATGGAAGTGGGAAATGGTGACGATGGATTTCATCACCAAGTTGCCCAAGACCAGAAAAGGAAATGACACAATATGGGTGATAGTTGATATGACTGAGTCAGCACATTTCCTACCCATTAAGGAGACCTATAGCTCCGACATGTTAGCCCAACTGTATGTAGATAAGATTGTAGCTCTACATGGCGTACCTGTGTCTATTATCTCTGACAGAGATACTAGATACACGTCACATTTTTGGAAAAGTTTCCAACAATCTCTGGGCACGCGTTTAAATTTCAGTACGGCTTACCATCCTCAGACGGCCGGCCAGAGTGAGCGTACTATCCAAACGTTGGAAGACATGCTTCGAGCATGTGTGATTGATTTAGGTGGTAGTTGGGATAACCACCTGCCATTAATCAAATTCTCATATAACAATATCTACCATACCAGCATCAAGGCTGCGCCTTTCGAGGCCTTATACGGTAGAAAGTGTAGAACGCCCGTTTGTTGGGCGAAAGTTGGAGATGTCCAATTATCAGGACCGGAGATAGTCATTGAAACGACGGACAAGATTGTCAAGATTCGAGACCGTCTCAAACCTGCCCGTGATAGGCAGAAAAGCTACGCAGATTTAAAGCGTAAACCTTTTAACTTCGAGGTAGGTGACAAGGTGTTGCTTAAAGTATCACCTTGGAAGGGAGTGATGCGATTTGGTAAGAAAGGCAAGTTAAGCCCGAGATACATAGGACCGTTCGAAGTCATCGAACGTGTCGGATCAGTTGCCTATAAGTTAAACTTACCTGAAGAGCTTAGTGGTATTCACAATGTATTCCACATCTGCAATCTGAAGAAGTGTTTCGCTGATGAATCACTGGTAATACCACATACAGATGTGCATATAGAAGAGAGCTTAAAGTTTGTTGAAAAACCTGTGTCGATCGAGGATCGACACGTTAAGAAGCTTCGAAGGAAGCATCTGCCTATTATAAAGGTAAAATGGGATGCCCGTAGAGGTCCCGAATACACGTGGGAGGTTGAGTTCACAATGAAAGAAAAGTATCCTCATTTGTTTCAGTAAATCTCAAGGTCGAGATTTCTTTTAAGGGGGGTGAGGATGTAACACCTCAAAAATTCACGTCCTATAATGTATTGACACGTGTCATAGGTTTGAACGTGTGAAAGAATGTTCTAGAAGGACTAAAGTTGACAAACATGGAAAGTATGTGAATATACGGGTTCTAAATGTCAACAGTGAATAAATATACTTTACATTAGCCTTACATGACGCTCATACCTTCAAACGAATAAATCATGGGTCATACGAAGCTAAATATGAAAGAAAGTGAGAGATTACAAACTACAGGGGTTAAATGTGTCAACATGTTTAAGTTATACCTCTGAGTGCCCTTTTAGCAAACCCGAAGCTTTGTAACGGTAAATTATGCTCACAAGAATACATGACAAAAATTTCATAAAGTTTCGTTATCGTATGAGAAAGTTATGATCAAATTCGTATACAAGGGGTTAAAAGCGTCAACGAAGAAGTTTATGACTTTTCGGGTGACAATAAAGTTAACCGAGGACTTAACAAAGTGGGTATATATCTTGAAGCCTTTATAAATCAAATTGGAGGGTTCAAAATGCAATAAATAAAGTAGAAACAAAGTTTTTATGGACCAAGGACCTAAACACAAAAAATCAAAAGTTGGGATTTGATCTTCGCGTCACGCGAGGGCCCATAGGGGGGGGCTACACGTCGTGCGAAGGGTCCTCTGATCCAAAAACTTTGTGCTGATGTTGCTAGGTGTCTGCTATGAGCACTATAACTGACTTATAATCGATTTTCCTCATCTTGGACGACCCCTTCTTCTGCATTTCTGGAGCTTTTGGGAGTTTTTTAACACTATAAAAGGCCACAAGGTTGCAACATTGCTAGACTTGTGTGTCAACAATCTATGAGTTTTTTAACACTATAAAAGGCCACAAGGTTGCAACATTGTGATCACACCTTCTTCTGCATTTCTGAAGCTTTTGGGAGTTCAAGAGCAGACCTTAAGCCTTCCTAATCGTGCATAGGACTTCAGTAAGTATGCTTAACCTTTCTTAGTTGAGTTTTTACTTAGTTTTAGCTTAAAAGTCAAACCGTCGTAATTACCGTTTGACTTAGAGATTAATAAAAAATGGTCCAGTGATTAGTCGAATTGAAAGTAGTTATAAGTTGGTAATTATGTGGGCAATAAACCCTTAAAAGGGCACCCTCTGATTCCCACTCTAACTAGGTCAAATGTCGGGTCAAACTTGTTATTAAAAAGTCATCAGAATGCTTAATTTCCAATTTATGCATAATTAGCAATGTAGAACCCATACAACCTATTTGGTCATTAATATAACTTGGTAATTAATGTAAGAACATGTCTAAACATGTTCAACCCGACAATTTTCAGTAGAGACCCGGTTCGGAACCGAAAGTCGCATAATTAGACTTTTGCTTTGACTTTCAGTTCTGACCCGTTTAAGCATGTTTTGGAAATTCCTTAGAGCCCTAATTGGACCAGGTTACATGCTAGTATAACCCTCTGTGATTATACACCATGTTTCATTAGTTATCCAATTAATATGCATGATTCCGTTAATTGCCTATATGTTGACCATTATGCCCTTTTCACCATAAAACGTGATTTTTGAAATTGTAAAAGAGTAGAAACCTTAGTTACTAATATATAAACTTGCACCCAAAATTTGACATCAGTTTGAGGTGTAGATTGAGAGTTATGCTCGTTAGCGTAATTAGAAAGCTTCTTTAGCGATTAACGACATAATTAATGTATAGCCTATTTAAACCTACTTTTTGATATCAAACTTCTTACCCACTGATGTAATATATTATTTTGGGATTTTTGAAGATTTTTAATTAATTTTAGGCCGAGCATAAATTAGAGTCATAGGCTAAATTTCGGTAATTGTCGGTTTTGCCCTTTTGGGCTATAAAATGAGTTTTACGTATCTTTTTGACCCCAAACCTTTTGCTACTGATTTTAAATGATAAATAAATTATTTTAAGCCTTCTGGAATAATAAAAATATCATCTTTCTATATAGAACCCGGAAACGGCTTCTAATCGCCTTTTTAAGCGTTTTTAACGCATAGTATGTACTAAAACTATTTTAAACATACAAGGGCTGATACCTACTGATATTTTAGGTAAATTATAATATTTTAACAGTAAGCAAAAGTTGTTTAACTCAGACTTCAGTTTTGAGCTTTTCGGTTTATGTGAAATTACCAAAATGCCCCTACGGTGCAAAGTTTGGTTATAATTGATAAATTTCACATATATACTTTACCCTACTGTTATAACTTAATAAATTAAGTATTTTTTCTGATTACATCAGACCTGTAACTTAGGATAATACTTAAACTCTTTTATAACTTTGTAAATGACCAAATTACCCCTACGGGGCATAGTTAGTGTTTAAACTCGTTTCGGGCATAATAAAAGATATCTTACTGATGTCACAACATATTTGAGGCATATTAAGTTAGGAAACCTGTATATGGCTCTTACGGTTACCCGTTACGCCTCTTGCGCATTCGGTTCGGGTTATGTAACTAGCTTACATAAATTAGCCGAAACGGGTCAAACCTTATCGGTTTTATCCCAAAATCCAGAATGTGGCTAGGTTACCCATATTAAACAAGTCTTCAAACTTGTCGGGTCTAAATCACATTCTATTCCGGTCTTCGCTTAATCGTGCGTACGAACCGTATCTTTGAAACTAACCGGTCTAAGTTTAGGCTTAATTAAAGACCCGTTAGGATTCTAATAGGTTATTATAAACCTTCGTTCCAGAATAGGAGGACCAGTAAAAGCTACTTGCATTTGCTGTTTGTGAATTATACTTGCAAAGGTAAATACTTTTAACTTATTTTCCCTATACGGGCTTGGGGTACGGTATATAAAATACCGCTTGGTCGGGCATTAAATCTTCCATCGTATGGTGGTTAATTGATATTGATCGGCCCATTTAAATTGTTTTGTTTGCTTAAAGCCTTTGGGAGGTTAATGACCATGTCCCGGATATCCTTGGCATCATTTTACGAAATGGCCACCACCTAAGCGCGGGGTGTAGGCGTACACCCGTCAGTGCATAAATAAATAATGTGGTGTGTCTTTTGATCTTTAACCCGGTACGATCCGGGCTACTGAACGCATAAGGAACATGTAATTCTTTTAGAAGTTTATATATTTAAATAATTATCCCAAGTTATAAAAATGTTTATGCCACGTGCATCCAAATAAATTTTTAACCATTTTAAAATGAGTTGGTTAATTGTATTTACCAGTGTAAACTGATGTATTTTCCCAAAAAGATTAAATGTAGGTACTACTCGTAATAGGCTGGATTTCTCCTTAGCATCAATAGAAGTCTCGCAAGCTTAAGATGCCTAAAGTCTGTTGAACTACTGTTTCCGTTTTCTTTGATCCACCTGTGGATAAACTTTCGACTGTTGTGATACTTGATATTACATATTATTCGGTTGAAATATATTTATATCTTTCTTTTGCTTCCGCTGTGCATTTAAATATTGTGTTGTTTGACTATTATGTTGCCAACCACGTCACGATACTCCCCCACCGGGCCCACCGGTGACACGTGGAATTCGGGGTGTGACATTTATTTGTTGTACGTTAACTATTTTAGTGTTTTTACGTTTGATGTTGTTTTTATTAAAATCTTAGATTAGGGTTGCTCAACGGGTCGTGTTCGCGGGTTGGTGGGTTCAACCCGACCTGAACCTGAAAATTTACACAAACCCGAACCCGAACCCGAAAATCATATCATACATAAGAACCCGAACACGACCCGAAGTTTCATGGGTTGACCCGAAAACGACCCATTCAACCCGATTTTTTTATTTTTTTTTCTGAAATTAATATATTAAAGTTAAAATTTACTTAAAAAACACAAATATATATAAAATAATATCTATTTAAATTATAAAATCTATGTTAATTTCTCTTTTTAAGTTATAATCATAGCATAAAAATACGCACTCTATTTTAATTATGACGTAAAACATATTGTAAAAAAATATAATATAGTATAAATGTGTAAGGGTCAACCCGTCAACCCGACCATGTTGACCCGAACCCGACCCGTTAGCCCAAACAGGTTCGCAGGTTCAACCTGAAATTGACCCGAACCCATTTATACTAAAACTAAACCGATGGATTAATCATTTGAGTTAATCATTAATTGACACATATAAGTGTTTTCGTTAGAAATTCGCTAGCATGGATGAATTGGTAGAGTGGTGTAGAGACGTCGGACGCGAAAATGGCTACACCCTCGTCACCAAACGCACCATCTACGATAACCCCCAAGCGGTTAGCCGTTAAAAATTTGGCTTACGTGCGATTGTGCCGGCGAGTACAAATCAACAGCCACGGTCAGACGCAGCGGGACCAGAAAAACCGGTTGCAAGTTCCAACTGATCGGGACATACAGAAAGAGGTTAGGTTATTGGGATATAAGGGTTGAGGAAGCTAAACATAACCACGAACCATTTCTGTATCCAGAGGGTCATCCGTCCCTAATGAGGCTGACTCCATCGGAAGAGAGGACGGTGTAGCAAATGACGCATCAGAACATAAAACCACGAGACATTCTTGCTGGCATTAAAGAACAGAACCCCCATAATGTCTCAACAAGAAACACCATATACAATGCTCAAGCCAAATTGGGTCGAATGGAACAAGTCGGCGAGACTCCAATGCAGATACTTTTCGACGGGTTGGAGAAGGTTGGGTTTGTTTTTTACCATAGAACGTCTCAAAACGGCGAGTGGGTCGAGGATGTTTTCTTCATCCACCCGGAGTCGAACATGTTGTGGCGCACCTTCCCACATGTGTTGCTTATAGACTCCACCTACAAGACGAATCGGTACAAAATGCCGCAAGTCCAGATTATCGGTGTTACATCCACGTTGATGTCGTTTTGCATTGCTCATGCGTTCGTAAGCAACGAGAAATAGGAAAACTTCACATGGGTTCTACAGAGGTTGAAACACTCATTAGACATTGTTATGGAACCCCGTGTAATAGTAACGGATAGAGATCGCCCCCTCATGAATGCATGTGCAACCGTGTTTCCCAGGGCTAGACATTCATTGTGTAGGTGGCACATACATCAAAACATCTTCAAACATTGCAGGCAAAGCTTTAAAACAGAAGAAAGCTGGGAAAGGTTTCTTTACAAGTGGCGCAAGCTAATTAACTCAACGACCGATCTTGACTACAACTACTGGTACGAGCTTAACTGCACTTGACTTTGATTACAGAGATTATGAACTATTTGGATTCAATCTGGTTACAACCATATAGAGACCGGTTTGTTTCGTTCTGGAGCGACCAACATCTGAACTTCGGTTAACGTACAACAAACAGGGCAGAGGGTCAACATGCCCTTTTGAAGCAGTACCTAGGCGACTCTAATTACACCCTAGAGAAAGTGGTACCACTTATTGATAAGCTCATAAGAAACCAGGTGACAGAAATCAAAGGCAGCATTGAAACAAGCAGGAGCCGAACATTGGGTCCACATAACAAACCAATATTTAATCTCCTACGAAAGACGGTTTCACATGCCTGCCTAGACTTGATATCCACCAAAGTAAATGAAATACAAAAATTAAAGTTATCTAACGGTACATGCGCGTGCCTTTTGTATACAAGTTGTGGGTTGCCGTGCGTGTGTCGGTTGGAACCGTATACAACGAATGGTAATACATTATTCGACCAACCACATTTTATAATCATAGCATTTCATCACGCAAAATCTTATTGATGTTTTATGTTGTTTGTTGATATGTTTCTTAGGTCAAATGATCCCGTTGGAGTTGATAGACCATTTTTGGAGAAAGTTAAATTTGGACTCCATACTGAAACAGAGCGAGGTGGACTGTTTTGACTTAGACGGCGAACTTGCGCTTTTCAAACAACATTTAAGTGCCCAGCCGAGAGAAGTCAAGAAAAACCTGCTTCCAAAGATGAAGGAGTTTGTACAACTCAATAAGACGAATCTCAAATAACCAGTTGTGCAAAAAAACACACGGGGTCGTCCAACTTTAAAAGCTCAGCAACAAAGGAAGGATGATTCTCTTAAGGAGCCTTCAAGACACAACTTTTTTACAACACAGGACGAGTATAGTGATTCACCCGTTGGGTTTGGCACACAAGACTCAATGATCGAACCTAACAGGCACAACTTGTTTGTCGAGTCACAAAGTTATTGTGCTGAAACACCTATGTTCTTCGACGAGATTGCGAAAGGCGCTAAGAATTCGAAAACGAAAAAGAAGGTCGCAGAATCAAAGGAAGAGCAACCAGACTTACCTTTGCTGCCTGTCTGACTTGTTAATATGTTCATGCACTTCCAAAAGTTCATTCCACCTTGCTTCTATCCACACCTCAGTCACATACAAAATGTGCAGGGTGATGGTAATTGTGGGTTTCGATCTATAGCGGTCGGCTTATCGCTTAAAGAGTGGGAGTGGCCGTTCATACGGGAGGAGCTTCATGCTGAGTGCAACCGGTTCCACGAATTATGGAAAAAGATAAATGAACCTGAGTATCAAAATGTTCTGGAGTCATTAGTTTGGTCTGGTATAGACGGAGCACCTAAACATAAGTGGCTACAAATGCATTTGACGGAGCTTTTGATAGCAAACCGATGGAATGTCGTTTGTCTCTTATTAAGTGACCTTGGTTGTGCTTCATTTTTTCCCATGTTCAGAACAGCTCAAGAAAGTATTTCGCATCGAACAGTCGCGCTTGTACATGTACAGAGGAACCATTTTATTCACGTCAGATTAGAAGGGGAATATCCAATGCCAACCCCATCAGGATACTGGCGACAACCGACACGGAATACGCCAGCAGAAAGTTGGTATCACTATTACAAGGAACGTATTGACCAATATAATAGGATCGTTGATGAATATAGGACCAGGACATACGTGGATTTAGGTGGCCTATGAGTATAAAATGTTATTTGCATGTTTTGACAATTTGTAATGATGAACATACACGTTTAAATTGAACGTATAAATGTTTTGGCAACTTGTTGAAATTGAACTTGAAAAAACGTTTAAAATGTTATTTCATTTTTTGACAATTTGTAATGATGAACATACATGTTTTTTAAATGTTTTGGCAACTTGTTGAAATTGAACTTGAAAAAACGTTTAAAATGTTATTTCATTTTTTGACAATTTGTAATGATGAACATACACGTTATTTAAATGTTTTGGCAACTTGCTGAAATTGAACTTGAAAAAAAGTTTAAACGAATCAACGTTAACACATACCGACCATATCTTCGTCACTTCCGCATATAGTAATTTAAGAAAACTGAAAAATACTCAATTGTATACGGGCTGTATAAACGTATACGCCTCATATACGGTAATCGTATATGAAGTATACGACTGAGTTAAAAACATTAAATTATTGTATACAGGTCGTATACATTTATACGGCCCGTATACATAGAAAAAAGATCGTATAAGATTTATACGACCTCATTTCCACCATACGACCTCAACATTCCACCAAAAATTCTCTCAGTTTTCTCTCGGATCGTTCTTGGATACCGTTCTTCGGCGTTTGTGGCGTTTTCTTCTCGTTCTTCCTATACGATACGTTTTCATATAGTATACTTTCCAATTCCGACACATGTTAGATTATGGTCTTGTATATTAAAGGATCGAATAACGTAGATAGGCGTAACGATTAAGATTGTATAATTGAATTTGAAAAAAAAATTGAAACTGAAAATTGTAACTGATTATTCAAGTGTATACGGTCGTATACAATTTATACGATCGTATACTGGTTGAATATTCAAACTGTATACGATCGTATACACTATATACACTTGTATAGCAGTTGAATATTCAAAATGTATATGATCGTATATACTATATACGCTCATATAGTGTTTGAATATTCAACCTGTATATGATCATATACGATATATACGGTCGTATACAGATTGAATGTTCAAGCTGTATACGATCGCAAACATTGTATACGATCGTATGAAACTTATATTTTATTCCCAATTTTTTTATATTTTTAGCGTATCCACGACGTATAATACGTGCGTATAGGAAAGTATATATGAGGTGTACATAGCGTATACGTGCGTATAATACTTACGCGTACGGTCGTATACTTCATGTTTATGGATCGTGTACGAGATGTATAACACGTGAGTATATGAAACCTATACTTGATGTGTACAAAGCGTATATGATATGTACAATACGTTCGTATACAAGAACAATAGTCGTATAATACGTTAACGCTAATCGTATAGTGATTGCTAAGTTGTAATTGTTATTTTTACTGACGATATGGCTGAGTCATCAGCTGCTGCGGCCCGTAGAGGTCGAGGTCAGGGTCGGGGCCATGGACGTGGACGCGGACGGGGACGTGGACAGGAGGAGGAGATTGTGCTCGATTTTACTGAGACGGGGCAGTTTATTAGAGATATCCCCCGAGGTACGACTACCTATAGGGTTTTGGTCAGATTACGAGAGATGGTGCTGGATGCGCATCGGACAATTGATATTCAGTTTTTGACCGATATTGGATCGATCGGTCGGGTCCGGGAGCTCATGCCAGCTAACTCCGCGTGGGACCACTTATTTGATGCCGCCACAGAGTGAGCCCACAAGGAGATTAGTTTAGGGTTTTTATCTACTTTTACATTTACGGACACCCGGGGTGGGGGTTTACAGCATTTTTTGACGACAGACGCCGTAGCTTTTACTATTTGCGGCAAGCCTCAGAGGATGACATTTCCTCAGTTCGTCATTGCCTTGGGTCTGTACTCACAGGAGTACTCAGTGTCCCAGGCATTTTTTGATGCGCACATCAGCACGTCTAGTGACGTGTTGTAGCCTTGGTGGCGCACTATTGGGTTCGGGGAGTTCGCGAAACCGAATCAGTGATCCCCGAAGGCACGGGCGACTGATCTTTACGACCCATTACACCGATACCTACATCGGTGTATCGCCGTGATGATCGCCTGTCGTCATGATAGCAGGGAATGGGTCACACAAAATGACCTATTCTACTTGCACGACTTACTTACCGGCGAGGGGGCCAACTTGGCGTCCAGGTTGGCCGCATATCTCGCCGAGTACGCTTTTAAGCGTACCTCTACCCACATCAGCTGCGGGACCTTCGTCACCCGTCTGGTGAAGCATTTCTTTCGCCTCTTGTCCCCGCAGGTGGCAAGTGGTATGACCCTGACACTCCAGCTTGACAGGGTTGGGAGGGACACAACCCAATCGATGGGTTTAGCTCGCGAGGTCGAGCGAGGGCGGCTGGTTTGGGCGTATGGTATGGGTGAGGGACCCCATGGAGAGGGAGGCGATGGGGAGGGAGGCGATGGCGAGGGAGATGATGGAGAGGGAGGCGAGGGCGAGGGAGGCGACAGAGAGGGAGGCGGGGTAAGTGAGGTGGTCGATCATACTGTCGATCGATTACAGGTAGCTGCGGAGGATTTACAGGGTGATCGCCCGTACGTTCGACGGAGCGTGAGACAGCGTGTGATGCCTCCACCGGGGGTGGAGGAGAGACTCGTTCAGGTGGAGGAGAGACTCGGTCAGGTCGAGTCGAGACTCGGTCAGGTCGAGTCGAGACTCGGTCAGGTCGACTCGAGACTCGGTCAGGTCAAGTTGGTTGTAGCTGCAGTCAGAGGGGATGTACAGTGGATGGTCGAGGCGATTGTGGCTATGCATTCTGGCGCGCCCCTACCTCTACGAGCTGGCGCTGCACTACCACCACCACCACCACCGCCGTAGTTGCTTATTGTATTTTTTTGTTATTTTACGTTTGAAACATTGTAAAAATTTATCTTTTTGTTTGTTTTAGATGTAAAACATTCTAAATATTAATCTTATGTTTAGATGTTAAGTTGTTTGTTTAATAATTGTTGTCGTAGTTTATCATAATCATATCACATATTTATCGTTTTGCAAAGTGGAAACTTATTAAACATTATAAATACGTTTAACTACAAACTCGTAACATAATCCGATATATACAACACTATTTTAAAATTTACAAAACTTATTAAACGGTTTCCCGATTGCAACAAAAAATTAACTTTTCTAAACATATTTATCGTTTTACAAAGTGGAAACTTATTAAAAATGTTAAATACGTTTAACTACAAACTCGTAACATAATCCGATATATACAACACTATTTTAAAATTTACAAAACTTATTAAACGGTTTCCCGATTGCAACAAAAAATTAACTTTTCTATACATATTTATCGTTGTACAAAGTGGAAACTTATTAAACATAATAAATACGTTTAACTACAAACTCGTAACATAATCCGATATATACAACACTATTTAAATTTTACAAAATTTATTAAACGGTTTCCCGATTGCAACAAAAAATAAACTTTTCTATACGAGCCGTATAACATTATACGGCCCCTATAAAGATTTCAAAATTAAAAACTGAAGGGGTAAGGTCCCAAAAACCTCGTAATAAGTACTTGGGACCATACCGCAATCTTGTCTTTCAGTCCCTTTTACCTTGCACGGCCGCGCACTGGTCTTACAAAAGGAAGGCTTAAGAGACAAATAGCAGACAACACTCGCGCGCCAAAAGGAAATCATAAATCCTTGTGCGTTCCTCCATAAGTAAAGGATGAAAATCCTAAGTCAAGCACTTCCGCTTAATAATATCCAGACTTGGATATTATTCACCCAACTGATGCCACACGATAAAGAGTCACACTAGATTACAGCAGTAATCTTCTAGAAAGAATTCAATCGTGCACCACTAGGACGGTTATAACCGTCTGGACACGTGTTATCACCTCAGGCATCCCTGAAATCACGATGATAGCATGTAATTGGAGAGAAACCTCCACTTGATCACTTTCCACGTGGCAAACCCCCAGCCATAGATCTAAACAGCGATCCGTGTGCACTCACATCGGATTGAGAAGCTTAACGGAAGGAAATGTAACCGTTCACGGGGTTAGCATCTTCCGTCAACATTTCACTAACGAGTTTTCCCGCCCAAAACTTTCGGCTATAAATGTGAGAGCAATTCAGGTATGAAATCCAAGTTACACACACTTCGTCAATACCTCTTCTTTTTCATAAACCCATACTTATTCTCACGCCGGAGTCGGGTCAAGGAGAGAACTCCTCTTCTCCCCTTGACGAGGCTAAAGGTGCTTTGTTTTGCAGAGTTTTACCGGAGAAGAAGAACTGTTCCATCAGATCGAACGAGAGAAAACCAACCTTTTCTAAGCAGATCCAAACCCCCTAGATAATTCGATGCCGGTCAATTATCTAGTGTTTCTTCATTGGCGCCCACCGATTTCTCTGTTTCATTCAATTTTCTCTCGATTTTTGATCTACCCTATTGATTCCATTTACATATGGAAGAAACTTCGTCTCATCGGCATACCGGCCCTCGGCCGAATGTCGGGAACAATATTCAGGTTGAAGGAATTCCAGAGGATGCCTCGGATGACAACGAGGTGCAATCCAATCGTGTGAATGAACCTATCACTCCAGGGATACAACCAGAAATCCCTGTTCACTCAATTCTGCCTCCAGGAGAAACTCCAATCTCCTGGTATGTCAGGTCTCAAGGGGCACTAAACGCAGTATACACACAGCTGTGTGCACAGACTGCTCCTCAAACTCAGTCGCGAAGGCCAGGATCTCGTGCTCATGCTTCTCAACGTGAGGGCCCATCTCACATCGAAGACACAAAGGTATATTCCAGATCTCCGTCGAGATATGAGTATACCCAACCTTTTCTATGCAGATCCAAACCCCCTAGATAATTCGATTCCGGTCAATTATCTAGTGTTTCTTCAAAAACCCTTGTCAAACCTTCGAAACAAAATTATGCAAATATGTATACGGCAAGTATATAACTATACGTCCCGTATACGTATAAAAACAAAAAAAAAAAACATTCCACCGCATTAAATTCTGCGCATAAACATTCTATACGACCCGTATCAGTCTATACGGCCCGTATACAAATAGGGATGTGAAAATAAGATTATAGGGGTGTGGAAATAGAACAACCCTAATATTACCCAATGAATAGGTGACAGACAAGCATCTGATACTGTTCATTAACTTTGATTTTTAATATGTATATGTATTTTAATTTAATTTTAATTTAATTTAACTTAATTTTAATTTAATTAATTTTAATATGTATATAATATAATATAATATAATTGGTTTTTAATATGTATATAATTAGTTTATTAGACCATTACCCGTTTATCCATTATAAAGTCACTAAACTAATCCCATCCCCATTTCATGCACAACACTAAATGATAAGCGACTATATATTAGTTGATTATTTGCTATTTGCTATATGTTTAGTCTTTAGATTAGTTGTCTAAAATTTGCTATTTGCTATATGTTTAGTCTTTGGATTAGTTGTCTAAAACATGATAATTTGATTATTTGCTATTTGAAACTTGTTGGGTGATTTGGGTTTAAGTTATCAAATTTAGGATTTGGAAAGTTCTTTCAAAAGAAAACTTGCATAGAAAAAAAGAAAAATCTGTATAGAGTATAGGGTGTGGTCATGACCCTTATGACCATCATGATTCTCCACGTCAGTGTCATATCACACACCTCTAATCTACCATCCAAAACCAATACCCTAAGGGTGTGGTCAAGACCCAAACAGGGTGTTCATGAGCCGAACCGAACGGAGATATGCTTGTGCTCGGTTCTGCTCGAATTTAGGAAATCGAGCGGAAATCTTGTGCTCGAACTCGGTTCGGTTTAGAACCGAGCCGCTCGGTTCGTTCGCTTTTCCTCGGTTTTATTTAGCATTCCTACACAGCCATTCATTCACCAGAATTCACCAACTTATATGTCTTACACATACTTAAAAATTTAACAAAATACAAACATAAAAAGTCCCACAAAAATAAACACAAAATGTCATCCAAATGTTTAAAGTTTAAGAACATCTAAAATGCAAAATAACTTCAAAGACCTCGAGTTTTGAACCCGCAACAGCTGCAAAACCAAACATAAAGAAAGCACACGAATTAATGATTAGAAAAATAAGTATATTATTTTTTTAACCCGTAAGAGCAATATTCTAACGGGTCAAAAAGAGCACACAAATTAATTTGTTGGATGTATTTCATAATTTTGTTTCTATCGGGGCAAAGCTCAAATATGTATTAAGAGAACAAATGGCAAAATAAAAAATAATACCTTCTATTATTAATTAGTGAGAAGACTTATCGGGAATCAAGACATCAATATCCAAGTTTTCTTGGTCTTTTGCAGATTGCTACATATTCAAAATTATAAAGGTTAATATATAAAGTATAAAATATAGAAATGAACGAGAGAAGGTCAAAAGGATGATACGCCGGAGATTAACGAAAGAAGGTCAGAAGGATGATATGAGAGAGAGAGAGAGAGAGAGAGACTAGGGCTAGTTTTGGTGAAATATTGAAATAGTGAACTTGAGTCTTGAGAAGAATAAGGGAAATATGGAATTAGGGATTTAGGGAAATTAGGGTCACTTTACTAAAGTCTAAAACAATAGCGGGAATATCAGATTTCAACTTTTCTAATACGTTTTAATATATTTATTATATATAATGTAGTAAATATTTATGTTACATGTTTATATTTAATAAATATATATAATAAAAATAAATGCGATCGAAACCGAACGAGCGAAGAGCGAGTGTACCTATGCTCGTGTTCTGTTTGTTTTTAAACCGAAACCGAGTTGCTCGGCTCGGTTTTAACCGAGCAAGGAATCTTGAACGAACAAATTTCCAAGCTTTTTCGAACGACCGTCGAACGATTTTCGAGCACCGAGAAGTTTGGACAGCCATAGACCCAAACCATTATTCTCTTATTTATTTTAATTTATCTTTGTCTAAAGAAAAAAGAAATGATTTCTTGAAAAATGGAAAGAAGGACCATAGTTGCCATGGTTTAATCTATGTAAATCATGGTGGATCATACAAGGGGGTGGTGTAGCATACTAGTATTTCATTCATGTTCCTACGTGGCGAATCATGTCCCAACCATGACCCAACACCCTTTAGATAATGACAATGTTTATTTATTAAATCTTATGACAATTTAGATATATTTATTATGTATTTGAAATTTGATTTGGTTTGGTTTGGTTTTTGTTTTATTATGTGAGTGGGCCCAATCATTTAAGGAAAAGTTTAAAATTTAATAATAAACAATCCAGCGTTAATAACTTCCAAAACACGTAAAAAAATTATTTGGGTCCACGACTAAATATATAACTGAGATGAAAGTGACACATTATTAAATTCATTTAGCAAGGCTTGACACGTTCTTTAATTTTAAATGAATTATATTAAGAAAAACATTAAAAGAGAATGTCACACCCCGACCACGTAGAACATACAAAACGTGGCGGAAACATCGGGGAATGTTGTAACAGAATTAATGTTTCAAATCCATGGCAATTGAAGTTTCGTTTTATTGATTAAAAGTGTTACAATGTCTTAACAAACAAAGAAATACAACATAATTAACTAGTCTTGCATCTTTTATTGTCACTAAAGCCCAAGTCTGCCTATGTGTATCTTGATCATCTTATGCAACAGCTCCTGAAAAACACATGTGAAAATAGGTACGTCAGCATAAAAATGCCGGTGAGATACATAGGTTTTGTGAAAATAGGTTTCATGACTTTTGTTTGAGAAAATGTTTAGTCATGAACCTTGTTATTTGCTTTGTTTTGTAAATCATTTGAAAATCGATAAGATCAGATGATATGTATAAATAATGTATGGTTAAATGAATAACCAAGTAAAATGAGTTTGTATTAGATAGGTTGCTTGTAAAACAATGTCTTGTGAAAAATATGTTATTTGTATAAAATGTTCTATGTCTCAACCTGAAATGATTCAGATAACGCTACACTATGTAATACCATACAAACACTTATATATAGGAAGTACCAGCGGCGTATCCACCATGCTTGTATCATATTACACACGCCTCGTTACTTAATCACTTACTCAAACCAAACCAAAAATGTAAGATGTCTATGTTTAAACCAATTGCCAAATGTATTGAATAATATGTCAAAATGTTTATGTCAAGATGTAAACCATGTAATGTGTAACCAAAATAATATGTATGGCTAGTGAAATGTATAAACTAAACCATATGCACAAAAACATAGTATTGAAGTAAAACTTGGTTTAAATCAAAGTTATGTTTTGTGTAGTAAATGCATGATCAATGTAAATCATGTAATATGCGTCCAAAATGTAAGTATGTGATGAATAAAAAATGTACTAAGTATGAATAACAATGCAACGATTGAACATACATAGCATGTGAACTGTACTAAGTATGCAACAACAGACATACGTAGCATGCGACCTGTACTAAGTATGCAACAATAGACATACGTAGCATGTGATGTAATGTAAAACAATGTACTAAGTAATGCACACAATGGCACACCTAGTATGAAATGTAATGAAATCATGTACTATAATGTACTAATGAACATAACAAGTATATGATGTGAAAACAGGAAAGCTTGAAAGTAACAAGTAGGCACATGTGTTACACTCACGTTGCGAAGTTCAAACGAACTTCGCATTGACCATTACTGGTCAACGCTGAAAGTCAAACAAAGTTTGACTTTCTGACTCGAAAAGCAATAAAATAAGGAAAAGAACGAAAGAATACTTACCTAGGGTCCCCGAATGCTAATCTCGATCCAAGAACTCAGGTATGAAACAATGGTTTCAACTTAGAGCTCTCAAATCCAGATTCTTGTGAGTTTAAGCAATGGGGGGTATGGGGTATATATAGTTTTCGGTCCACCGTTAGGATCGTTTCATGGAAAACGTGCCTTAATCGTAACCGTACATGTGTCGGAAAGTTGTGGTGGCTCAAAATGGTCCTTATCATCTGACTAAGCAAGTGTGGGTTTGTGGTTGAGGGTTAAACAGCTGTGATCTGCTGTTAGAAACACTGAATCTGGTCTGCAGGCTGCTTTACGGACCTCAAGGTCATTGATCTTGAGGTCCGTAAGCTTAATTTTGGCAGAATTACAGTTTTGGTCCCTGCAGCCCTAAAACTTGCTTTTCGATGCATTTTTGACACGTTTAAGGCCCGTTAATCCCCATTTCAAAGCTCTAAAATGAAGTTAAACTATAGGGAACTTAAAATGTGTTAAAAAATATGTCGGATGTCGGTTCGTTTAGCCGTACGAACGCGATGTTCGCTTAATTACGACGGAATGCGCACAAGCGCGAAAAACGATCCAAATTACGCGACGAATGGATTTTTGGCAAGCCAAACACTAAAGCATAATATAGTCATGCTTACATAAATTTTTGGATGTCCGGATGTATTCAGAACGTAAGTTATGCGCGAAAATGCAAACTTGTGCACTTTTTGACACTTTTAGTCCCTGAATGACCCAAAAGTTTATTTTAGCATACCGAACCCCTCAAAGCCTATTTCTAAGCTATGTAAAGGATATTTAAGGTATGTTTAACTTATGGTCATGTTCCGGAATGTATGTTACAGTTCAAATTGGCATACTTTCGCAGTTTGTCAAGTTTAGTCCCTGTAAGCGAATTAACTTGTTTTTGCCATACCAAAGCCTTTAAAACTTATTTCTAAGTTATGTAAAGGTTATTTAAGGTATGTTAAGCCTATTTCACTATTCCGGAGTATTCGTTGGATTAAACTGGTTATATTTACGCATTTGAGCGCGTATAACCCTCCAGAAAGCGATTTAAAGCTTAAAATCAAACAAGAGTTGATATGTGTAAAAGATACACATAATTTTACAAATCCCAAGTATGAAATACAATATTTAATTGGTTTGGAATTTGTTTGATGGTTGAAATGACACAGGTGTTACAGTCTCCCCTACTTTAGGAAATTTCGTCCCGAAATTTAGTTTTAGAGGAAACTTGTGGAGACAGCTGTGACGGTTTTGCCTTCAGACAAATCCATTGAGCCCTTAAGTAAAACTCTGGGCCATGTTAGGATTCTTAGCAAAGATGTTAACCCTCAAAGTGAAGTCCTTGTAGTAACAAAACATGGAGTTTTGAACTATAGACAGGAGAACATTTCCCGTGAAGAATTATCATAGGAAACTTGTGTGTGCTTGAAATCAGAATTGGGGAGTATAAGAATATATGACATTGGTCAAGTCCAAGACTTTTCCCGTATCATTACTCTTGTCACTACTATAGGTCCTAACACATGACAAAACTTCCTGTGGTTTCTGTGCACTGAATTCCATAATTATGTAGGCCTCCATAATTACTTATTTCCTTGCACAGTCCGCACAGTTCATTTCATAATGCGTATGGGAAAAATCAACGAATAATCCTGTGGTGATTTAACTTGACTGCAATAGAGTCCCTTTAACTAGTTCACCAGAGGATTAGATCAACAAACAATCTCTTGAACTAAACCACCCGAGGGCCTATTTAACTACATAAACATATGATATATTTAACTAGATTGTCGAACCAATCTATTTACCTTAGATCGACGTAGGATCTCTTTAACTAGATTGTTGAACCAATCTCTTCAACGAAACTACCCAAGAGGAATATTTAACTACACCGACGTAGGATGTATTTAACTAGATTGTCGAACCAATCTATTTAACTTAGATCGACGTAGGATCTCTTTAACTAAACTTCCCACAGGGAATATTTAACTACACCGACGTAGGATGTATTTAACTTTAGATCGACGTAGGATCTCTTTAACTCAACTACCTAAGAGAAACATTTAATTACACCGACGCAGGATGTATTTAACTTTAGATCGACGTAGGATCTCTTTAACTCAACTACCCAAGAGAAACATTTAACTACACCGACGTAGGATGTATTTAACTTTAGATCGACGTAGGATCTCTTTAACTCTACTACCCAAGGGAAACATTTAACTACACCGACGTAGGATGTATTTAACTTTAGATCGACGTAGGATCTCTTTAACTCAACTACCCAAGGGAAACATTTAACTACACCAACGTAGGATGTATTTAACTTTAGATCGACGTAGGATCTCTTTAACTCAACTACCCAAGGGAAACATTTAACTACACCGACATAGGATGTATTTAACTTTAGATCGACGTAGGATCTCTTTAACTCAACTACCCAAGGGAAATATTTAACTACACCGACGTAGGATGTATTTAACTTTTTGAATAGTACTTTATAATCCAAGGGACTTAACTACAACGTAGAAGTCCATTAAGGATTTTATGTAGTACCTTTGGGTATCCTACTATGAATCCCTTATACGAAGATATGGAAGATTCTACGAGGATTTGGATGACAAGGATTTGGATCACACAAAAACATAAAAGGAAACACATAAGCACATAATCACATAGTTGTTTAATTTAACCATTAAGTTGTTGTCTTTTGGACGCGGATACTTAAAGCACACTAGGAATCCAATCCGTGGATTTCATTTGGCACTTTAATCATTTTCAAGAATCTATCTATGAAGATAGGAAAAATCTTAATAAGAATTCAGCTTTGTCCTTATTGAATTGTAATGTACGTATTAAGGCATACGAATAATTCGATTAAGGGCTCCGATTTGAGTGATATTCATCCACAAGGATCTAATTATGAGGATAGAAAGATCCTACATGGATTTTGGAATTTGTGTAACGAGAGGTGCTTCGACACCTTGCACTAGGCGTGCTTAAGTCGATACACAAGGTAGAAAGTTCATGAGGTTGAGGCGCTAGATATGCCAAGGCAACATATGAAGCAGAATTTGAAGGTTGAGCAGCAGCAGGATTTGCAACAGCTTTGCTTTGAACAGCAAAGCGACACATGTTAACCAAATGTCTCCATCGTCCATCGTGGGTACATTTGTAACAGGGTATTTGATTTGAATAATGACGATGGCATTGATTGTACCAAGGAGCAGTTCCCTTTATACAGCTTCATCCCTGAGACAAGTCATGGTGATAGCTAAGTCAACGGTCCTCTGGAGTACGACGCCTATTCGCTGGGTAGTTGCAGCACCTGGTTCGGACATTGTTGTTGCGATGAAGAAGCATCTTGAAGATAACGAAAGGCATAGGAGGAAACAAGCGAAGGATAGTCAAAAGAGAATAACAACACATGAAGATTGTGACCATTTGTTTGTTACCAAAGGCAAACAAATGAGATGGTGACTAATCAAAGTAAATGGGTCAATATAATGTATCGCGAAGACATGCTCGCCTATAAGTGAACACTCATCCCAAGAATTCCCAGGTAAGCACAACTGGTCTCGCGTCTGATGAGATGTATACGAAGTGCTTGCCTAGACAGAAAACCCAGAATACAGGCATTCACCCTTCCAGTTTGCACGTGTTCACATTATTTAAAACCCAAAACCTTGACGAGATTTTGAAAATTCAAAGGGGTTCAAAACCATATAACAGAGGGTTCAAAACATTGTAATAAATCATCCTAGAACAGATGATTAGTTTTCAAAGCGGTTTTGAAATTTATGTTCTTGTTGTGGTCGTCACCTAAGGATAGGTGACAGTATTGTTTTATGACTAAACGCAAGTAAACTCGCGTTAGGGTCCTAAGAAGGTTATAGACTAGGTCAAAGCATTACTAATAACCTAATTCCCTATGACCATTGGCTCTGATACCATCTTTTCTGTCACACCCCGACCACGTAGAACATACAAAACGTGGCGGAAACATCGGGGAGTGTTGTAACAGAATTAATGTTTCAAATCCATGGCAATTGAAGTTTCGTTTTATTGATTAAAAGTGTTACAATGTCTTAACAAACAAAGAAATACAACATAATTAACTAGTCTTGCATCTTTTATTGTCACTAAAGCCCAAGTCTGCCTATGTGTATCTTGATCATCTTATGCAACAGCTCCTGAAAAACACATGTGAAAATAGGTACGTCAGCATAAAAATGCCGGTGAGATACATAGGTTTTGTGAAAATAGGTTTCATGACTTTTGTTTGAGAAAATGTTTAGTCATGAACCTTGTTATTTGCTTTGTTTTGTAAATCATTTGAAAATCGATAAGATCAGATGATATGTATAAATAATGTATGGTTAAATGAATAACCAAGTAAAATGAGTTTGTATTAGATAGGTTGCTTGTAAAACAATGTCTTGTGAAAAATATGTTATTTGTATAAAATGTTCTATGTCTCAACCTGAAATGATTCAGATAACGCTACACTATGTAATACCATACAAACACTTATATATAGGAAGTACCAGCGGCGTATCCACCATGCTTGTATCATATTACACACGCCTCGTTACTTAATCACTTACTCAAACCAAACCAAAAATGTAAGATGTCTATGTTTAAACCAATTGCCAAATGTATTGAATAATATGTCAAAATGTTTATGTTAAGATGTAAACCATGTAATGTGTAACCAAAATAATATGTATGGCTAGTGAAATGTATAAACTAAACCATATGCACAAAAACATAGTATTGAAGTAAAACTTGGTTTAAATCAAAGTTATGTTTTGTGTAGTAAATGCATGATCAATGTAAATCATGTAATATGCGTCCAAAATGTAAGTATGTGATGAATAAAAAATGTACTAAGTATGAATAACAATGCAACGATTGAACATACATAGCATGTGAACTGTACTAAGTATGCAACAACAGACATACGTAGCATGCGACCTGTACTAAGTATGCAACAATAGACATACGTAGCATGTGATGTAATGTAAAACAATGTACTAAGTAATGCACACAATGGCACACCTAGTATGAAATGTAATGAAATCATGTACTATAATGTACTAATGAACATAACAAGTATATGATGTGAAAACAGGAAAGCTTGAAAGTAACAAGTAGGCACATGTGTTCCACCCCAAAACAGTTTGGAAAACAGTAAAAGAGGGGTCTATGTACTCACTTGAGATTGCTCAGAAGTCCTAGGATAACCAGCAAGCAATGCTAGAGATCACGGAATCAAACGGCACCTAATATAGGTATCTATGTTAATAAACCGGACCTATATCGGAAGACTAGGTAGCATTAGGGTTTGTAAACCAAATGAGTGTAGGAACTCATGTGATATGGTTTAACAAAGCCTACATGCTAAATGAAACTTAACCTAAGTCTTATCGACCCATTACGATCCGTTTAGGTAGCTTATGCTACTTTAACGCATCGTGTGCGTAAAACGCGTTCGGAACGCCTAACCAGCCCTATGACAAGTGTTATATGCCTAAACATGTTACATAATCAGTTATGTGGCAAAATTTTAGGTTACATATGCTAAATTACCAATTATGCATGAAAAGGGTATTCTGGTAATTTACCTAAGGCATATAAACTACCTATCATACAACTACTTAAACGATGTGACCATAGGGTATAACCTCGGAAGGTTATTCCCTACCTACTATGGTCACCTAATGTATTTGGTCCGATCCTAATGATCGACCAAATGGGTCGAGTTCGAAGGTATAGGCGATTTATTAGATCGCCTACCCTACGACTCTAGACAACGTGGTAATCAGTGGGCATAGTCCCAAGGGACTATGACCAACGTGATTACACTCACGTTGCGAAGTTCAAACGAACTTCGCATTGACCATTACTGGTCAACGCTGAAAGTCAAACAAAGTTTGACTTTCCGACTCGAAAAGCAATAAAATAAGGAAAAGAACGAAAGAATACTTACCCAGGGTCCCCGAATGCTAATCTCGATCCAAGAACTCAGGTATGAAACAATGGTTTCAACTTAGAGCTCTCAAATCCAGATTCTTGTGAGTTTAAGCAATGGGGGGTATGGGGTATATATAGTTTTCGGTCCACCGTTAGGATCGTTTCATGGAAAACGTGCCTTAATCGTAACCGTACATGTGTCGGAAAGTTGTGGTGGCTCAAAATGGTCCTTATCATCTGACTAAACAAGTGTGGGTTTGTGGTTGAGGGTTAAACAGCTGTGATCTGCTGTTAGAAACACTGAATCTGGTCTGCAGGCTGCTTTACGGACCTCAAGGTCATTGATGTTGAGGTCCGTAAGCTTAATTTTGGCAGAATTACAGTTTTGGTCCCTGCAGCCCTAAAACTTGCTTTTCGATGCATTTTTGACACGTTTAAGGCCCGTTAATCCCCATTTCAAAGCTCTAAAATGAAGTTAAACTATAGGGAACTTAAAATGTGTTAAAAAATATGTCGGATGTCGGTTCGTTTAGCCGTACGAACGCGATGTTCGCTTAATTACGACGGAATGCGCACAAGCGCGAAAAACGATCCAAATGACGCGACGAATGGATTTTTGGCAAGCCAAACACTAAAGCATAATATAGTCATGCTTACATAAATTTTTGGATGTCCGGATGTATTCAGAACGTAAGTTATGCGCGAAAATGCAAACTTGTGCACTTTTTGACACTTTTAGTCCCTGAATGACCCAAAAGTTTATTTTAGCATACCGAACCCCTCAAAGCCTATTTCTAAGCTATGTAAAGGATATTTAAGGTATGTTTAACTTATGTTCATGTTCCGGAATGTCTGTTACAGTTCAAATTGGCATACTTTCGCAGTTTGTCAAGTTTAGTCCCTGTAAGCGAATTAACTTGTTTTTGCCATACCAAAGCCTTTAAAACTTATTTCTAAGTTATGTAAAGGTTATTTAAGGTATGTTAAGCCTATTTCACTATTCCGGAGTGTTCGTTGGATTAAACTGGTTATATTTACGCATTTGAGCGCGTATAACCCTCCAGAAAGCGATTTAAAGCTTAAAATCAAACAAGAGTTGATATGTGTAAAAGATACACATAATTTTACAAATCCCAAGTATGAAATACAATATTTCATTGGTTTGGCATTTGTTTGATGGTTGAAATGACACAGGTGTTACAGAGAATATGAAAGAAAATGAAAATATTTTAATCAATATATTTATTATTAATATATTTATTATTAATTGTTGTAAAACAACGGCTTATTAGCAAAATGAAAACAAGACTATAGAGATCAGGTAGAAAAAGAGAATATGGAGAATGTGAATTTTTATTCATTGAGTTATAAACATACAATACGAAGAACCTTTATATATAATGTTCTTACATTAATACAGAGGACACGAAGAGACGGGAGTTAGAATGTGGATAGTCACCATAATATAGTTTATTTATAACACTCCCCCTTGACTATCCACGGGATAAAAGAAAACAATGTATTATACGCTTGGTGGTGCTGCCTCGTTAAAAACCTTGCTAGGAAAACCAAGTGGGACAAAACCTCAGCTAAGGGAAAAAGAGTGCAGCGCGTATTATCTCCTCCTGATACTTTTGGATCAGGTATGTTGCCTCCTTAAAAACCTTACTAAGAAAACCCATTGGGATAAAACTTAGTTAAGGGAAAAAGAGTGCAACTTAAATAATGTTCCCCCTCATTTTTACTTGTATCCTATAAGTGACTTAGGTTCGGCTTCTTTGAAACTTGCTCAAACTTCGTAATCCATTGATGTGCAGCTTGGTATGTTGGTTGATCCATTAATGTCAAATCCTTCAATAAGCATTGATGTATGATATTCATGTGAAATTTTAATTGCCTTCACTTATAAGTAGATACCACAAGATCCATGAATATGTTTTGTTACATTCCCTGCACTTACAAAACTAACCAAACTTGTTGATGGGTTAGTAAAATATGAATCCATATCTTTTTTACCTTAAGGGTATAAAAATATATGTTTTACCCATTACATTATCTCCTCACTATACACGAGTTATATCTTGTCAATGAATTTCATGACATGTGTCTGTGTATAAATACTAGCAAGATATATAATTCGTATTTAACTATGGTACTTCTGGACCAATGATCTTTACTTCTTTGATAGGAGATGATAAGAGTCATTTTCTATACCAACTACTTGGACATCATAAAATGTACGTATACCATAAGCTTTGTGCGTATGAAAATGTCCACCATCTTCTAGATGTATTATGATTGATGGATAATAATAATATAAATGCTTGTTCTACATATCAAGCCACATATTTGCAATACTATCTTTAATTTGCAAATTCTTCCTTTAATAATTGAGCTCATTTTTATCTTTTCAGGAGATTCAATGATATCATCAACATATATTAGAATACTCATAAACATCATATTGTTCTTTTAATGAAAACAAATGGATTCACTACAATTTATGTATTTCTCTTTTTGCTGAGCTCATTAGTTAGTCGATTATACCACATTTGAATCCACTATTTTAGTCCATACTATCTTTTTTAACTTTATAAATATACATTCTCGTACTCCTTTCCACTTTGACCAACAATGTTTGTGCATACACTCTTTAGGAGTGTTGACACGCAAACCTCCTCATTGATTTTATATTATATGCAAGGATATCTTAAACACTTGCTTAATTTGTAAAATCCATATTGTACAATGTTTGTACACTGTGCACATTGAGATGCCATAATAACCAGGTACACATTTTCTATGTATCTTTATTGGAGTATTGGTGCACACTAATTACATGCATAAGGTGTTTCAATTAATCTCTTAAGCACTCAAATGCTTTAGGATACTCATGGTGAGTTCCAGTTATATTCAATTCAATAACATATATAACATGTATACGTATTCAGATCCGAATTTATATAATAATCATAATATTCTCGAGAACTTATTTTTATATGACTTAGTATCAAGTGATACATCACTTTCATAAGACGTATGTCAATTCTCTTTTATATATTACCAGACTAATAAGATATTGGAAATTTAAAACATCCACCACGGGAGAATACGTCTCCTCATAATCAGTCATAAGTCTTTGCAAAAATTCTTGTGCCACCAATTTTGACTTATATAACTTAGTTTGATTTTTACATGATTCGCGTAAAAGACACATTTATATCCAACATATTTTACAACTTAAGTTGTATGGACTGTTGTTCCAGAAATTTTCCATTTCATTAGAGAACTAAACCATGCCTTATTTGCGTCTTTTTATTTTGGCCAATCATTTCTTAAAATTCATTCATAGGCAGATCTTAAATTTGATCCTCATCATTTAATCATTTTAAGCGCTACATTATATACAAAAGTATAACGACGTCGATTTTTATTTCGATTCCATACATATCTTAGACATGATACAACTTATCGAGATCTCTTTATTTTTAGGTACCTGAGGTTTTTCTTGAACCATCATGTCTATTTTCTCTTCAGTAGATCTTATTACTATAACCTCGACTTGACCATCTTAATTACTTGCTCCAATTTTCGAGGAATTTTATTATTGGAATCGACTAGTCTACCACGCTTCAGGCGTGCAATAGACTCATTACAAAATATGTGGTTGTCCTCTTGGACACAAATATAACTGGAGCATAAGCAGTTGATTATGTGACTTACTTAGTCACTCTATTTAGGTCAATGAACTTGTCTGGTAATTTGTTCTTTAATATTGGTAAAAGAATTATACTTTAAACTTCTAGTTCATAGTTTATAGCCTGAGGATCAAGTTGACATGATAATTCATTTCACTTTTCACTTTCCAACTGCTTGTTATCTCCCCCTAATGTTGGGAACATTCATTCACTAAAGTGAAAACCAATGAGCCATAAACAAATTTCTCACTAGTGGCTTTAAGTATTCAATCATATACGATTATTTATACCCAACATATTTTCAAACTTTTTAGAAGTCCCATCTTTGTGCAGTTTGGTGGATGAGTTTCAATATATGTCGCACAACCAAAATCTTTGATGAGACATCTTTGGTTTCTGACCAAAAACCAACTGTATGTGGAGAACTATAACTTATTGGCTTGATGTGAATCGATGATACTATATATAAATTACATGTACCTAAATGAACTTTTGCTCCTCTAATGATCATTGGCTTTTTGTAACCAATAGTAATCTGGATTAATATGCTTGCTATCACATTAGCTAAGCCACAATCACACAAGCTTCAGGTTGTGGATTTGATAACCATTTAGACGATGCATCGATTTCAAAATACTAAATGGTATCATGTCGGGATACACATGTTCCCTTATTATTTCCAAAATATTTAGGGATCTAAACCATACTTTAGTTGGTGTATCATTAACTTCCCTTGAGAGCAAATATTGCACGCACTTAACAAGAATAATCTTGTAGTTCTTCATTAAATTTCACATCATTATTGACTCGGTGTGGTCTAACCGATCATGCCAATTAATCAAATAATCATGATTCATAAACTTTTGATTTATGATCAATATCATAAGATATGACATAACAATGTGTTCTTATAATCACTCCCATAATTCCTCACTTCTAGTGGTCAATCTCATTGTGACCATTATTACAATTTTGATAGTCGATCTCATTATTAACTTGGCTATCTTACAACTTTTGATAGCTGGATCTCATTAGTAACATGATCAGCATTATAAGTTTCTCAATTACATCCATCATCCTGACATTTTCAAAGATCTTATAATCATATTCACTTCTAGGAATGATGTAAACCAACCAAGTTTCATGGTTCGGAAAAATGGATATGAAATCATTTCAAAGTTGTTATCCTTGTTCCATAAAATTGCTACTTTAGCATATTTGAGATCGACAAATGAGAATTGTTTTATCCGATTTTACCTTGTACGTAATCTTCTCTTTGCATAACACCATAGAGAAGTAATTACATGTCCGAATCATATATGGTCTAACATCTTATGACCTTCTACAAACTCAATATGAGATTTAGGGAGTATGACATCTCGGGTGTCATGTCTAAACTTTTGATTCTCTTTCATGAGAGATATTAAATCATTTTAGATGATCAATTGAATACTACAAATGAGTATATGATAACATATGAAATACACAATATAAAATAAAGTCGAATTATATAATACATGGCATCATAATATAATATGTGACCACATAAAACAATTTATTATTATCACAATATGTGACCACATAAAAAGTTGGTATGAAAACTTTATGAAATATGCGTTTTCATCACACTTAAAAGTAAATATTTAAATCATATGTATTACCTGTAACCAATTAATATTTTTCACTTTTGAAAACATCATTTAAGATAGAAAATTCATTAATTCTATTGTATCCATGGTTCAATCATCTCCATCGAAATTGGCCACAAGAACAAAAACGTTTGTATAAAATAGTATTTGTACGAAATACAATTTCATAAGTTGAATCAAAATATTAATAACATTACTTGTTAATCTTGAACTTGTAGTAATACCGTATTTTTAAAGCACTACACCATAAAAACCTTTTGTATTTCTTAAATTTTGTGTAGTATTTATATTCATACAAACCACACGTTAGAGCACGTATCTAAGATACTTCATAGTATTCTTTGGAACATAAATGTATATTTATATAATTCAAGTAGAAACATAGAAAGTATTTTAGCACTACATTAAACAACTAAAAAAATTTATGGTAACGATTACTATTTCATGATGCCTTAAATAGCATTTGAATTTCAATTCCATTATTTATCAAGACTTATAAATCTTTAAAATGATGTGAAAACAATAATTACCATTTAAGAAATATAACTTTCTTGAAAATCATTTACCAACATTTCAAACCCATTTGCAAGGATAAAACTGAATTGAAAACAAACTTGTGTTTGATGACTAAATTAATCTATATTAATAAGATAACTAATTTTCTTTTAATTAGAACCAAGATGAGGACATTTTTGTTTTTCCTCAGTGATGTAAGTGCGTCCTCTTAAAAATTAAATACAAAATATACGTGACTTGCTTCCCTTGTATTTTCTCATCTAGTAATTGCCTAATTTAGAGATGGGCGGATCAAACGCCATCACCCACAAATTAACTTCCCCAAGATTATTAGGGTATTAAAGAAAACATAACAATTGACATTTAGTGATAAACTAGAAACGGTCGGGAAGTATTAAAACCTATAGCCCTTTTATATTTCAAACAATTAATCCAAATATGAAATTAATACACATTAAGGAAGTTACAAATATCATAGATCGCTAGTGTTATGAAAAGTGATTATAAACTTGACGCTTAACCATAATCATATGTTATATATGCTATAGTAGTAATAATAATAATAATAATAATAATAATTGTTATATCAATGCCAATATTTCCACATATTATCAAATAAATATACTATGACAAATAATATGATTTTATTTCATATTATATAAGTTTAAAACATGACGATTTAAACATATATGATCCAAAGAATAGCATAAAGGAAAACCAAACAAAATAGAGCATCAAAATTCATATAAATTGTTTAAAGGGACATGGATTATCTAAAGCACCAAAGTGAAAGTGTATGATGAAATAATATAGTATTTTGTAATTCATTTAGGGATATAGCAAACTCAAATAACCATATTATAATTCGACAATAAACTTAAAGTTCAATTATTCGTGAAAACTTAGTTTATTTTACATAAAACAACAATTTCTCATAAAACGATGTAATCAAATGATTTGTTGTATGGTCTAAAATTTAAGAAAAGTCAAATCAAATGCTAAGATCAAATTTGTAAATTACTAAAGGTGAAGGGCTTGTAAACGAAAACTCTAGAATCATATGTAGGAGTGAAAGTCAAAGCGTCAAGCAGATGCTAATTGAGTTTTCATCATTTTTTTTTAGTTTAAGTAATTAATGGGGAGGTTTAGGTAACCCACCAGCATATTTCATTTTCTTAACCGATGAATGAGAACCAAGATAAGTGAGGATTTAATATCTCACCCCATTTACAATTTACTCTAATTAAACCTTTTATTCACCCCTAATTAAAGTAAAGATCCATTTACAACCTACTGAATGTGGTGGTGGAATTCTTTTTAGAATATTAAAAGCTTTGCCATAGAAATTTTAATTTGGATTACTTTAAAAAAAAATAGTTTTTACCAAAATTATGGTATTTTGGTTTACCTTCATCATATACAAATCCTTTTTCTTTCGTGGCTGGATTATTTTTTTAGAACCAGGATCAAAGCATCCAAGTGTAAGTCAAATATAACGATAGGAAAAACTATGAGTATTTATTACCTGATTTGTTAATAGAGATAGATTCAGTCGTTCCTCCTTTCTGATTCGCCTATGGTCAAGACAATCGCTTCTTATTCTGGTGTCTACAATGTCAATGGACTTGCGATGGTATTACTCTATGAGTAGAGAAAAACGAGCGAAATCGTGCTGATAACGTGTTGTAAAGCAACGGCTTATTAGCAACATGAGAACAAGACTATAGAGATCAGGTAGAAAAAGAGAATATGGAGAATGTGAATTTTTATTCATTGAGTTGTAAACATACAATACAAAGAACCTTTATATATAATGTTCTTATATTAATACAGAGGACACTAAGAGACGGGAGTTAGAATGTGGATAGTCACCATAATATAGTTTATTTATAACATTAATGTGGTTATTAACACTTAAAATAGATTATTTTTGTTTTACAAGTTTTCCTCTATTATATATAATCTTTTGTATCTTGCAGCTCAATCAATGAAATATGAGATTTGTTCTCCCTATTATTTTCTTCTTATTTTTCTTTGTTATTAGGCTAGTTTCATAATACGTTATCAGCACGAGTTGCTAACGATTCGAGAACCTCATATCCATGATTTGGCTTCCTTCATCCATTCAGGTAACGATAAACAAACCTCATATTTCAACATAGTACATGTTCTTTTCACATATTGAATAAAGTTATCAAGTTTTTCATGCGACCAATGTAACACAAATCTTTTGAATTAAAAACATACTTGAATATGTTGAATTAGTCATAATGATTTATTATATGTATGAAAGTGAAATCAAGCGTAGAAATAGTAGACGTGCTTTTTCGCCTTGGAATGACTCAGTGTTTTAGATCTAGTGAATAACTTTGATAGCATGAAACTATGAATTTCAACAAATCAATTTTTTTTATTTTGATTTCGTAAGATTTGATGAGGGATTGGAAATGTGGGTGTTTATAACTATAACAATTTTTATGTTGAAAATATTAACAAATTAATGATATATTTTTCATGAATTCTAAATAATGATGTAAACAGTAGATTAATATCTTTTAGTGGATTTAAAATATATTTGTAAACATCTTGAAATAATCAAAAACGTTTTAAATCTTGCTATTGTAGTTCAATCCACCCCGCCACTGTCGTAAACCATCGAACCATCAAATATTTTTTCTTTATGACCAGGCATTTATTTAATGTGTTAATGATATATTTCTTCGAAAGAATAATAATGGTTATTAAATAAATATACTATTGATTCGTTTGGCGAAAGTAAGTTTTCTTTAAAAGAAAATAATGTATTTAGTATAATAATTTGTAAAATATTCTATATTTAGGACTAGAGGTTCCTATGCGGTATTAAAAGCTATTTGTTTGCAGTAATAGTTATGTGCTTGTTTCTATATTATAGTAAATTAGTTATAAAATCTGTTGTTACGTTTTGCTATATATTAAGTGCAAAATTTATGTTACTATGTGATACGTTTTGCTATATATTAAGTGCAAAATTTATATTACTATGTTATATTCGAAAAAGTAGTGTATAACTTGGGTTTGATTTTATATTTTCTTTTATCAAGAAGGTTTCAGTTATAGGATTGATATCAGAGAAAAAAAAGAAAATAGAAATCAAGTGATGTAAAATAGAGTAACATAGATTTGTATGTAAAATATCTTAGTGATTGGTTAGACAATAATAGGTTATTACATAAATTATATATGTTTGCGTATAAAATAGAAAACGTTTTTTGTTTCATAAATACGTAGAGGCTTATCATAACTTGTTTTATATGATGACCAGTTATAACATCATGTATTCTATAATATGATTTTATGTATGCCTTGTAGTATGGATACTATTGAATAGAACTCATAAACCAAAGTTATGGTTTTTTTATCACTACCATCAAATGGAATAATATGTTTAGATAAGACACCTGAAGTGTTATACTCTCTAAATCTCATTATTAGTTTGTAGAAAGTCATAAGATTGATAAAATTATATGACTCATATATACAATTACTTCTCAATTGATGTTATGTGAAAAGAAGATTATTTATGTTGAAAAAACCGGATAAAAATTTCATTTTTCACACATCAGATATGCTCTTGAAGATGCAATATCATTAAGAGAGTATGAAAAGATAGAAATAATTTGATATTCGTGTGACCAAGTAAAAAATGGAAAGCTATGAAGCTTGTTCGGTTATTCCATTTTCCTGAAGTGAATTTGATTATATTATGATCATTAAAATGGTGTGATCATGGACATAATTAAAAAATTTGTAATGACGATTATTTTAATAATGAGGTTGACCACCAAAAGTGGCAAACTCAGAATAACGAGATGGACCACAAAAGTGGCAAACTAAGGAGTGATTACATAACGTGATGGTTTGAATTTTGAAGATATAATATATTCTCTCGTATCATACGTTTTGTATTACATATGAGCAAGTAATACACATACGATCACAAACCAGAAGTTTATGGATCATAATTATTTAATTAGTTGGCATGACTGGTTAGACCACACCGAGTCAATGATGATGTGAAACATAATGAAGAACTAGAAGATTCTTCAAGCTGATAATTAGCATGTAATGTTTCCTCTCAAAGGAAATTTTATATTTGCCAAATAAAGGAGGGTGTGTATCCCTAAATATTCTGTAAGTGATTAACGGATATGCATATCCCAACATGATACCATTTACTGTTTTAAATCGATGCATTGTCTAAATAGTTATCAAATCCACAACCTGAAGTTTGTGTGATTGTGGCTTAGTTAATGTGATAGCAAACATATTAACCCAGAATGGTATATTTATTTGGTAATAATGGTGAATTCAATTCCTAGGTTATTAATGATTATTGGAATAAATGTTGAACTTCATATAGCTTATGTTTATACAAGAATTGCTTTGTTGAGACGATCACTAAACAATAACAACTTATTTCAAAGCAAATGATCATAAGAGCAACAGTTCATATTTGTATTTGGGTACATGCGATTTTACATGTACAACATTAATTCACATCAAGCCAATATGTCATCATACTTCCCCTCTTATAGTTGGTTTTTGGTTAGCAACCAAATAAGTCCCTTATAAGATTTTGGTTGTGCGGTATATATAATATTGATCCACCACTATGTTGGGACCTCTAAAAGTGTTAAGAATAGATGTTGGGTAAAAAATAATTTTTTTATGATTAAATACTCAAAGCCATTGGAGAGAGATTTGCTTACGGCTCATTGGTTTTCACTTTAGTGAATGAATGTTCCCAATATTAGGAGGAGATAACAAGCAGTTGGAAATTGAAAATTGGAATGAATTATTATGTCATCTTGATCTTGAAACTATAAACGGTGAACCAGAAGGTCAAAGGATAATTTATTTGCCATTATTAAAGAACAAATTACCAGACAAGTTCAGTGACCTAAATAGAGTGACTAAGTAAGTCACATAATCAACTACTTATGCTCTAGTCATACCTATGTCCCAAGAGGACTACCACATATTTTGTAATGAGTCTATTGCACGCCTAAAGCGTGGTAGACTAGTTTGCATATGATATAGATATCTATATGTTAAATGGGCAAATTTATGTAGCAAAATCTCTAGAGTATGAAAGCACATGCATATTTGGATAAGATGGAAAAAATTCCCTCTTGGATTGATAATGCTAGAAGCATTAATGATGTCAAAATCTCAAGAACGTATTATATGAAGTTGACAAAAAACGTATGGACTAAATAGTCAAGACAAGTGTTGTACAACTCGAGATATTCAGATAAAGAGGGATATAAGTTTGATTAAATTACCCATGTTCTATCAACATTCTACTTTTAAAAGTTCACTATAATCGCAACTTACAGTAATGATGTCTAGGCATCATCGAGAGAAATTGTCGAGCTTTTAGAAGGAGAATTTTTTAATGACCTTGGCATGGTCTAATTATTACTCGAACTGCAGTTCGAGTATATATGTAATTATATTTTACCAACCTCTCAAGTACATTTAGAAGATGATGTTTGGATATTTTAGTATGGACATAGTTGAACCTTAAAGTATGTTAAAGGTTGTTAAGTCATTTGTTATAAGAAATGCCTATCATTATCTCCTACCAAAGTAGAGATTCTCATTCCAGAAGTACCATCGTTAAATGCATAAATGCATTAATATGTTTTGCTAGCTATATAAGGTTATAATATCTTTTACTTGAGCTTATTGTCATGATATAACCTTTGTCAGCAAAGAGACATTGGAATGAGTTCAAAGAAATATTTCAGGTATAAACGATATTTGATTATATTTTACAAACCCATTAAAACAAGTTTGGTTAGTCTTGTAGATGCAGGAATGTAACAAAACACAGTCGCGGACATATGCTATTTTTTAGAAGGAGGAAACTAAAGTATTGTTAGAAGATTATACAACATTGCTCACCATAAAGGACTACAAATCATTGGCTACAAAAGCTTTGATCGACTTTCAAGGAAGATGGACACACGTCACTTAAAGGATACATGTTAAAATGACGGGGAGACTTATTCAAGTTGCACTCTTTTCCCTTGACTAAGTTTTGTCCCATTGAGTTTTCTTAGTAAGGTTTTTAATGCAGCAACATACCTGATCCAGAAGTATCAGAATAAGAAAATACGCGCTACACTCTTTTTCCTTTATCTGACGTTTTGACCCACTGGGTTTTGCTAACAAGGTTTTTAATGAGGCAACATCTGAAAGCGTATTAAGTTGATAACCAAGGGCGAGTGTTATGAATATATTTATTATTAATGTGGTTATCAACACCTAAAATAGATTAGGCTTGTTCCACAAGTTTTACTCTATTATATATAGTATTTTGTACCTCTTGTAATATACACCTCGATCAATGAAATATTAGTTTCTGCTCCGTATTGTTTCTTCTTCTTCTTCGTCTTCTTCTTCTTCTTCTTCTTCTTCATCGTACTCTAGTGTCTTGTTGAGAACAACAAAATAGGTAAAGTCGAGTAGATTTTCTAAAAAGATGTTGCCCTAAAACATCTTTGTCACTATGATGATGTTATTAAAACTGAATAACAAAATTGATACATCTATAACACCAAAGAACGAAAAGTGTAGTAATCATAACACAAACATAAACCGATGATTTAACGATTTCCAAATGCAACCAAATTCAAAGTATTAGATAATGAAAATGAATTGAATTTTTTTTCAAAGATTCTCTCCTCATCATTTATATATACATTCTTGGTAATTCTAAGATGGTCGGGGTGCCCCGTGATCAGCCCCGATCACGCATGATGAACAAAAAAACACCGCCGCCACTACTATTTATAACGCGTCAAAATTAAAACAGGTTATTTTTTTAACGCTTGAGAACTTAAAAAATCCGACCGTTTGTTTTGATCGTTGTTTTTTTTGACCGTTATATTTAATTAAAAAAAACCCTTAAACAATCTATATATATTTCACACTTTATACCATTTCACCCACACCAAAACACAAACATATTTCACACATTCTACATATTCTACAAATGGATTTTCCTACATCTTCGACGTTTCCGATGGACAACAATAGCGATAGCCAATCGTCTACCGACAATGAGACGGTTGAATTTTTCGAGTCCGTGTATAACAAACTTGAAGCAAGTCGAGCAGCCTAAACAAGAAAATGGTGGATCGTGATCGTATATATGCCAACGAAGTTTTAATGAACAATTATTTTGTGGAGAATCCGGTCTACAATGCCGAAACGTTTAGAGATCGGTTTCGTTTACCAAAAGATTCATTTTTAAAGATTATTGGAGACATCGAAACAACTGAAGAATGGTTTCAAGAACATTACGACGGGAGGGGCAAACGAAGTTTCACGCCGATACAAAAATGCACGTCCGCCATTCGCCAACTAGCAAGAGATAACCCTCCCGATCAATTTGATGAATACTTAGCTATGTCGGACAGAACTTTACGTGAATGTCTGCAATTTTTTTGTAACGCAATCATTAAATTGTATGGTAAAGAGTTTTTACGTAAACTAACGAGACAAGACATCTCACGTATTTACGCTGCCATGAGGCTAGATGGAATTTTCCACGGATGCTCGGTAGCATCGATTGTACACATATTGAATGGAGAAATTGTTCGAGAGAGTTGCGAGGGACGTATGTTAAGGGTGACGTCAAAAGACCAACCATCATACTTGAAGCGGTGACGTCGAATGATTTATGGTTTTGGCGTTCATATTTTGGTCTTCCAGGTTCAAACAATGACATCAATATTTTGCACACGTCGTCGTTGTTTCAAACCGTAACGGATGGTACCGCACCTTCTGTCCATTCTATGTTAACGGAAGATATTACAGACGAGGTTTTCTTCTTGTGGATGGTATCTACCCATCATAGTCTGTTTTTGTGAAAGCTCCTTCATTTCCTGTCGAGGCTAAACAAAAGGCATTCAAAAGGTTGCAAGAATCGGCAAGAAAATATGTTGAGAGGGCTTTTGGTGTTTTAAAGGGTTGATGGGGCATACTAAGCCGACCGGTTCGTGCGATGAATAAGAAATCAATACATAACATAGTATATACATGTATTATATTGCACAATATGCTAATGACTTAATTACACAAATGGACCCTATGGTTTATAGCTAGTTTTACATGTGGATACTAACATTTTTTTAATTGGTTTAGGTTTTATGGTTTCAATTTTGTAACACCTTTGGATACTAACACCAAAATTAGTTAATTAATGACTAAAATACCCTTCCATTTTTTTTAATTTTATCAATGTAACACCTTTGGATACTAACACCTAATTTTATTTAATTTTAAATCAATTTTACAAAGTCTATTTTTTTATATTTTCATCTTTTTATTATATCTCTTAATTAACATAAAATCTATTTATTTTTTATTTTCATCTTTTTATTAAATTTCTTATTTAACATAAATCTACTAGTTACACAAATATTTTTTTAAATAGATTTTTAAATAAAATCTGCTAGCTATATAGTTTTATGTAAATTAAATATCTTACTCGTTTTAAATAATGTAAACCTTACTCGTTTTTAATTTTGGATAGATATGATAGATAATAATAAATATCTTTCATGTAAATTAAAAAATAGACATGTATAAAGCTGTTAGTTTTTCTTTTCATTGAAATTGCCTCTAATTCGATTTTGTTCATCGTTATGTTGTTTTGAGTGAATCGATTATTCTTGTTGCTTATGCAAATCGATTGGTCTTGTTGTTTATACAAATCGATTGTCTTGTTGTTTTGAGTGAATCGATTGTTTTTGCAGAAGTTAAAAAACAAACAATCTTCTTTTTGCAGACTGTAGAGGTTTGGTACACCTCTTCTGCTACAGATGCCTACAGATGTGGTCCGCAGAATGCAGACGTTTTACCTCAGCACCTAATTCTCCTATCATCAATGATAACATCTCGTCAGTGGCAACTCTAATTAACCTTCAGGACTAACTCGTCAATAGTAGTAACTTCCCTACTAGCCATTGTTACTTATTATCACGGTTGTAGTAATTGCTAGTCGCTAGTCGGCTGGTTGGGTGGGGACTAGCGATTAATCGGAATTAATCAGGATTAATATAAATTAATCGAGATTAATCGAAGTTTAGTCGGAATTTTTACAACCATGCTTGTTACCAAGTTAGTTCCTACGCATTACACAAGTTCTAGTTCTACTGAGCTCATTTTCTACTAATAGAACATTTCTGTAGATTATTAGGGCTGTTCAAATTGCTCGACGTTCGATACTCGTTCGATGCTCGATCGAAAAATGTTCGGAATTTGCTCGTTTGATTCTGCTCAATTGAAAAAGATGCTCGGTTCGGATCGGTTTGTTTAAAACGAACCGAGCATGAGCAAAGGTCCACTCAGTTCAATTCAACTCGGTTGGCTCGAATTATTTTTTAATATATATATGTATATGTTAATAAAATAACTAGATGCGCATATTAACAATGTTTGTTCCAAGATCCAACTAGAGCTCATTTAATTATAGACTTGAAAGCTGATACCAATAGTCCATTGTCAAATAATCCAAAGTAATTGAGTTAAAATGTCAAAATACCGAAATGTGAAGCGCCAATCGATATTCAAGAGTAACCCGCCATTCAATTTAGAAGTACATAATTCTAATTAAAACCCCACATCAACCATCATTCAAATTCTCCGTCGCCAAGACGCTAACTCCCTAAGGTTTTGCTTCAATTGGTTCATTCGATTTCAAACTTCTCATAGATAAATGTTCAACTTCAATCGATCGACGATTTATCTTTCTGCTCAGATGATCTTGGTAGAACCACTTGAGTTTTTTTCTATTCCTTGTTATTTTGTAAATGTATACTTGTATTCTAATTGGACGAAACCTTAAGGACAAAAACTGCACTTTACTCTAAAAACTAACAACCCCATCGTCGCTTTTCTATTTTTTATGTGATGTTTGATACTAGCTCGGCGTTCGTTCGAAAAATACTTGGATCGAAAGACGCTCGTTCGACTCTGGCTCGTTTGAAAAGATGCTCGGTTCGGTTCGATTCGGTTTGTAAACGAACCAAGCACGAGCAAAGGTGCGATCGGTTTGATTCTAACTCATGAACAGCCCCATTTGGTTGTGGTTTTGGAACGTTTGATTGCCGGTAAAAAATAAATAACCGGAGTATGGAATCTTGACTTGGTAACTTATTCAACTTTTGGTGACGTATGTTGAATAACTCTTTTTCCATACGCCAACAAAGTATACTATAAACAATGGTTTCGATGCCACCAAACACTATCATAGGATGCTCCATCCAACTTGTCGACTTATTCAACAAAATTACAAGTTTTTATTTTAAAAATTAAGTGAAACAGAAATATTAGTTACATAATAAATTCTGCACCAAGTAAGTGTGCATGATATACTTGCATTCCATTTTATTATTTATTCTTTTTAAATTTTAAGGAAACAGAAATATCAGGTATTTCTTAATAAATAAAATAAATAGGTAAAACGCAGATTGTGGTATGCGTCACAATTTATAAGCTCAAAATATATATGTATTTTTTTTTTTGTTATTTCACCTTTCCTTATCTATCTCTTAATTTAAAAAAGTTAATTAATAAAGTAATAGTAATAAAACACAAAGAAGTTTAAAATATAAAAGTCCGTTAGTGTGTGTGATTAGGGTACTCATGTGAGATTAAGTATTTAATCATATATGATTATGTGATGTTTGTTCATGCTTTGTTATGTGATTGTTCATGTGTGATTAGAATTTGAGTTTTATAACATGCGTGTTTTACTCACGAACATTTCGCATGTTAAAAGCTATTGTACGTTAACCTTCCCCATAAAACATAATATATTAAAGAGTTAATTGCCATTTTCGCCCCTGAGGTTTGGGCACACTTGCCATTTTCGTCCAAAATGAAGGTTTTGTACCATTTTGCCCCCAACGTTTGTAAGTTTTTGTCATTTTCATCCAAATACCTAACTAAGGTACTTTATATCTTATTACGGGTTATTTTTAACCTAACCAAGTTAGTTTATACCTTATTATGGGTATTTTTAAAATATATCAATTATAAGGGGGTAATTTATAAATTATCTTCTAGTTATTATTTTTGAAAAAGATAATCCAACATTAAATTTTAAATTTTACTTTAATTAATGCATATATATTGGAGATGGTCTATTATTAAAGATTCGAATTATAAAAATACAATTCATATGATAACATATGCTTTGTTCATTGTTACGCTTTTATCTATTTCTATGTTCGTATACCTAAATAAGATCACATTGGTGTTAACATTTTTATAATATAACACGATTTTTAGCTGTGTATATATTTTTTTACATTAATAATATAAGCATTTATACTTTAATATGTTTGCATTTACAGTTTTACAAAAAAAAATTAAACTTTAAAAGTCTTGTAATTAAAATGGAATTTTACAGATCACAATTAACAATTCAACGTAGGACTTTCACTAAAATTATTGAACCAAAATCACCTATTGATTTTATTAGGGTTACTAAACGGGTCGTGATGTCACGTACATAAACCCGAACACGACACGTATATTCCCGAATTAATGCAAAAACAACCATTTTAACCCGAAATTTTTTATTTTAATATTGTTTGCATGTTAATGCTTTAATCATAAATGTACATATCATTTTAGTTTTTAAGCAAACATTTTTTAAATGTGCATTCTTATATTTAAACTTATTTATTATGACACAAAAGTAGTCAAAATTTAATTTATTACTAGAAGATAATTTATAAAGGCTGATAAATAATAACTAGAAGATAATTTATAAATTACCCCCTTATAATTGATAAATTTCAAAAAATACCCAATAATAAGGTATAAACTAACTTGGTTAGGTTAAAAATAACCCATAATAAGATATAAAGTAACTTGGTTAGGTATTTGGATGAAAATGGCAAAAAGTTACAAACGTTGGGGGCAAAATGATACAAAACCTTTATTTTGGACGAAAATGGCAAGTGTGCCCAAACCTTAGGGGTGAAAATGGCAATTAACTATATAGCAACTTTATAATAATTAACTTCTACGTAATTTCAATGCTATATCTTATTTTAAAATATCGTTTAATAATTCACAAATTTTTATCACAAATGATTTAATATTTTTTTTAATCTATTTTATACTCAGATTTCTAAGCTAGTGGGTTTTTTTTTTTTTTCCTAAAAGTAGTTTCTTATGCTAAGAAGTTAAAAATCAAATTTCATTTAGATTTGAAATAAAGTGAGTGGCTATGAACGCTAAGATACTTTGAAAAAAGAAAAACGCTTTTAGTACCGGGTTGACTAGCTTAATGTCTCAAAAACACATAATGTTTTTTTTTTTTTTTTACGTTACAGACCAAAAAACAATTGATACTATATGTTTTGTTAATATTTAAAGTGAATAAAATATGTATGTTTTGATATAATATTCCCTACTAAATATGATACGAGATTACGAGGGGTCGACACTTGCTCCTATCGATGTTTTAGATTTCTAAGTGAGTTTTGTTACATTGTAGTTGTCCTCATGTGAATTATAAACATTGTAGTTTTATGACAATTGGTAGACTAACGTCCATGTGTCTATATAAGTATATAACTCGTTCCAAAGACATAACACAACACGCAGTCATACTCACACATAAAGATGGATGCAAAGCCCATAATTGGTCGCAAAAAGCCACATGTTGTGTTCATACCATATCCTGCACAAAGTCACATAAAGTGCATGCTAAAGTTAGCCAGGCTCCTACACCATAAGGGTCTTGACATAACCTTTATCAACACCGAGTGGAACCACAAGCGTCTGTTCAAGTATGGTGGTTCTAACCGTCTCGATGGGCTTCCCGGTTTTCAATTCAAGACGGTTCCGGACGGTCTCCCTTCGAGTTTAGATGATGGAACTGAACCAACTCAAACTGTAGAAGAACTTGGTTTGTACCTCTTAACGAATTTCTTGGATGCCTTCCTGGATCTTGTAGCCGGACTCGAAACGCCTCCTACTTGTATAATTTGTGATGGTTCCATGACTTTCACGAACACTATTGATGCTGCGGAGTGGATTCATGGCGTTTTACCTGGCGAAAGTTTTGTTGGAAAAAGGAATTCTCCCTCTTAAAGGTTAGATTTTCTACTTTTTCCATCTTGAAAACTCTCTACTAGAAAACGGCTTATCATTTGCGATTCCAATTTTCGGTCGCAAATAGCCTGCGAATGAATATACGACCGAAGTTGCAGTCTTAGAATTGTCCGTGGCAAATCCAAATTTGCAATCCTTTGCGAATGACAAATATTTTACAACTGCTTTTAGCAATCAATATTTCCGTATGATTTGCAACCGCTTTCTAGCGGCTAGTTCTTAGCGTTGGAAATTGCGACTACTTTTAGCAAGATTTGGGACTGTATTTTAATAACGACGACTTAGCAACAAATTTGTGACACCCAACTGTTTGGCCATCGCCTTTTGGTGACTGTTTAGTGATCCATCATTTAAATTTTCACGTGGTGGGGATTGCTCTTTCTATCTTATATGCATTCAGTAATCATCCACTTTGATATTACTTTGCCGGCTTAGCATGTTTATCTTAACAAGATAAAATATTGAGCTCGAGTTTGAGCTCGGCTTATAAAAATCTTTATACAATTCGTTTAATTTTATTTTTTAAGAAAACGTCAGATTTACAAAAATATCTGTGTTCACTTGGTCTTGTTACAAAAATAAAATAATAATCTTTATGTTTAAATAAAATAAAAAATGATGTCACACACCTTGGTCTTGTTTATCTTGTCTTCACTTGTGCATTTGTAGTTCTTCAATCTTGTACTGTTTATGCAGATGAAAGTTATTTAACAAATGGTTACACCAATACGTTGTTAGAGGTCCCAGGAATGCAAAAGGTCCGTTTAAGGGATCTACCTGAACATATCTTAGCCACAAAACTTGAAGATCCTGCATTTAATTGGTATGTTGATTCAGCTAGAAGGGCTGATAAAGTTCCACATGCGATTATCCATACTTTTGATGAATTGGAGGCCCCTCTCATCAAAGATATTAAATCCATATTTCCTCACACTTACACGGTTGGGCCTCTGCAGTTACTTGTAAATCAGATTACCGAAAACGAAACCAAGAAGACGAATTTCAATGGCTACAGTTTATGGAAGGAAGAACCTGAGTGTGTCCAGTGGCTCCATTCAAAGGAGCCAAACTCTGTGGTGTATGTTAATTTTGGAAGTATAACAGTAATGTCTTTTGAAAACTTGGTGGAATTTGGTTGGGGGCTTGTTAATAGCAACCATAACTTTCTCTGGATTATACGGACCGATTTGGTTGATGGGAAGCCTGTGAGTTTGCCTCAAGAACTCGAGGAGGAGATTAAAAGGAGAGGCTTTATTGCAAGCTGGTGTTCACAAGAAGAGGTGCTGAACCACCCTTCTGTTGGCGGGTTCTTGACTCATGGTGGGTGGGGTTCAGT
Organism: Helianthus tuberosus; assembly: GCA_030545235.1. Taxonomy (NCBI): domain Eukaryota; kingdom Viridiplantae; phylum Streptophyta; class Magnoliopsida; order Asterales; family Asteraceae; genus Helianthus; species Helianthus tuberosus. The sequence goes on along the minus strand of CM060369.1, from coordinate 183,058,833 downwards.
GATTGAAAGCTTGACTGCTGGGGTGCCGATGGTATGCTGGCCATTTTCCTATGATCAGAATGTTAATTGTAGACAATTGTGCAAGGAATGGGAGGTTGGCATGATGATTGAGGGTGATGTCAAGAGGGATGAAGTTGAAAAGATTGTAAGGGAGTTGATGGAAGGAGTAGAAGGTAATAGAATGAGGAAAAATGCCATGGAGTTCAAGAAAAAGGCGGAAATCGCGACAGCACCTAATGGCTCATCTTCTTTAAAAATTGAAGAACTTGTTAATGAAATTACCAACATATCATAAAATGTATATCAGGTGATAACTTTGCAGTTACCTTTTGTTCAAGAACTTGTTATTGAAGAACCTGTTATGGATAGATGGTGACATTGGTTTCTTTGTAGTTTTATTGGCTTTTATTCTGTTCTTTTCATTTTAAATGTATATTTGGTGATAACTTTGAAGTTGCCTTTTGTAGACTTTAAATCAAATTTTAAATTTATGTTATAATATCCTGGCCAAAATTCCCAAATTCGTCTTCAAAGATGGAACTATTAGACTATGAGCCACGGGCTTAGTTAGGTTTCCAGGGTTACTCGTAATCCCTATATATTGTAACTAAGCCCTTGGGCTCATAGTCTAATAGGAATCTCCGTTCATTTCTATTGGATCAAGAAACCCTTCTGATTTAAGATTATGTGTAGTGGTTTAGTTAGTGAATGAACAAGTTCCTGCTACGTAACCAAGGGTGTTTCTTGTTTGTGAGCCTTGCCGCCCGAGCCAATTCTTCGGCACATAATCTTATGATCGGACACATAAAACACGTTACCAAACAATCCACCGTTCTTCGTCCTTGTTAACATTAAAAGTGATCAATTACTGATGTTGATATTATTGGTCAGTTGCGATGAAACTTGTTTTCTAAAATGTTTTATTTTTAATTTTTTCCACTTCAGTCTTTTCCGTGACTTCTTGATTAACCCTTGTTCTTTTTCTCTACTGATCTTCCTCCTATTAGTTTTCCCTTTCAAAGCTTTGAATGCATGTGTTGAACTGTTGGTCTTCGGCTCTGTTGCTGTGATCTTTGCTTGCTTGTGTCCTTCTTTCTTCCTCAATCTGATACCAATTATTGGCCCGGGAATGTGGATTGTAACACAAGAACAAAAAAAACCGATTAGGAGACTAACCTCTCTACCTCTAGTGACTTTCTTTTATTATATAAGTATATAACTCGATACAAATAAAACAATTACAGAGTCTTGCTATTTATACTAATCAACTACTAAACCTACATACGCCCTGCTTGTGGTGTACGTGCACATATAATTTATATATGTGTGGGCTTGGGGGCAAAAGTGAAATTGCACTAATCTTAACGTTATTTTACTTATTTCGTGAACATAACGTTAAAAGTGGCGGATGGTTAATCAAACATTATGTGGTGGCATTGACAGCCGAAAGACAAAAAGGTACATGCTATAGGCCTTTGTCCCGATTGTTGAGTGTTATGTGCCTTATGTCCAAGGCTTGATGCAAAACTACTATCAAGTTGGGGTCTCACAGGAATCACTCTCTCTATTCCTACGGGGTAGAGGTAAGGTTGTCTACATCTTGCCATCCTTAGACCCTACTTTAGTTTTGATATTGGCAGGATTTACTGATATGATGATGATGATGGTGAAGTACTAAACCTACAACAACTCTAACACAGTTAAGTAAGCAAATAAATAGTAACGCATTGGTTAGGTAGGTGGTTCATTTGGAATTAAGCTTGTTGTTCTAAATCTTAATATGGATACAAATCAATATAGTTATAATTATACTTTAAGTTTCGACAATTGCTAAAAATTTAAACAACAATGTTCCGGCAGAATTTTAGTTGCCCCTCCGTCCTTAAATGAAGAATTAAAAAAAAAAATTATTTTTTTGTCACACATGAAGTGGCAGTTAACATCCAATTTTTCACAAAAGATGTGACAAAAAAGTTAGGCGATAATTCTGAGAATATTGGAGTCATAGTGGTCACTAATATAAATAGACATTCACATTCTGTGGTAGGCAAAATTCCACTTGCCTTTGTAACACATTTCAAACCACTTGACACAGATGGAAGAAGTGCCTAAAGTTGGTCAGAAGAAGCCTCATGTGGTGTTCATACCATTACCTGCGCAAAGCCACATCAAGTGTATGCTCAAGCTAGCCAGGCTTCTGCACCACAAGGGCCTCCTTGTTACCTTTATCAACACCCAGTCAAACCAAAAGCGACTGGTAACATCTGGTGGGACTAGCTGGCTCGATGACGCTCCTGGTTTTCAATTCTTAACAGTTCCTGATGGACTTCCTTGTACATCGGACAGCAATGATGAACCGATGCAGTCCATGGAACAAGTGGCAAGTTACTTGGCGGACAATTTCTTGGATTCCTTTCTTGACCTTGTGGCCGGGCTCAATACTCCTGTCACTTGTATTGTTTCTGACGGGTTCATGACTTTCGCAAAAACACGTTATGCGGCTGAGAAGCTCAGAGTTCCAATCATCCTACACTGGACATTTGCTGCTTGTGGTTTCATAGGGTTTTACCAGGCAAAGGTTCTAATGGAAAAAGGAGTTGTCCCACTTAAAGGTTATACCTCTAGTACCTCAATTACCAAAATTTATAGGAAGTAGTCAAAGAACTCTAGATTGTGTTCCCTAGGAATATATAATAAGTGATCTTGTTCTGTTTTGTAGATGAAAGTTATTTGACAAATGGATACCTTGATACTTTAGTAGATATTCCAGGAATGAATGGGATACGTTTAAGGGATCTACCGGAACATATCTTAGGTGTAGGGCCAAAAGCTCATGCATTAAAATTCATGGTAGAAACCGTAGTGGAGGCTGATAAAGCTTCACATATGATATTTCATACTTTTGATGGATTAGAGAGTAGTATTATCAAAGAGCTTAAATCCATGTTTCCTAAAATCTACACGATCGGGCCTTTGCAATTGTTGCTAAATCAGATTAGAGAAAAAGAATCCAACAATTCGAATTTCAGTGGTTATAGTTTATGGAAGGAAGAACCCGAGTGCCTCCACTGGCTCCAGTCAAAGGAACCGAACTCTGTGGTGTATGTCAACTTTGGAAGTTTGGCAGTGATGTCTTTACAAGACTTGGTAGAATTGGGTTGGGGACTTGTTAATAGTAACAGCTATTTTCTTTGGATTATACGGGATAATTTGATTGATGGGAAGCCTGCGGTTTTGCCTCCAGAACTCGAGGAGGTGATTAAAAGTAAAGGCTTTATTGCAACCTGGTGTTCACAAGAAGAAGTCTTGAATCACCATTCGGTTGGTGGTTTCTTAACTCATGGTGGGTGGGGTTCTGTCATTGAGAGCTTGTCTGCTGGGGTGCCCATGATCTGTTGCCCATTTTCAGGTGACCAACGGACTAATTGTGCACAAATGTGCAAGGAATGGGAAGTTGGGATGGAGATTGGGAGGAATGTAAAGAGAGATGAAGTGGAGAAGCTTGTAAGGGAGTTAATGGATGGAGTTGAGGGTGTGAAAATGAGAAAGAAGGCTATAGAGTGGAAGAATATGGCGGATATCTCAACAAAACCTAACGGCTCGTCATCTTTTGATGTTGAGGAACTTGTTGCTGAAATCCGGAAGACTTCAAGAAACTAAATTCCCATCTGAATATGGTTAGAGACTGTAATAATAGTCAAGAAATGGGGATTTTTCATCTCAAAAGACAAGTAGGTTTCTTAGTTTTCATGTTCGGCCATGACAACCGGTAATTTGATTCAAACTATTAGTTAGTTAAGTGTGTCTAGAATTTTAGGAAGCTGTTGTATGTCAAGTAGTGTAAGTGATTCCATATTTTACGTTAAGTAGGTTGATCATGTTTTCTATTCAATGCCATTATTGCCATGTATATTTTTCTTATTACGGGATGAAAAAAATATCCAATTGATCCAAATTTGTGTGCGTAATATCGTTTAGCAACATTGTGGCGTCAAGAAGTTCAGACCTTGATCTTGCTCATGCAAGAGCACAAACTCATATTCATGTGTTTAAGAGAGGAGAGTACGAATTTTGGAGCATGTTTAAGAAGATAATTCTCATATATTATAGGATTCGGTTGAAACGTGAGTGGATGAAGCTAATGAAGATTAAGCCAAACTTAGAAAAGCAAATAAGAAGGATACCAAGACAATGGCCATTATAGAAAACCAGTCATGATTAACTATTCTCAAGAATTTTCGCAGCCAACACATCGACAGAGGTAGACTTGTGGGTGACGTTTTTTCAAGCGTTATAGCAATGGCTCATCAACTATGGACTTATGGGGAGAAATTGTCTTAAACAGTGTTGAAGAAGATTTTGAGAAGTTTGACTCACAAATTTTGCTTATGTGGTACCTGCAACTGAAGTAGCCAGTGACATATCCACATTCACACATGTTACGCTCATGGGATCCTTATAGGATGATAGAGAAACATGAGAAGAGGCATGACATGCCATTTATAGTAGTAAAAACATTCACTATGAAGAAGAAGGTACAAGTCTAAGAGGTCATGAAATAGAGGAGGAAGATCAATACTTAATCGTGATTCACACAAGCTAAGTACAATAAGAGTGCAGCATGTGATTTGTAGATACCGAGTGTTCAGACCCATGGGATAGACAACCGTAGAAAAACTAGACGATTTTTTCAAACTAACAATTCAATTAGGAGAAAAGAGGAGGTGAAAGTGGAAGGAAACGAAGCTGTAGAGATTAAAGTTGTTGATGGTCAATACAAACTTTTGAATGATGTATATGTTTTGGTCAAAAATCAGACGAGGATGATGCAACCAAACTCTCTGTTACGGGGTATGATGATTGAATTGGTAAATAACAATGAGGATCACTTAGAAATGAATTGCACAGGAGACACAAAGATTTATATGAGGAAAAAGCCCTTGATCAATGAATGATCTCCGGCATAAAAAACCTCGGGTGATGGAAACTACCGATCACCAACTCAAATTAAACAATAATCCTTTTACAACTTCGGATGATAGCGAGCTAAGTACAAGGATCACTATAGTGTATCGTGTAGAAAATGTATGAAAAATGCTAAGTGTTTTGCCGAGAGCTGGTGAGTGCAGTTGTACGAGTGTGTGTAGCCAAAAATAGACAAGTGTTTTTAAAAAATAGCTCGCTACCCCCTTAAAATTAGAAAATATCTAGCCTAACTAACTGTCCGCATTTCGTGCCTTCTCCCCACGTTCTCCATAACGTTCACAATGGTCAAGCACGTGCAGAATTGAAGGGAATATGCTCCAGGAATATCGCCATGACCAAGTCCAAGCCGGTACTCCTGCAAAACAATACCGAATTCAAAGTGAACAATCATTAGTATAAGGATCCTTAGGATGATCCATGATGCTGATCCTGAAGTACTTCTGAGGATCACTAATTGTCACAGAAGTAAGGATCACCAAACAGGATAACACTTGAGGATCACAGGTCATTAAGAAATCCTCCCCTAACAATTGCCCCCAAAATATAAGGAGTAATATTGTAAATAAACGAGTTGTATTTTGTCGATCTTATCCGCAACAAACTAATGGATATATAGCCGTTAAGATCGAACTAGCCGTTGGATTCCTGACGTCACTGAGGTGACTTATCCTGCAAAATCATCATTATAAATGGCAGTTAGAGATAAGAACGAAAGGGCATTTAAATCCGAGCGTTTCCTTTTTAAATCCTCAACAGAAGACTTGTTCAGGTATTCTCTTTTCCTCTTCTTCCTTCTCTTACTCTGCTTTTCATTCTTTACCATCATCTCGTCAAAAATGATGCTCCGAAACTCACCGGACAAGGATCACAAGAAGAACAGCCCCTTAAAGAGCCAAGGGATCATCAAAGATTCCGCAAAAGAACGCTGTTGTTTCACCGATCCACAAATTGATAAAATTCGCAATTGTTTCCCGGCGAACACCATTTTCAAATCCTTTGATCCCACTGCTTTGAGTGACTATATCTCTGAAACTTGGATTGCCTTTCCTGTTACCCCATTCACCATAGGATACACCTATCCTTTTCCTGCCTTTACCCAATCCTTTTTCTCCCTTACCGGCATCTCCTACATCCAAGCTATGCCGATGATCTGGAGGGTCTTATATACCCTTGAAAGGATCATCGAGCAGGAAGGGATTGATCTAGGAATGTCGGAGTTGGCTGAGATGTATGATCTCACAACGTTTGGATCCCACCGATATTTGTTTAAACGAAAACCTGGTGAAGAACACCCCATTTTTAAAGCCACCAAGAATGATACAAACAGGAAACGACGTTTTTTCTTTGTCAGAAGAGACTCTATCCCAAATGAAAAGGATCTACCCAGGGAGTGGTCCACCCATGGTAGGACAGAGGATCCTGAGAAGGATCACCGGATAATCTTGCTCTTGTGATAAGATCACTAACCCCCTTTTGTTTTATGTTATGCAGCTGTCACTGTTTCACACCTCATAACGTCTCCTGCTACCAAGGAAAGGCTTGCTGCTTTTAGAAGACTCGGTCCTGAAACAAGATCATTCAAGACAATCACCCAGGATTCTCAAGAGGTATCCTCAGGCTCAGTCACCATGTCAAGTAAGTATCCTGTTTTTTGTATAGTTAAAGATTTAAATAAATAGTTAGATAGAAATAGGGTAAGGATACTTATCTTGCTTTGAATGTGCAGGTGCTGGAAAAGCTTCAAAATCTGCCTCTAAGTTTAGTGTGACCGATCTGGACAACGTACGATCCCTAAGGCACCCGTTAAAGGAAGGGGTGGCAAGAAAAGAAAAGCCTCTGAAGCTGAGGATCTGCAAGGTCTGCCCCTGATCCGCCACCAGTTCCTTGAATACTTCAACGATGTAAGGATCCTTGTCCCTGCTTTAGGTATCCAGCTTATTTGAGGATCACCTGTTCTTGAACAGTTCTTTATCTTCTTTGCAGAAATTTGCTGAGATTGAAGACTACGTTGGGCATGTCGAGGAGCAGGACAAGAAGATTGCTGACCTCCAACAAGTCGCATTGCTCAAGGATCGTAAGATTGCTGACCTCCAAAATGCCAAAGCTGAAACGGCCAAGGTTCTGATCAATGCTGATTACGAGAAGCATGAGATCACCCAAAATGCTAAAGTCTCTGCTGCCATAGCGATGTACAAGACCAAATTGCAGATGGCCTTGGAAGCTCAGGATCCTGACTTCGACTGGAGCAACTGGGATGTGGAAGGCTGGAAGGCAAGGCTAGCTGAGCTGGATGACGAGGAGGAGGCTGAAGAGATCCTGACGATCGAGGCTGGAGGCAGTGGCAAGGATCATGTTAGTGAAGCTAGTGAAGCTGGACATGGTGATGCAGCGAAGGTGTAGGCTGCAGCAATGGGCAATGATGGACACTTCTAGACATAGCCGGAGCCCATTTTTTTTTAGGTTTGGTGGTAGTTTTTTTTTTTTTTTTTTTTTTTTTTTTTTTTTTTTTGTGGTTGTGCTGTTTTCGTTAAACAATGGTTGGTTTGTATTTGAACAATAGTTTTAGGATTAAGGATTGAGGATCCTTTGGATAATAGGTAGGATTACAAATGATGGAGGGATCCTCTGTTTGGGGGATGAAGCCATTGTGATCCTGCCGCCTTTGATTTCCTGCACTTGCTATAACCGCATAAACAATGGACACCCGTTGCCAACCCATGTGGACGGGCCACGTTTTGCTGGTAGAAACGTGGGTTGGCAATTTTGACAACCTTCGATGGTTAAACTTTTGTTAATAAAATAACTTTAATCTTTTTTGGCTTATCTTGTGTTGTTATCCTTGTTTGTCCTTTTAATTTTCAATTGTTTTGATATACACTTGTCTGAATAAGAAAAGGTGAAGAAATTAGATAAAGAATATTTAGGATATGATCCAGGATCAAATATCCTATAGTTGAAAAATTCCAAAAAGTGGTATATTTTAAGGATCATGAGTTCAGTTGTCAAAGTACAAGGGTTATTCAAATAAACAATGAATAAAATCAAAATAGTTAAGGATCATACCTGGTGATCCAAGTTAGGATCCTAACCCTTAATACTATAACCAGGATAACCATAAGACAAACCTTAGTAAGAAGTAAGGATCAAGGATCCTTGGTTGTTTAACTTCGAAGACCTGAAATAGAACATAACTTGGGACTAAGCCAATATAAGATAAAAGTTAGCAACTGGGGACAAGCCCAAAGGATAACTGGGGACAAGCCCATGGATAACTGGGGACAAGCCCAAGGATCGTGTGTGAACTGGAGTATGGCCCTAACTGGCGACTATCCAAACTTAGTGGCATGAAAATGCCAAAACCTTAGCTAACGTGAAAATGTTAGAAACCTTAAGAACGGATGTATGGTACGTCTACCATTATACGTAGGATCCTAGGTATAGCCAGTACAATGGAATTATCAGCCCCTAAAACGAGTACTGGTCCCACTGCCATGAACTATACCAGGATCATCGTGCGCTACTGGCGGAACTGGGGTCAAGCCCAAATAACTGGGGTCAAACCCAAGTAACTGGTTGCTTTTGTGGATAACCATCCTTTTGCTAAGAGTACCTGAACCTTCAAAACTCAGAATCACGTGAAAGGGGGATAAAGGATGCAGGATCCTTATCCTTATGTGAGAAAGTAAGGAAATTAAATAGTTTGAGATTAGAATGTTACCAAAATGAGGATCATCTGTGCTCTAAGGATCCTTCAAGGATACTTATCATGTGAGGATCATAGGTCCTTATCATATGAAGTATTTCTTCAAATGGACAGCATTCCAGGCCTGGGTATCAAATCACCTTCCATTGTTAGCAATCGATATGCCCCCTTTCCTGCCTCAGCTTCAATCAAGTAAGGGCCTTCCCATTTTGGTGCCAACTTTCCATCAGCAGGATTGGTGGTATTTTGAAATGCTTTCCTCAACACCATATCACCAATTTGGAACTTCCTGATCCTGACATTTTTGTTGTAAGCACCAGCCATCTTTTGCTGACAACTGGCCATCCTTATCCTTGCCAAATCCCTGATTTCTTCTATAGTATCCAGGTCTTGAACCAAGTTCTCATCATTTTCCTCAGGATCACGAATACTTGTTCTAGCAGTTGGAACCACCATTTCTGTAGGGATCACTGATTCTGCCCCAAATACCAAGGAGAATGGAGTTTGGCCTGTAGCATTCTTAGGAGTTGTCCTATCAGCCCAAAGCACATAAGGTAGTTCTTCTGCCCATTTCCCTTTCTTGGATCCAAGCTTCTTCTTCAAATTGTTGATGATGATCTTATTGGATGATTCTACCTGACCATTAGCTTGTGGGTGGACTGGTGTTGATGTTATCATCTTAATCCCCTAGCTGTCACAAAAGTTAGTAGTTCTGCCCCCAATGAATTGGGAACCATTGTCACATATAATTTCAGAAGGAATACCAAATCTAGTTATAATATTTCTTTTAATGAAGGATATAACTTCCTTTTCTCTGACTTGGGCAAAAGCTTCAGCCTCTATCCACTTGGAGAAGTAATCAGTCATAGCAAGCATGAACACTTTTCCGCCAGGTGCCTTAGGGAGCTTACCAACTATATCCATACCCCATCTCATAAATGGCCAAGAGGAGGATATAGGATGCAAAAATTCAGGTAGTTGATGAAGGATATTGCTGTGTCTCTGACAAGGATCACATTTCTTAGCATACTCCACAGCATCTCTCTTCATAGTTGGCCAATAGTATCCTGTCCTCAGGATCCTTGAGAATAATGCCCTGCCCCCAGTGTGGTTTCCACAATCTCCTTCATGGAAGTCTTTTAAAACTTCTTGGATTTCAGGATCCTCAATGCATCTTAAATATGGTCCTGCAAGAGATCGTTTATACAACATATTATTTAAAATTGTGAATTGAGATACCTTAATTTTGAAAGCCCTAGGGTTTTCTCCTGTAGGAATCTCTCCATGTTGTAAGTATCTCATGATTGGGAGGATCCATGACCCTGAATGAGATTGAGTATCCTCACTAGGGATAATTGTAGAATCCTCTCCTATTTCCATAGCCACATGATCCTCGATGGCAGGAGCCAGGATATGGATAATGGGGATACTTATATCCTCCGGGATCTTCAAAGATGATCCTAGATTAGCCAATGCATCAGCTTCTGCATTTTCTTCCCTTGGTACCTGTGTCAAACTAAAGGAAACAAAAGAGAGTGCCAATTCTTTGACTATCTCCAAATATTTGGTTAGCTTTTCACCTTTAACAGCATAGGACCCATTAAAGTGATTAGTGATTAACAAAGAATCTACATGTACCTCGAGATACCTGATCCTCATATGCTTAGCAATTTGCAAACCAGCTATCAAGGCTTCATATTCAGCCTCATTGTTAGTAGTTTGGAACTCACAAGCTATAGAGTGGGGTATTATGTCCCCCTGTGACGATTTTAGTAGTATTCCAAGCCATGTTCCTTTGACATTTGAGGATCCATCAGTATAGAGTATCCAAGGATCCTCGGTCTCCTCTAGCTGCTGGACTTCTAATTCAGCTTCCTTTTGCAAATCACTACTGAAATCTGCCACAAAGTCAGCTAATGCTTGGGATTTAATGGCTGTCCTGGGCTCATATCTTATATCATATGCACTAAGCTTCACTGCCCACTTAGCCATCCTTCCTGACATTTCAGGTTTCCTGAGGACATTCTTAATTGGAAAATTAGTTTTGACAATAATGGCATGAGTTTCAAAATAATGTCTCAATTTAGTAGATGCCATAATTAATGCAAGGATAAGTTTTTCTAAGTGTGAATACCTGGATTCAGCATCAAGTAAACTCTTACTTACATAATAGACAGGATGTTGTGTACCTTCGTGATCCTTAACAAGGACGGTACTTACTGCTTTTGAGGATACCGCAAGATATAAGGATAACACATCTCCTTTTTCTGGTTTCATCAAGGCCGGGGCCGAGGATAGGTAATCCTTAAGAGCTCTTAGGGCACTCGAATTTCTTGTTCTTCCTTAGGATATCGTAGAATTCCTTGCACTTTTTCTGAGGATTTGGATAAGAATCTGTTTAAAGCTGCAATCCTGCCTGTTAACCTCTGAAAATCCTTAGCATTAGCAGGGGACTTGATGTTCACTATAGCTTTGATTTGTTCTGGACTGGCTTCAATGCCTCTCTTTGTCACCATATATCCTAAGAATTTACCTGCTTTAACACCAAAGTGACATTTTGAAGGATTAAGTTTCATGTTATATTTGTCAAGGATATTGAATGCTTCCTCCAAGTCCCTTAGGTGATCCTCAGCCTTTTTGGATTTTACCACCATATCGTCTATGTAAACCTCCATAGTTTGTCCAATCTGATCCTTGAACATCATATTCACTAGCCTTTGATAAGTTGCACCTGCATTTCTTAGTCCAAATGGCATAGCAATATAACAGTATATACCAGTTGGAGTCATAAAGGCTGTATCCTCTTGATCGAATGGTTCCATCTGAATTTGTTGAAATCCAGATGAAGCATTCATAAAAGTTAACAGTTCATGACCCGCAGTTGCATCCACCATGGAGTCAATGTGGGGTAATGGGAAAGGATCCTTGGGACATGCCTTATTTAAATCAGTGAAATCGACACATACCCTCCACTTTCCGTTTTTCTTTTGAACAACAACCACATTGGCCTACCATCTTGGATACTTGACCTCTCTAATCATACCTGCTCGGAGTAATTTCTCTACCTCCTCCTAGATAATGGCATTTCTTTCTGGTGCAAATTTCCTCCTCTTTTGATGGATTGGTTTGAAGGACCTATCAATGCCAAGTTTGTGAGTGATTATATCTTTAGATATACCTGTCATGTCTTCGTGTTTCCATGCAAAGGTAGTCTTTCTCCTTTTGAGGAAGGATATGAGGTCTTCCTTCATTTCGCCAAGGATCCCTGATCCTATATAAACTTTAGATTGAGGATCATCAGGATCCATAAGGATTTCTACTACATCCTTCTCTCTTGCCTCCAAGACATCCCTTGGAGGATGCTTTAATTGCTATTGCTCCCTTGACTTTGAGGCTGGTTTCATTGATGAGGTGTAGCAGTTCTTAGCTTCTTGCTGATCACTATCAATCTTCACTATTCCCCAAGGACTAGGAAGCTTAACACATTGATGATAAGTGGATGGGACTGCCTTCATGTCATGTATCCAAGGCCAACCAAGGATAACATTACAACAAGATAAACAGTCAATAACACAAAATTTTTGGTAAGAATGTAGGCCTTCGATATAGATTGGGAGTTTAATGTCCCCCAGAGTATTCTTAGTCCCGTCACTGAATCCCACGAGCACAGAGGATCTTGGTATGATATCGGATTCAGGAATATTCATCTTCTTGAGGACATCAAGCTGGATAATGTTCACAGAGCTTCCTCCATCTATAAGGATCCTGCGAACAAAATGGTTCGACATAAAAAGAGTGATAACCAAACCATCGTGATGTGGATCCTGAATGTCAATACGATCATCCTCATCAAAAGTTATGACTTTTCCTTCGGAGACACTGGATGTTCGAATGGGTCTATCTCCATTATCCATCTTGGTTTCCTTTGCATGTCTTTTAGCTGCAGAGAAGGATGTTCCACAAATGTCTGATCCTCCAGAAATAAAGTTTATAACTTGTGCATTTGCTGGAGGGGCTGGAGCTTTCTCTGGGATCCTTTCAGGATCCTGAGTCCTTGACTTCTTTCTTCCCAATAATTCTTTCAAGTGCCCCTTGCTCAACAAGTATCCAATTTCTTTTCTCAGTGCGATGCATTCTTCTGTGAGATGCCCAAAATCTTCATGATATGCACACCACTTTGATTATCTTTAGTTGCAGCTGGTCTGTCATTTTTCCTGGGCCATCTAGCTTTATCACCTAAATTCTACATCGCAAGGATTAGTTCATTGTTATCAACAGAAAAACAATATTTAGAAATTGGAGGATAATCCTCATCATCCTCTTCTTGTTCAACAACATGCACATTCTGGTTATCAGATTTGTTATAGGATCTGAACTTGTTGTTCTTGAATGAGGATCCTTGCTTCTCTTGCTTTGAGGACCCTGCTAACCTCTCCTGGATCCTTTTGTCATCCTCTAGCTGGATGAACCTAAGGGCCCGGGTTCTTACCTCGTCTAGATTCCTGCATGGTGTCATAACAAGATCATCATAGAATAATGAATCCCTAAGCAATCCCATTTTAAAGGCTTCAACAGCCGTAGCTATATCCAGGTTAGGAATATCTAAAGATTCTTTACTAAATTTAGTGATATAATCCCTTAATGATTCATTATGACCTTGGGTTATCCTATACAGATCATTAGTTAAACGCTCAAATTTTCTACTACAAGAAAACTGGTTATTAAATAGGTTAACTAGACTAGCAAACGAGGTAATAGAGTAAGGGGGAAGACTTAGCAGCCATTTAAGAGCCGATCCAGTAAGAGTGGATCCAAATTCCTTGCACAGACATGCTTCCTTTAACCTTTCTGGGATGGGATTGATCTCCATCCTTTCCCTGTACTGTGCTATGTGTTCTTCAGGATCTGTTGAACCGTCATACAACTTCATGGTAGGCACGTGGAACCTCTTGGGTATCTCAGCATCACAGATTGGTGGTGCAAAACGAGATATCTTGTGGCTCCCATCTGCAATCTCCGGGATAGGCTTGACCACTCCTGGGACACTTGATATCATATCCTTTAACTTTTGCAATTCTATGGCCATGGCATGATTGATACCTGTATCCTGCATAAGGCCATGGTTAGTGGTATAAGAATTATTGAAAGTGTTACCTCCCATTGGGTTCAAATTAGGAAGAGCGGATGTGAATCCATATTGTTGGGGCTCTGGAATGACCGATGGACCAGTAGAAGCAATGGTCTGCATTGGAATAAAATCTCCCTGATGGATATCGGAACTCCCTGATTGCAAACTCATTAAGGATCCCGGAATCTAGAAGGATCCATGAAACTGAGAGGATCCTTGAACCTGCGAGGATCCTGGGACGTAGGAAGATCCTTGAACCTGGGAGGATCCTTGAACATAGGAGGATCCTTGAACCTGGGAGGATCCTGCGACATATGAGGATCCTAGAACCTGCGAGGATCCTTGAAACGGCCAGAACCCTTGAATCTGCTGCGCTCCTGAGTATCCTCCTGAGCTTACGAAGGATCCTATATGCTGAGGATGGGATCCTGCTGGTTGGAAGTATGACCCTGAAGCCTGAGTCATTGCTGATGATCCCTAATGCACTCCTTTTGGTCCTCCCACATATTGAACGTCTGGAACCACTGAAGGCTGAGAAGTTATAACCGAATTATCGAAATTCAAAGATCTGGGCATCAGTGGGGAATGATCCTCTGCCGATCTCTTCTGTTTCTTGATGTCTCAAATTTCTCTAAGAATCCTTTCATTGGTCTTATCCTGCCGCTGTATATGCTCCTTCATCTGCAAAATCAGAGTAAACAAGTCACTAGTAGTGGGAGTATAAGAAGCAGAAGAAGTTGGAGGTTTTGAGAAAATGGGAGTTGGTTTCTTCTCGGCATTTTTCTGAGGTCCAGAAGGTGGTGGAGGCAAAGGTTGAATGCCCTAGGATGAATTGACTGCAGACATCGCACTGGAGGTGTTCTTTGATGATGAAGCCATCTGCTTGGATGTAACGAACCGAAATGATCACAAAAATGAGAATTTCTTAGGAATGAAGCACCAATTGCCCCACGTTGGGCGCCAAACTGTTTTGGTCAAAAATCAGACAAGGATGATGCAACCAAACTCTCTGTTACGGGGTATGATGCTTGAATTGGTAAATAACAATGAGGATCACTCAGAAATGAATTGCACAGGAGACACAAAGATTTATACGAGGAAAAAGCCCTTGATCAATGAATGATCTCCGGCATAAAAAACCTCGGGTGATGGAAACTACCGATCACCACCTCAAATTAAACAATAATCCTTTTACAACTTCGGATGATAGCGAGCTAAGTACAAGGATCACTATAGTGTATCGTGTAGAAATGTATGAAAAATGCTAAGTGTTTTACCGAGAGCTGGTGAGTGCAGTTGTACGAGTGTGTGTAGCCAAAAATAGACAAGTGTTTTTAAAAAATAGCTCGCTACCCCCTTAAAATTAGAAAATATCTAGCCTAACTAACTGTCCGCATTTCGTGCCTTCTCCCCACGTTCTCCATAACGTTCACAATGGTCAAGCACGTGCAGAATTGAAGGGAATATGCTCCAGGAATATCGCCATGACCAAGTCCAAGCCGGTACTCCTGCAAAACAATACCGAATTCAAAGTGAACAATCATTAGTATAAGGATCCTTAGGATGATCCATGATCCTGATCCTGAAGTACTTCTGAGGATCACTAATTGTCACAGAAGTAAGGATCACCAAACAGGATAACACTTGAGGATCACAGGTCATTAAGAAATCCTCCCCTAACAGTATACATGGCTCCAAATTTGAGATACGGTCCCAGTTGGATGGTTTGACCACTAATGATCTCAACGAGCAATCGTGTTTGATCACACCACAATCGCGTCAAGCATCACATTTGTCCATGTATGTTGGCCCTTTGTGAAGCCAAATCAACGAACTGATGCATTAAAATACCACGTATGGTTGTTGTAGCTCCACCCGGAGGATCGAGTAACCTCTATTCCATGTTTTCCGACAAACCCGTGAGTGCGGAATCCAAACGGGTAAGTTAAACCAAGTTACGAACACAAACACAATGATTCAATGATTAACACTCCATTGTATTAATGCGTATGAAACCGTTACAAAGAAATGTTTACAAGATATCCTTATAAACTCTCAGTGTGTATGTGTTTATAGTGTGTTCACTCAAAGTCTCTACAGACTCGTCTACTCCTTTCTATCTGTTGTGCTGTATATATAGTAGATGACCGACGAAATCAGGTAGCTGACGAAATCTACCTGATGAACATACAAGGTCTGACGAAATCACATGTGATTTCGTCTCATATGGGATTTCACCATACAAGGGGATTTCGTCCCACATGTGTTTTCGTCAAATGCTCTTTGTCCCACAACAAGATGTAAGCCCAAGTCTGACGGAGGCCCAATATTAGTTGATTGGCCCAACAGAAACAAATGATCCAATCATGAATTAGATTTGCGTTATCAGTTGTCATGCATGTGTAACATCAATTTCTCAAATTCATATTTGTAAAGTTTAGTCAACATGTGACATCATCATGACATCATCATGCTGATGTTATGGTGATGTGTTATCGGGAATTGGTTCTTGGCTCTCCGTGCTTCGTGTGTTGAACTCTGGGGCACACGACGGAGGAATGCCGTGACATCGGGCTTGAGCCGAACCAAACCGAGTCGAACTGAACCGAGTCGCGTCCACATAATATGTATCAACAAACTCCCCCTTGGATGCTACTCGTGAGGTTCGTCTTCCATATCTTCCATGTCAGAGGATCTTCAATGTCTTCACGTGTCACACATAGAAAGTGTATTAACAAACTCCCGCTTTTATCTAGGAAGTGTATCAATAAACTCCCCCTTTGATTATGCTTGTGAATCTTTTGATTTTCAAAACTTGAGATCCTTGTGGTGTTGGTGATTGATCAGCGGCAACTCGATCATCTTTATCATTTGAGTGCCTTCACGCTGTGTCTTCATTCCGAAGCTTGTCATCAAACACGTTCTCTTCGCCTTTAGCATCTGCACATGCAAGAAATCTAAACGCGTAATGAGAACAACTGCTTGGAATATAGTTAATCATAAACAAACGATGCATATGAGACTAATTCTCATTAAACTACCGTCCAACAATTAGTTTGAAAAGTTAACAGATTTTTCAATTTTGATTATTAACTTTCAAAACTTGCAAACTCTGACCGTTTATGAAGATTCAGTCGTTTTGGTTTTCATCAGATTTCAGGCAACGAAGACTTGAGTTCCAACATCGGTTAATCAAAACTAAAGCAGAAATAAAATATTTTTGGCTTTTATAAAGTTTAAATTAAAACACACCTAAAATCTTTTTGGCATTTTGAATATTTCAAATGTAAAGACTGAAAGCAGTAAATAAATATATACAAAGTTGCAGAAACTGTTTTGGTCAAAAATCAAGCAGTGACAATGTAACCAAACTTTCTGTTGTGAGGTATGATGCTTGAATTGATGAACAACAATAAGGATCACTATGAAATGTAATGCACAAGTGACACGAAGATTTATACGAGGAAAAAGCCCTTGATCAATGAATGATCTCCGGCATAAAAAACCTCGGGTGATGGAAACTACCGATCACCAACTCAAATTAAACAAGAAATGTATTACAACTTCGGATGATAGCGAGCTAAGTACAAGGATCACTATAGTGTATTGTGTAGAAAATGTGTGTAATCGCCAAGTGTGTTAGCGAGAGCTGATGAGAGCAGTCGTATGAGTGTGTGTGTAGCCAAAAATAGCTAAGTGTTCTAAAAAATAGCTCGCTACCCCCTTAAAATTAGAAAATATCTAGCCTAACTAACATTCCGCAAATGGTGCAAGTCCTCCACGACTCCACAACGTCCATTTCTGGCCAAGCACGTGCGGAATAGACTTAGAATATTCTCCAGGAATATCGCCAAGACCAAGTCCAAGTTGATACTCCTGCAAAACAATTACGAATTCAAAGTAGACAATCGTTAGTACAGGAATCCTTATAGTGATCCATGATCCTGATCCTGCAACACTTCTGAGGATCACTACTTCAGACAGAATTGAGGATCACTAAACCCAACAGTAAATAAGGATCACTGATCATTTAGAAATCCACCCCTAACAATTGCCCCCAAAATATAAGGAGTAATTATGTAAATATATGAGTTATATTTTGTTCTTATCCGTAACGAATTAATCGGATAACTAGCCGTTGGAGTCGGACTAGCCGTTACGATCATGACGTCAATGAGATGACTATCCTGCAGAATCATTATTATAAATAGGAGTTAGAGATAGGGATCATTTCACATTTAAGTTCAAGAGAACTCCCTTTATATTCTCATCCGACGATCAAGCAGGTAACTCTTTTCCATTTCTTCCTTCTCTTACTCTGTTTTTCTTTCTTTACCATCATCTCGTCAAAAAAGATGCTCCGAAACTCACCGGGCAAGGATCACAAGAAGAACAGCCCCTTAAAGAGCCAAGGGATCATCAAAGATTCCACAAAAGAACGCTGTTGTTTCACCGATCCACAAATTGAAAAAATTCGCTATTGTTTCCCGGCGAACACCATTTTCAGATCCTTTGATCCCACTACTTTGAGTGACTATATCTCTGAAACTTAGATTGCCTTTCCTGTTACACCTTTCACAATAGGATATACCTATCCTTTTCCGGCCTTTACCCAATCCTTTTCTCCCTTACCGGCATCTCTTACATCCAGGCTATGCCGATGATCTGGAGGGTCTTATATACCCTTGAAAGGATCATCGAGCAGGAAGGGATTGACCTAGGAATGTCGGAGTTGGCTGAGATGTATGATCTCACAACGTTTGGATCCCACCGATATTTGTTTAAACGAAAACCTGGTGAAGAACACCCCATTTTTAAAGCCACCAAGAACGATACAAACTGGAAACGACGCTTTTTCTTTGTCAGAAGAGACTCTATCCCGGATGGAAAGGATTTGCCAAGGAAATGGAGCACTCATGGTAGGATAGGAGGATCCTTAGAAGGATCACTAAGTAAGCTCATTTCTGATAACGATTACTAATATGCTTTTGTTTCTTTTGTACAGCTATCACATTCTCGCATATTATTCCTTCAGCTGCCACCAAGGGGAGACTTGCTGCTTTTAGAAAACTTGGTCCTGAAACAAGATCATTCAAGACAATCACCCAGGATTCTCAAGAGGTATCCTCAGGCTCTGTCACCATGTCAAGTACATATCCTGTTCTTTTTATATTCAAATATTTAAATAAATAGTTATATATGAATAGAATAAGGACACTTATCTGTTTTGGGTGTGTAGGCGCTGGAAAGTCATCAAGATCTACTTCCAAATTTAGTGTCACTGAGCTTGAAACCGTACGATCCTCCAAGAAGAAGCTTCCTGCCAGCCCAACTGCTTCGATCCCCAAGGCACCCGTTAAAGGAAGGGGTGGCAATAAAAGAAAAGCCTCTGAAGCTGAGGATCTGCAAGGTCTGCCCTTGATTCGCCACCAGTTCCTTGAATACTTCATTGATGTAAGGATCCTTATCCTTGCTTTAGGTATCCAGCTTATTTGAGGATCACCCGTTCTTGAACAGTTCTTTATCTTCTTTACAGAAATTTGTTGAGATCGAAGACTACGTTGGGCATGTCGAGGAGCAGGACAAGAATATTGCTGACCTCCAACAAGTCGCATTGCTTAAGGATCTTAAGATTGCTGACCTCCAAAAGGACCTCCAAAATGCCAAAGCTGAAACGGCCAAGGTTCTGATCAATGCTGATTACGAGAAGCATGGGATCACCCAGGATGCGAAAGTCTCTACTGCCATAGCGATGTACAAGACCAAATTACAGATGGCCTTGGAAGCTCAGGATCCTGACTTCGACAGGAGCAACTGGGATGCGGAAGGCTGGAAGGCAAGGCTGGCTGAATTGGAGGATGATGAAGAGGCTGAGGAGGTTTTGGTGATCGAAGCTGGAGGCAGTGGGAAGGATCATGGTGGTAAAGCTAGTGGAGCTGGAGGGAATGAAGATGCAGCGAAGGTGTAGGCTGCATGATTGGGCAATGATGGACATTTCTAGACGTAGCCAGAGCCCAATTTTTTTAGTTTGGTTATGGTTTTTTGTTTTGATGATGTTTTGATAAACAATGGTTGGTCTGTATTTGAACAATAGTAATTAGGGTTGAGGATCATGGATGATCCTTTGAACAATAGGTAGGATTACAAATGGTGGAGGGATCCTCTGTTTGGGGGATGAAGCCATTGTGATCCTGCCGTCTTTAATTTCCTGCACTTGTTAGACGTATGAACAATGGACACCCTTTGCCAACCCATGTGGACGGGCCACGTTTTGCTGGTAGAAACGTGGGTTGGCAATTTTGACAACCTTAAAAGGGTTTAAACTTTTGTGAATAAAATGACTTTAACTTTTTGGCTATATCCTGTGTTGATATCCTTATTGTTATTTTTTTTTTCAATCTATTGTGATATTCATGTCGTTTAAATTTATCAAGTAAGGAAAAAAATTTAAAAAATATCCCTTAAAAGCTAAGGATATGATCACGGATCACATAAAAAATAGTTTAAGGATCATAAGTTTAGTTGTCAAAGGATAAGTGTCACTTAAATACATAATGAATAAAATCAAAACAGTTAAGGATCATACCTGAGAATCCAAGTTAGGATCCTATCCTTTAACACTTAAAATTAGGATAACCCAAGATACAAAGCTTAGTTGAAAGTAAGGACCAAGAATCCTTGGTCATTTATCTTCACAAACCTGAAAGAAGATATTACTTGGGACTGAGCCAATATAAGATGAATGTTAGTAATTGGGGAGAAGCCCAACAATTCTGGGAACAAGCCCAATATACTGGGGACGAGCCCAAAAGATAACTGGGGACAAGCCCAAAGGATAACTGGGGATAAGCCCAAAGTATAACTGGGGACAAGCCCAAAGGATCGTATGTAAACTGGAGTATGGCCCTCACTGGCGACTATCCAAACTTAATGACATGAAAATGCCAAAACCTTAGCTAACGTGAAAACTTTAGAAACCTTAGGAACGGATGTATGGTACGTCTACCATTATACGTAGGATCCTGAATATAGCCAGTACAATGAAATTGTCAGCCCCTAAAGCGGGTACTGGTCCCATTGCCATGAACTGTACCAGGATCATCGTGCGCTACTGGCGAAACTGGGGACAGGCCTAAACTGGGGACTAGCCCAAATGACTGGATACTTCTGTGGATACTCAATTCTCAGTTAAGGATACTTGAACCTTCAAAACTCAGAATCAAGGAAAAGGAGGATAAAGGATGCAGGATCCTTATCCTTGTAAGGGAATAAAAAGAATGAAATAGTTTGAGATTGGAATGTTACCAGAAAGAGGATCATCTGTCAGTAGGGATCCTTCAAGGATACTTGTCTGGTAAGGATCACGGATCATGGTCACATGAAATATTTCTTCAAATGGACAGCATTCCAAGCTCTTGGTAGCAAATCACCTTCCATTGTTAGCAATCGATATGCCCCCTTTCCTGCTTCAGCTTCAATCAAATAGGGGCCTTCCCACTTTGGTGCTAGCTTTCCATCAGCAGGATTGGTGGTGTTTTGAAATGTTTTCCTTAATACCATATCCCCAACTTGGAATTTCCTGAGCCGGACATTTTTGTTGTAAGCTCCAGCCATCCTTTGTTGATAACTGGTCATCCTTATCCTTGCTAAATCCCTGATTTCTTCTATAGTATCCAAGTCTTGAATCAAGTTTTCAGCATTTTCTTCAGGATCACGAATGCTTGTTCTTGCAGTTGGAACCACCATCTCTGTATGGATCACTGATTTTGCCCCAAATACCAAAGAGAATGGAGTTTGGCCTGTAGCATTCTTGGGAGTTGTCCTATCAGCCCAAAGCACATAAGGTGGTTCTTCTGCCCATTTTCCTTTCTTGGATCCAAGCTTCTTCTTCAAGTTGTTGATGATGATCTTGTTGGATGCCTCTGCCTGACCATTAGCTTGTGGATGGACTGGTGTTGATGTTATCATCTTAATCCCCCAACTGTCACAAAAGTTAGTGGTTCTATTCCCAATAAATTGGGATCCATTATCACAAATAATCTCGGAAGGGATACCAAATCTAGTAATAATGTTTCTTTTAATAAAGGATATAACTTCCTTTTCTCTGACTTGAGCAAAGGCTTCAGCCTCTATCCACTTAGAGAAGCAATCAGTCATAGCAAGCATTAATACTTTTCCACCAGGTGCCTTAGGAAGCTTTCCAACTATATCCATTCCCCATCTCATGAATGGCCAAGAAGAGGATATAGGATGCAAGAGCTCTGCTGGTTGGTGAAGGATATTACTATGCCTCTGACAAGGATCACACTTCTTGGCATACTCCACAGCATCCTTTTTCATGGTTGGCCAATAGTATCCTGTCCTCAGGATCCTTGGGAATAATGCCCTGCCCCCAGTGTGGTTTCCACAATCTCCTTCATGGAAATCCTTTTGGACTTCTTGAATTTCAGGATCCTCAATGCATCTTAAATATGGTCCTGCAAGAGATCGTTTATACAACATATTATTTAATATTGTAAATTGAGATACCTTAATTTTGAAAGCCCTTGGGTTTTCTCCTTTAGGGATTTCTCCATGTTGTATGTATCTTATGATTGGAAGTATCCATGATCCTGAATGAGATTGGGTATTATCACTAGGGATGATTGCAGAATCTTCTCCTATCTCCATAGCTACATGATCCTTGATAGCAGGGGTCAGGATATGGATAATAGGGATCTTGATATCCTCAGGAATCTTCAAAGATGATCCTAGATTGGCTAATGCATCATCTTCTGCATTCTCTTCCCTTGGTACCTGTGTCAAACTAAAGGATACAAAAGAGAGTGCCAATTCTTTGACTATCTCCAAATATTTGATTAGCTTTTCACCTTTAACATCATAAGATCCATTAAATTGATTAGTGATTAATAAGGAATCTACATGTACCTCAAGATACCTGATGCTCATGTGCTTTGCAATTTGCAAACCAGCTATCAAGGCTTCATATTCAGCCTCATTGTTGGTAGTTTGAAATTCACAAGCTATAGAGTGGGGTATTATGTCCCCCTGTGGCGATTTTAGTAGTATTCCAAGCCCTGTACCATTTACATTGGAGGATCCATCAGTGAACAGTATCCAAGGATCCTTGGTTTCTTCAAGCTGTTGGACTTCTAGTTCAGCCTCCTTTTGCAAATCACTACTAAAATCTGCCACAAAGTCAGCTAAGGCTTGGGATTTAATGGCAGTCCTTGGTTCATATCTTATATCATATGCACTCAACTTCACTGCCCACTTAGCCATCCTTCCTGACATTTCAGGTTTCCTGAGAACATTCTTAATTGGGAAATTAGTTTTAACAATAATGGCATGAGTCTCAAAATAATATCTTAATTTAGTAGATGCCATAATTAATGCAAGGATAAGTTTTTCTAAATGTGAATACCTGGATTCAGCATCAAGTAAGCTCTTACTTACATAGTAAACAGGATGTTGTGTACCTTGGTGATCCTTAACAAGGACCGCACTTACTGCGTTTGAGGATACCGCCAAGTATAAGGATAACACATCTCCCTTTTCTGGTTTCATCAAGGCTGGGGCTAAGGATAGGTAATCCTTGAGAGCTTTAAGGGCACTTTCATGCTTCTCAGTCCATTCAAATTTCTTGTTCTTCCTCAGGATGTCAAAGAACTCCTTGCATTTTTCTGAGGATTTGGATATGAATCTGTTCAAGGCTGCAATCCTGCCAGTCAACCTTTGCACATCCTTAGAATTGGCAGGAGATTTGATATTCACAATAGCCTTAATTTGCTCCGGGCTTGCTTCGATGCCCCTCTTTGTCACCATATATCCTAAGAATTTAACTGCCTTTACACCAAGATGACACTTAGAAGGATTATGTTTCATATTATATTTATCAAGGATATTGAACGCTTCCTCCAAGTGTTTAAGATGATCCTCAGCTTTCTCGGACTTAACCACCATGTCATCAATATAGACTTCCATATTGTGTCCAATTTGCTCCTTGAACATCATATTGACTAGCCTTTGATAAGTAGCACCTGCATTCCTTAATCCAAATGGCATAGCAATATAACAGTATATACCAGTTGGGGTCATAAAGGCTGTATCCTCTTGATCGGATGGTTCCATCTAAATTTGTTGAAATCCAGATGAAGCATCCATAAAAGTTAACAACTCATGACCCGCGGTAGCATCCACCATGGAGTCAATGTGGGGTAATGGGAAAGGATCCTTGGGACATGCCTTGTTTAAATCTGTAAAATCGACACATACCCTCCACTTTCCATTTTTCTTTTGAACAACAACCACATTGGCTAACCATCTTGGATACATAACCTCTCTAATCATACCTGCTCGAAGTAGCTTATCTACCTCTTCCTGGATATTAGCATTTCTTTCAGGTGCAAACTTCCTCCTCTTTTGATGAATCGGCTTGAATGACCTGTCAATGCCAAGTTTGTTAGTAATTATATCTTTAGATATACCTGTCATGTCTTCATGTTTCCAGGAAAAGGTGGTTTTCCTTCTTTTGAGAAAGGATACTAGTTCCCGTTCAATATCGCTAAGGATCCCTGACCCTATGAAGATCTTGGATTCAGGATCATCAGGATCCATGAGGATTTCTTTCAAATCCTATTCTCTTGCCTCCAAGACATCTCTTGAAGGATACTTTAACTGCTATTGCTCCCTTGGTCCTGAGGCTGGTTTCATTGATGAGGTATAGCAATTCTTAGCCTCCTGTTGATCACTTTCAATTTTCACCACTCCCCATGGACTTGGAAGCTTTACACACTGATGATAGGTGGATGGGACTGCCTTCATATCATCTATCCATGGTCTGCCAAGGATAACATTACAACACGATAAGCAATCAATAACACAAAACTTTTGATAAGATTGCAATCCTTCAATATAGATTGGGAGTTTGATGTCCCCCAATGTATTCTTTGTTTCTCCACTGAATCCCACAAGTACTGAGGATCTTGGGATAATATCAGACTCTGGGATATTCATTTTCTTGGGAACATCCAGCTGAATGATGTTCTCAGAGCTTCCTCCATCTATAAGGATCCTGCGAACAAAGTGGTTAGAAATAAACAATGCAATTACAAGACCATCATGATGAGGATCCTGAATGTCAACACGATCATCCTCATCAAAAGTAAAGACTTTATCCTGGGTGACAACGGTTGTCCGGACGGGTCTGTCTCCATTATCCATCTTGGTTTCCTTAGCGTGTCTTTTTGCTGCTGAGAAGGATGTACCACAGATGTCTGATCCACCAGATATGAAATTTATAACTTGTGCATCTGCTGGAGGAGCAGGAGCCCTTTCCGGGATCCTTTCAGGATCCTGGGTCCTTGACTTCTTTCTTCCCAAGAGTTCCTTTAAATGCCCCTTGCTCAACAAGTAACCAATTTCCTTTCTAAGTGCAATACACTCTTCAGTGAGATGCCCAAAATCCTCATGATATGCACACCACTTGGATTTATCCTTTGTAGCAGCTGGTTTATCACTTTTCCTTGGCCACCTACCTTTCTCCCCTAGATTCTGCATTGCAAGGATTAGTTCATTGTTATCAACAGAAAAACAATATTCAGAAATAGGAGGATAATCCTCATTATCCTCTTCTTGTTCCACCGCGTGCACATTCTGGTTATCAGATCTATTGTAGGACTTTGATTTGTTGTTCCTGAAGTAGGATCCTTGTTTATCCTGTTTTGAGGATCCTGTCAATCTGTCCTGGATCCTTTTGTCATCCTCTAGGCGGATGAACCTAAGGGCCCTAGTCCTTACTTCATCAAGATTCCTGCAAGGTGTCATAACAAGATCATCATAGAATAATGAATCCCTAAGCAATCCCATTTTAAAGGCTTCTACAGCCGTAGCAATATCCAAATTAGGAATATCTAAGGATTCTTTACTAAACTTAGTGATATAATCTCTAAGTGATTCATTTTGACCTTGTGTTACCCTATATAAATCACTAGTTAATCGTTCAAATTTTCTACTACAAGAGAATTGACTATTGAACAAGTTAACTAAATTAGCAAATGAAGTAATAGAGTAAGGGGGAAGACTTAGCAGCCATTTAAGAGCAGATCCTGTAAGTGTGGATCCAAATCCCTTGCATAGACATGCTTCTTTCAACCTTTCAGGAATTGGATTGATCTCCATCCTCTCCCTGTACTGAGCTACATGCTCTTCTGGATCCGTTGAACCATCATATAGTTTCATTGATGGTATCTTGAATCTTTTAGGTATCTCAGCATCACATAAAGGTGGTGCAAAACGAGATATCCTATGGCTACCATCCGCAATCTCAGGAATGGGTTTAACCACTCCTGGTACACTAGATATCATATCCTTAAGCTTCTGTAGCTCCCTAGCCATGGCCTGATTGATACCTGTATCCTGCATAAAGCCATGGTTAGTGTTATATAAATTATTAAAAGTGTTACCTCCCACAGGATTCGAGTTTGGAATTGCGAATGTGAATCCATCTTGTCGAGACTCTGGCATGATTGAAGGACCTGAGGAGGCAATGGTCTGCATTGGTATGATGTCTCCTTGATGAACGTCCGAGTTCTGAAGCTGCATACTTCTCAAGGATCCTTGATTTCGAAGGAGGTTGGATCCTTGGAATTGAGATGATCCTTGAACCTGAAAGGATCCTGGGACCAGAGAGGATCTTGGGACCAAAGAGGATCCTGGGACTTGGGAGGATCCTTGGATCTGGGAGGATCCTTGGACCTGGGAGGATCCTTGTACTTGGGAGGATCCTTGTACTGCATGCATTCCCATATATCCTCCTGACGTGAAGTATCCCTGATGCTGGAGGAGGATCCTGATGGTTGAGAAGAGGATTCCTGCGGCTGGAAGTAAGAGCCAAATGCCTGACTCATTGTTATTGTTCCATAACGCCTTCCTGGTAGTTCACCCAAGTATTGCTCGTCCAGAACTGCTGAGTGTTGGGAAGTTATTACCGGAGTGTCGAAGTTCAGCGACCTTGGCATCAGAGGGGAGTGATCCTCCACTGATTTCTTCTGTTTCTTGATTTCATCGATCTCCCGGAGGATCCTTTCGTTGGTTTTATCCTGCTCTAGTGCATGATTCCTCATCTGCAAAATCAGGGCATAGAGATCATTAGTAGTAGGATTAGTTGAAACAGAAGAAGTAGGTGGTTTTTGGAAAATAGGAGTTGGTTTCTTCGCAGCATTCTCAGCATTCTTCTGGGATCCCGAAGGTGGTGGAGGCAAAGGAGGAACGCCTTGTGAAGAACTGAATGAGGGCATCAAACTTGAAGTATTCTTCACTGAGGAAGCCATCTGTTTGGTTGTAGCAAACCGAAATGACCACGAAAACACGAATCTTTCTAGGAATTAAGCACCAATCGCCCCACGGTGGCCGCCAAACTGTTTTGGTCAAAAATCAAGCAGTGACAATGTAACCAAACTTTCTATTGTGAGGTATGATGCTTGAATTGATGAACAACAATAAGGATCACTATGAAATGTAATGGACAAGTGACACGAAGATTTATACGAGGAAAAAGCCCTTGATCAATGAATGATCTCCGGCATAAAAAACCTCGGGTGATGGAAACTACCGATCACCAACTCAAATTAAACAAGAAATGTATTACAACTTCGGATGATAGCGAGCTAAGTACAAGGATCACTATAGTGTATTGTGTAGAAAATGTGTGTAATCGCCAAGTGTGTTAGCGAGAGCTGATGAGAGCAGTCGTATGAGTGTGTGTTTGTAGCCAAAAATAGCTAAGTGTTCTAAAAAATAGCTCGCTACCCCCTTAAAATTAGAAAATATCTAGCCTAACTAACATTCCGCAAAGGGTGCAAGTCCTCCACGACTCCACAACGTCCATTTCTGGCCAAGCACGTGCGGAATAGACTTAGAATATTCTCCAGGAATATCGCCAAGACCAAGTCCAAGTTGATACTCCTGCAAAACAATTACGAATTCAAAGTAGACAATCGTTAGTACAGTAATCCTTATAGTGATCCTTGATCCTGATCCTGCAACACTTCTGAGGATCACTACTTCAGACAGAATTGAGGATCACTAAACCCAACAGTAAATAAGGATCACTGATCATTTAGAAATCCACCCCTAACAGAAACTATGAAAAGTAAATATATACAAACATTCTTTTTGCGAGTTTCGAGGGTAAGAGAATCATATCAGTGTACGGTCATGCGAAAACGCTCTTGTTGTTCTTTTTGTTAACATTTTTATAAACATCCTATAACGATTATCGGTATTGTTATCCATGTAAGCTCAACTTATCATATATAATCATGGCAAGGGGATACGTTAAGGTATGGTTTATACTTACCGACCGGTGTTCATCCACATCACGACACATTCCCGTATCAAGCTATGCACGAGAGTTCATCTTACTGGTGAGTATACCATTTATCATCTGTTTTGACGTATATGAAAATGTGAGAAACTCACTTATTTTGATGAAAACAAGCCCTATGTGATAGAATCACTTATTGATGAGGAACTTGATTTTCAGATGCATGAGGGCACAGGAGCAAGTCCGTGAACAGGTCAGTACTTTCGTACAGCAAAGAGACGAACTTGACTCCCGGATAAATGTGATATATTATCACTTATTTTGTGGAGATGTGATTGTTGATCACTTATTGAGGTCGTATGCAGTATGTACACGTATGTATGATATCATGGAAGATCTAGACTTCGTCTCCGTTTGTTTCGGTAAAAGAAACAACCATGATACCTGTTATGGGTCATTTTCCGAGCGTACATATCTTGATCAATATCCTGCTTTTAATTGTTTATTTGTGACCAGGATACTGGACGGGGATATTGCTAACATCCTGGGCGATATCCTGAGGTTGCTTGAATTAACCACGTGCAGGTTAAAGGCTGGGGTTTGCTAACGGTCGGATGGACTTCATCTCCTCAAGACTCGGGCATGTTTGTTATGGGAGAGACGTTGAACCTGAAAGACTAGGTCTACAACGTTCGAGTGGGGAATATTCACTGGATCCCGGTTATTTAGGATAGTTTGTTGTCTTTGTTTTACTGTAAATAGATGGGGGCGGATCAGATTAAGGCACGCAACTTTCACATTTTCAAACACTTTCTCTCTAGCTCTCTGCAAACACTACACACAAACACTTGTATTCAAATCACATTGTAACACCTAGTTGATTCGCTCTACATCCTGCACTGTATCCTGTTATTTGAAGCAATAGAAGAACAAGGCAGCTGCGATTGTCAGCTCCCGAGGTTTTATACCGGCGATCTAGATTGATCAAGGGCTTTCCTCGTACATCACGTGTCAACCTTTACTTTTTTGCTCATTGTTTGATCACAGATACAGCTCTATATCTTGAGCCGTATCCTGAAACTGTTTTTGCAAATTGACAAACCAACATATTTTTTACAAAGTATTACTAGCACACTACCTCACAAATCTAATTTGATCACTTAATTGCTTAGGTAATTTTTGACCAAAACAATTTGGCGCCCACCGTGGGGCAAGTGGTGCTATTTTTGTTAAAAACTTTAGTAAAATCATTATTCGGTTTTCTATTGTCAAAACTTTTTTTCAATGGCTTCGAGATCAAACATGAGCTCCTCCACTATGTCTGCTACGACTTCTGCTACTACCGGTTCGGTGCTTCCACCACCTCCTTCAAGGATGTCAGTTTCTACACAACTTTCGGATGTTATCCCTACTCGGAGTGTTCAGGAATCTGCTCCCGTTTTAGCCTCTAATGATGAAATTCAAACTTTATTTGGAAGTGTGCAGGAACAAATGAGGCAGCAACAGTGTTGGTGCATACATCTGTCGTCTTCGTCTTAGGTCGAGTCTCAGTCTCGTTGCGGATCTGAAAGAGGGTGATGTCATCATCTTGGATGATGACATCATAATGATGAGGTCATCATGGCATCATCTCATAAGAGACAAAAGCATTTATGATAAGAAATTGTGATTTCGTTCATGTGTCTTAGATCTGATTTCGTTCATGGGTCAAAATGTAATTTCGCTCATATGTCAGTTACTAGTTTCGCTTATATGGCATGAGGGTGATTTCGCTTATGTGTCAAGTACATAAGAGCGAAACCCCATGAGCCTATATATAGGACATTAGAGCGAAATAATAGAATAGTTCTAGGTGTTGTCTTCCGGTAAGCCACGAAGTGCTGCCGAAGTGTTGTCTAAACGTGTAATCGCATCAGTTATCAATACAACAACAGTTAAAAGTGAATCTTGCTGAAATCGCACCAAATCATTAGTTTTCGCCTCTTGATTTGGATAGGAATTCTTCTGATAGACTCAAACAGGTCCGAATACGATCCTACAAGTGGTATCAGAGCTCAGGAGGAAGAGTTCTTGCCATTTCAGCTTCATTCATTCTGATTTTCTACACTTTCTTCAATTTTTCGAAAATTTTTACGGTAAAACCGGCTCAATTTCACACACATCACTCGAAATCATGTATTAATAAACCCTTGAAAATTTCAAAACTTAAATCGACTTAGATCTTAGATTTTTTGGGGTTTCGCTCATATGAACTCGTGCAAAAAGTGACGTCATCAGTTTGATTTCGCTCATAGGACACTTGTAATTTCGCTCTTGTGAACCATTAACCTTGATTTCGCTCATAAGACACAGTGAGGTTCCGCTTTTGTGACAACTAGGGTCTCGCTCATAGTGACACTTAGGAATTCAGCTCCAAAGTGTTTTAGTGATCAGTATTATATCAGTTCACGTGATATTTGTTTTGATATGATCAGATGTGTCAGGCCCATGTGATTATCTCGGCCCAATAGAAGTATTATATGAACATGTTTTTGTCAGTCGCATGTGAATTGGGGTTACATATTTGATAAAGTGTGTCGGTTGCATGTGATACAAAGTTAAAGTGTGGTCAAAGCAATTGTCGGTTCATTAAAGTTGTGCATGTGAGTTTGTGACAGGAAGAGTTAATCAGGTTTATGTGATTGTTTTTTAGTAGTGAAGAGGTCAAAGTAAAATCATTGCATGTGTGTCTTGATCAAATAAAATAAATGTGATGTCAGCCTAGTGAGGGTTAAGGATGTCCAATCATTTTCAATTGTTCATTGATAATTGTCGGTTGCATGTGATCTCAATTAAGTGTGCATGTGTAGTATCAGACAAATTTTTTGGACAAGTCAATAGAGGTCATCGGCACTTGTGTAGTGTAAGTGAATGACGGTTCAATCAGAAATTAATTGGTTTAATAGTTGTCGACCATTTATGAGATCAAAGTGGCATGTGATAAAGATCCAATTAAAATATATCGAGTGATCAGCCCAATTAGTTTGTTTGTCTTAAATTTGTTACATCGGCCCAAAACAGTTATACAAGATCCTCGGCCCAATCATCATTTAAAGCTTTTCAGCCCATTGATATCAAATCATTCAGCTTAATTCGATTCCAGTTGTTTGATACCGAGATTCGTTCAAGGTCGTGTGTTTTAGTGAGGTCATTGGAAAAGTTCGGTTGATTTTGATCCGGGTCATAGCAGTCCGTTCAGTGTGTCAACCTTCAGTTCGCATAGTTTTGTCAACTTTCAGTCCGCAAAGAATTTTCACCAGTTCGAGTACCAGTATTATTCTGTTAACTGATAATTCGTTTAAACTGGTCGTTTGTTTGTTTGTAAACAGGTATTTTACAAGGTGGTACAGCTCATTTGAAAATTCGAAACATGGAGAACGATTTCTATAACGCTTTTGCTAGTCCGATTACAATCACGCAGAATGCCTTACTTGAAAACGAAACGGGAACATCACAGAAACCGCCTAAGCTCTTGGATATTGATGATTACAATGTGTGGTCCGAACGCTTTGGAAATTGGGTTGAGGCGTATCATTTGGATGCTTGGGAACACACTGAGGAACCATATGTTAGACCCACAACAAATAATGTGCAGTTAACAATTCGAGAAATGAGTACGGAAGATAAAAAGAAATATCGAGAAGAGAAATTGATGGTGAGTCTGCTTCAGCAAGCAATAAAAGAAGATATCTTGATACTGCATCAACATGATGGAACTGCTTACTCAATCTGGACAGAATTGGAAGCAAAATTTGTTGGAAGTGACGATATGCTCAAAAACAAGATGTCTCTCATGAAGAAAGAGTTCGATTTATTCCGTGGTTTAAAATCTGAAAACACCAAGCAAATAATTGATAAATATTGTAACTTGGTGAGAAATATGACAAAACTTGGTATTAAAAAGGATACTGATGAATTGATTGAAAAACTTGCTGATGAGCTACCACATGAAACTTGGGGAACGTTTCTGATGATTCTGAGATCCAACAGAAAAGATTATAAAAACATGACACTGGGAGATTTCATCACCCATTTGGAAGCTCAAGAGATGGAGCAGAGAAAAATTGCCAGGATGAAGAATTATGATGGAGAACAAGATATCAGCTTGTATTACAAAGGTGGTGTTAACGAAAAGTCAATTTTTTCTCCAAAAGTCGAAACTGCTTACAGAGCAAAAGATTATTCTGAAAAGAAATCATCCCAGGGATCAAGCAGCACAAGATTTTCATCATTCTATCCAAACATTTCTGCAACAAAGAATGGAAGAAAACTTCAGTGTAATATTGTATTAAATCTTGAAAGCGATCAAGATTATTCTGAAGAAGTTGCCAAAAATCAAATGTCTTTGTTGGGAATGGTTCTAGAGTCTTATAGTAGTTTTGTGGCTGGAAAGATCGGTAATCCAATGCTCACGAAAGAAGATTACGATCAAATCGATGCCGAGGAAATGGAATTGATGGATATTAAATGGTGCATGGCCAGTGTAATGAGAAGAGCTGAGAAGTTTAAACAAATTACGGGAAGAGATGATTTCCGTGATACAAGTGTTTCAAATTTAGGCTTTAATAAATCTAAAGTTACTTGTTTTCGTTGTAGGGAAAAGGGGCATTTAAAGAGAGAGTGCAAAAATCGTGAAGCTACTGGAGCCCAGAATCCTTTTGGAAACAACGATTATCACAAAAAGGCGATTTATCATCAAATCACACCATCAGCACCGCATCAGGCACAAACTGCTCACGGGAGAGATGTGATTGAAGGTTCAAAAAGACCATGTCTAGTCAATCAGGGCAAATATGATAATTTTAGCTGGGATAAATATCTTCCAACAAACAGTAAAGTGTGTTTGGCAGAACAAGATGATGAAAAGTTGGCTGAAGGTTTCAGTTGGGATGATTTTTGCCCAGATCAAGACACTTCAAAAGTTAAAGCTTTAATTGCAAATGCTTATGATTTGAAATGTGCTGAAAAGTGCATGAAAGTCATGGAAGCCGCTGAAGCAAGACGGAGAAAGCTTGAAGAAGAGGAAGAAGAGGAAGAGACATTAAAAGCTGAAGCTAAAGCCGAGAAAAAGAGAAGAGCTGAATTTTTACAATCAAACCGAACAGTTAAAGAGGTTCCTGAATTTGAAGTCAAAATTGATGCAGAACCTGTCAAAGTTCCTGAAAAGTGCATGAACTGTGATTCTTTAATCAAGCAGAACAATGAGTTGCTGCACAATATAAACAGATTGAAAGAATCCTATGATACAATGAACAGAGAAATCAACAAGTATATTGATTCAAATGGTGAACAAGTTGTGGCAATGAATACGTTGAATATAGCATATCTGAGACAGCTGGATGATGTCAACTTTCACATAAAGAAATGTGCTGATCTAGAGTTGAAGTTAGCAACACAAAAGATAGAAACTGAAAGAGTCAACAAGTTATTAGAAAGTTACTCATGTTCTACTTTTGTTGTTGACAGGATTTATCCAGTTGTGGAGAATTTAAAGACTTTTGAAGATGTGAAGATGTTCGAAGAAAAGAAATCTGTGACAAAAGATGAAGTGAAGATTTCTGGTAAGAAACCAAGTGTGGTTTACAATAAATGTCCGCCCCCGGTCGAAAATGGATTTTTACCTCGAAATCCAAATTCTGAAAGAGTCAAAAAGGCAATAAACTTACAATGGGAGTCTGGGACGTTGGATAACTTGCCAGAAAATATTGATGTTACGTACACGTCGTCCGACACTGATCATGAGTCAAAGTTGATAAAAAGTGTGATCGATCAAGTGTTAGAAAAAGATGACAGTGAGGAGTCAAATATGGAGTTCAAACCCGAGTCAAAGTCTGAGTCCGATGCGTCAAAGTCTACAATCAAAAAGGACAAACAGGTTTATGACAAACAATTTTTGCTATCAAAATCTAATTTGAATGATGAATCGGTCAAAGTAGCATATACTTTGAAAGGCTCTGACAAATTATATTCTGATGAGAGTTTTCCAATAAGAAGTGTCAGATTTGAAATGATTCAAAAGGTTTTCAAAATCACAGAAATTAATATTTCTGAAATAAAAGATTTTAATCTTAATGGACAATCTAAACAATACACTTCAAGAGATCAACAAAGAATTAACAAGAAAATGGGTTACAATTGTGGTTACGGTTTCCAAAAGAAACCAAACCATAATCGTAATTTCAAAAAGAAAGGATTAGGTTTTATACCACCGAAAAACTATAAAAATGAAAAAATGTATAAACCAAAAACTGTATTTGTTTCAGGGAAAACGACAGAGGCTGAGAAAGAACAATCATTCAGAAATCAGACAAATCAAGAATTCCTTGCCAAGAAGCAAGAAGAGTTGAAGAAAAATGTTGTTACAAATAAGATAGAAACGAGAACCTGTTTTCAGTGCAAGATTGCTGGTCATGTTGCTAAGAATTGTCCGAAAACATTCAAACCAAAACAGGAAGTATCTGGTAAATTGAAAGAGAAAGTTGTGGAGAAAACTGAACTTACAACCAAATCATTTATTGGCTTTGAAAATTCAACCTTTGAAATTGGTGAATGTTTAAAGAATGTGGTTAAAAGAAAAGAAAATCTGATAAATCAAAAATGGGTTGTTAAGGGTTCAGGAAACAGTTCTGGTGATGAATCTGATTCCACAAAATCAGAGGAGCCACGTGTTGAGAAAAAGGTTGAAAAATCAGTTCCAACTATGAACGATGAAAATTTTCCACCGTTGTGTGCTGAAAATTTTATGAAGAAAGTTGGAGAAGTTTAAATTTCAAAATAATTTTATTCTGATAAGAAGAAATTTGATGTTGATAAGGCTTTCAACGGAACTGTAAAACACATTTTTGGAAAAATGGTCAATGGTAAGGCTAAAGGAGTAAAAGAATTTTATGCTTCGAAAAGAAATGTTCACAGGTCGGTTGAAAGAAAAGATGAAGAAGAGGTTGTTACACCCAAGGAAGGTCAGGCTTGGGTGGATATATTTTTCAAACAGTAAAAACCTGACTTGCCGGAGATCCCAAGTTGGTAATCGTGGATCATGAATCGGCATCTTTCTTTATCATGTTTAATGTTTTTTGAAAAGCAGGACTTGCCGGAACTTCCAGGTTTGTAAGCGTGGAGTAGGAATCGGCACCTTGAGAATTCAACCAACAGATGGTAAATTGGTTGAAAAGCAGGTTTATGTTGTATGTTTGTGATGTTTACAAGTGGTTCAGAATTTGGATCAGATTGATCTTATACGTGGTAAATCAGGGACATTAAGTTGTATCTGATTTCCTACAAGTAGTTGAAAAACAATGTGATGAACCAAATCCCCTAACCTACAAGTGGTAAAATCAACAAAACTTATTTTCCGGAAAAACCATTTGATTAAAACAAACTTAAGTGTTTTGAAATCAATGGGAAAATAGTTTGTTGTGAGGGGGAGTTCTGATTGTTTATGCCAAGCGGATGGAGAATTGAAGCAATTCGATATCGGTTGTCATGTTCTTGTACAGTTTGTTTTCAATTTCCTTTAAATGTTTTTGAATTTTAGGGGGAGTAAGAAGTTTTTAGAAAATCCAAAAACATTAGATAATTTGAAAAAGCCAAAAACATGATAAAATGAAAAATGAGTTTTTGTTGCATAAAAGAGGAAATGATAGTACATCAGTAGACTATCACAACATGCTAAAGAAATGGAAAGTTAAAAAAGTAATAAATGGTCTCTCTGATGATATGCCAGCAGGTTTTTACACATTTAGTAGATTGTGACGAGATATAAACCTAAAATTCAAACTTGCTTATATCGTGGGGAAACATCTCTCGGATATATGGGTAACCCCCGAAATCTTGTTTGAAAGGTCCCTCTTTCTGAGATACTAGGTCTTTATACTCAGTGATATCTGGGGTATTATCCCGGGACTTCTGATTTTGCGGAAGCAATGGCCTAGTCCCCGGAGAATACTTTCCGCATGCTTGAAACATAGCGCCGCCCTCAGTAAGCTGAGGAAACAATAAAATTGATAGTCGATGCTGTTGTAATCAAAAGATCCTCTAAAGGGGACACACCAAAAGTCGAAGCCGTCATCTCTCTGCGTTTCGAAAGATCGACCTGAGCTCTCACGGCCCTCGCAATTTAATCCCTTACAGATATCATCTGTGGTATACTCACCTGTAAGACTGAATATTGGGATCTGGATACGGAAGTATATTCTGAGGTGGGACACGCGATTGAGTTTAAGTGCTTAATACATTAATTTCGTATCTCGAAGCAGTTGAACTTTGTGTGAAAATTTAAATGGACTAGTATACTGACAATCTAAGTGAATCGTTTAGAGCTTAAAATGAAATCAAGCTTAACGGTGTTGGTGATTTGTCTCAAACACTGATATGATCCTCTTGCACAAACTCACAAAAATATTGTCTGTAAATATTTCATTTTCTGCATTTCTATTTCAGTCAAAAATCCAAAAAGATTTTAGTGTGTTTTAGCATAAATTTTGAAAAATCCAAAAAGATTTTCGACAACTGGTGTTGAAGAGCTGATTTTCAAAATTCCGAGTGCTAAACATGATGAACAAATGGTTTGGGTAAAAGTGTTTGAGAAATGTTGAAATGAAATGAGAAAAGTTTTTGCAATAAAAATGTTATTCCTGCAATTGGTAAATTAGATTTGAAAATCTTATCCACAAATTGTTATCAGAAAATTTATTTTTGGGTAGAGTTTTTGCAGGATGGCTAGTTTTCAATCCAGAGCAGGATGAAAGCCAGGTTATGATTTTGTGAATTCCAGACTACGATCCCAGCAGATTGAGAGGGGGAATCTGAAGACACCGTGTCAACATTCAAGAGAGAGAGGAGTTTGTTGATGATGAAGATAGAGACTGAGGAATCTTGCAATGACAAATACTTCAGAGGAAGATTGAAGACTGATAAAAACTGAAGATGCAAAGACTCGACACTTAAGACTCGTCAACATCTGAGGGGGAGTCTGTTGGTGCATACATCTGTCGTCTTCGTCTTAGGTCGAGTCTCAGTCTCGTTGCGGATCTGAAAGAGGGTGATGTCATCATCTCATAAGAGACAAAAGCATTTATGATAAGAAATTGTGATTTCGTTCATGTGTCTTAGATCTGATTTCGTTCATGGGTCAAAATGTAATTTCGCTCATATGTCAGTTACTAGTTTCGCTTATATGGCATGAGGGTGATTTCGCTTATGTGTCAAGTACATAAGAGCGAAACCCCATGAGCCTATATATAGGACAATAGAGCGAAATCATAGAATAGTTCTAGGTGTTGTCTTCCGGTAAGCCACGAAGTGCTGCCAAAGTGTTGTCTGAACGTGTAATCGCATCAGTTATCAATACAACAACAGTTAAAAGTGAATCTCACTGAAATCGCACCAAATCATTAGTTTCCGCCTCTTGATTTGGATAGGAATTCTTCTGATAGACTCAAACAGGTCCGAATACGATCCTACAAACAGGAAACTAACCAAATGCTGTTAAGAGAAATACAACTCTTAAAAGCTAACTCGAGTAGACCTGCTGAAGAAACTGTCACTCCTATACAGCCCAGGGCTTTGGACTTCAGTTCCGCAGTTTACACTGAGGATAACAGGGGGAATATCGTCCCAAACCATTCTCAGAATCATACCCCTAAGATACCCTCCTCGGTCAGGATGTCGACTGTGAGAAGTTCAGGATATGCTTCAGGATATGGCCAAAATCCTCTGACCGGTAATGTGTCAAATAATAATATTCTTGCTACTAACAATAATGGGTCTTTGCAGGATGCAGGTATGACGTCAACATTTACCAGGGAGCTCCAGAAATTGAAGGACATGAAATCCAGTGTACCTGGAGTGGTCCAGCCAATTCCGGAAGTATCCCAAGATAGCCACAGGATATCTCGCTTTGCGTATCCTATCTGTGATGCTGAACTCCCAAAAAGATTTCAGACTCCCAACATGAAACTGTATGACGGGGCTACGGATCCTGAAGACCACATTGCCCAGTATAGAGAACGGATGGAAATCAATCCTATCCCTCCAGATCTCAAGGAAGCATGCGTGTGCAAGGGATTCAGCTCTACCTTGACAGGATCAGCTTTGAAATGGCTGTTAAACGTCCCTCCTCACTCAATTACTTTGTTTGCTCATTTGGTTAATTTATTTAACAGTCAATTTTCTTGTAGTCGGAGTTTCGAAAAACTAACCAGTGACCTTTACAGGATAACTCAAGGATCTCAGGAATCCTTGAGAGATTATGTGAACAAGTTCAGTCGAGAATCCTTGGATATCCCACATCTTGATGTTGCAACAGCTGTGCAAGCTTTTAAGATGGGGTTGCAAAAGGATTCTCAGTTTTATCAGGATCTTGTAATGAATCCCTGCAGGAATCTCGACGAAGCTCGTAACAGGGCTTTGAGATATATCCGTTTGGAAGATGACAAGAAGATGCAAGAGAGGATGAATTCTACCTCAACCTACAAATCAACCAACAGGAAATCAGAGTCCTCATATAAGCCATATCGCTCCAAGCCATATGGCATAAATGATAACAAGAGAGTGAATGCTGTTGAAGACGAGGATCCTGAAGAATATCCTGACTTATCTGAATATTGCTTTTCTGTTAATATACCTGAGCTAATGTATACTATGCAGGGTTTAGGGGACAAAGCTAGGTGGCCTCGAAAGAACCAGCAGAAAGCTGATTGGAAGGATAAATCCAAATGGTGTGCCTTCCATGAAGACTTTGGACATATGACCGAGGATTGCATTGCTTTGAGGAAAGAAATAAGTTACCTGTTATGAAAAGGGTATCTGAAGGACTTGCTGGGAAAAAAGAAGAATAAAGGTCAGGATCCCGAGAAGGATCCAGAACGAGCGGCATCACCCCCAACAGATGCAAAGATAATTAACTTTATTTCAGGAGGATCTGACATTTGTGGGACTTCGTATTCGGCGGCTAAGAGACGTGCAAAGGAAGCTAAGAGTGAACGAGGAGACAAACCAGTCAGGATGACTACCCTCACAACTGATAAAGTGATCACTTTCGATAGTGATGACAGGGAT
The DNA here is from genome assembly GCA_030545235.1 of Helianthus tuberosus. Taxonomy (NCBI): domain Eukaryota; kingdom Viridiplantae; phylum Streptophyta; class Magnoliopsida; order Asterales; family Asteraceae; genus Helianthus; species Helianthus tuberosus. The sequence goes on along the minus strand of CM060369.1, from coordinate 183,019,593 downwards.
GCTGTTCAGGATCCTCACCATGAGGCTTTGGTAATAACATTATATGTGGCTAACCATTTTGTAGGCAGGATATTGGTGGACAACGGTAGAAATGTCAATATAATTCAGCTAGAAACATTGAAAAGGATGAATGTATCTCCAATGGACATTACTTCGAAGTCCACTGTGCTCGTTGGTTTCAGTGGAGAAGCTAGAAACACAGTGGGAGAGATAAGGTTACCAGTATATGTTGAAGGAATCAACTCGATACAACGTTTCTGTGTGATGGATTCTCTATCCTGCTATAACATCATACTGGGAAGACCATGGATTCACGATATGAAGGTTGTGCCATCGACATATCACCAATGCATCAAGATACCTACCCCTTGGGGAGTTGTCAAAGTCGATAGTGATCAGCAGGAGGCGAAAGAATGTTACTCATCCTCGATGAAATCCTCAATCAAGACTAGTGCAGCATAGCAATTAAAGATGCGGTCCCAGGATATCGTATAGGATCCGAAGCAGGATGTGAAGAAAATTATCCTGGATCAGGATAATCCTAATATCACGGTGCTCGTAGGAACCAATATCCCTCAGGATATTGAAAAACAGTTAACTAACTTTTTGAAATGCAGGACGTCAACGTTTGCATGGAAGCATGAGGATATGACGGGTATATCCAAAGATATTGTTAGGGGTGGATTTCTAAGTAATCAGTGATCCTTAATTGCCGCTGGGCTTAGTGATCCTTACTTCTGTATGAATTGGTGATCCTCAGAAGTGCTTCAGGATCAGGATCATGGATCACTATAAGGATCCTTGTACTAACGATTGTCTACTTTGAATTCGAAACTATTTTGCAGGAGTATGAGCTTGGACTTGGTCTTGGCGATATTCCTAGAGTATATTCCTTGAAGTATTCCGCACGTGCCTGGCCAGAAGTGGACGTTATGGAGTCGTGGAGGACTTGCACCATTTGCGGAATGTTAGTTAGAATAGATATTTTCCATTTTTAAAGGGGTAGCGAGCTAATTAGAAAACACTTGGCTATACATGCACTCGTACAACTGCTCTCACCAGCTCTCGTTAACTCACTTGGCGATTACACATTTTCATACACAATACACTATAGTGATCCTTGTACTTAGCTCGCTATCATCCAAAGTTGTAACACATTTCTTGTTTAATTTGAGTTGGTGATCGGTAGTTTCCATCACCCGAGGTTTTTTATGCCGGAGATCATTCATTGATCAAGGGCTTTTTCCTCGTATAAATCTTCGTGTCACTTGTTCATTACATTTCAAAGTGATCCTTATAGTTGTTCATCAATTCAAGCAACATATCCCACAACAGAAAGTTTGGTTACATTATCATTGCTTGATTTTTGACCAAAACAGTTTGCCGCCCACCGTGGGGCAATTGGTGCTTCATTCCTAGAAAGATTCATATTTTCGTGGTCATTTCGGTTCGCTACAACCAAACAGATGGCTTCTTCAGCAAAGAACGCTTCAAATTTGATGCCCTCATTCAGTTCTTCACAAGGCGTTCCTCCTTTGCCTCCACCACCTTCTGGATCCCAAAAGAATGCTGAGAATGCTGTGAAGAAACAAACCCCCATTTTTCAAAAACCACCAACTTCTTCTGTTTCAACTAATCCAACTACTAATGATCTTTATGCTCTGATTTTGCAGATGAGGAATCATGCACAAGAGCAGGATAAAACCAACGAAAGGATCCTCCGGGAGATCGATGAAATCAAGAAACAGAAGAAATCAATGGAGGATCACTCCCCTCTGATGCCAAGGTCGCTGAACTTCGACACTCTGGTCATAACTTCTCAACACTCAGCAGTTCTGGACGTGCAATACTTGGGTGAATTACCAGGAAGGCGTTATAGAACAGCAACTATGAGTCAGGCATTTAGCTCTTACTTCCAGCCTCTGGGATCCTCTTCTCAACCATCAGGATCCTCCTCTCAGCATCAGGGATACTTCACATTAGGAGGATATTTGGGAATGCATGCAGTACAAGGATCCTCCCAGGTACAAGGATCCTCCTAGGTCCAAGGATCCTCCCAGGTCCAAGGATCCTCCCAGGTCCAAGGATCCTCCCAGGTAAAAGGATCCTCCCTTGCCCCAGGATCCTCTCTGGCCCTAGGATCCTCTCTAGTCCTAGGATCCTCTCTGGTCCCAGGATCCTCTCTGGTTCCAGGATCCTCTCAGGTTCAAAGATCATCTCAACTCCAAGGATCCAACGTCCTTCAGGATCAAGGACTCTTGAGAAGTATGCAGCCTCAGAACTCGGACGTTCATCAAGGAGACTTCATACCAATGCAGACCATTGCTCCCTCTGGTCCTTCAACCATGCCAGAGTCTCGTCAATATGGATTCACATCTGCAATTCCAAACATGAATCCTCCAATGGAGGTAACATTTTTAATAATTCATATAACACTAACCATGGCTTTATGCAGGATACAGGTATCAATCAGGCCATGGCTAGGGAGCTACAGAAGCTTAAGGATATGATATCCAGTGTACCAGGAGTGGTTAAACCCATTCCTGAAATTGCGGATGGTAGCCATAGGATATCTCGTTTTGCACCACCTTTATGTGATGCTGAGATACCTAAAAGGTTCCAGGTACCATCAATGAAGCTCTATGATGGTTCAACGGATCCAGAAGAGCATGTAGCTCAGTACAGGGAGAGGATGGAGATCAATCCAATTCCTGAAAGGTTGAAAGAAGCATGTCTATGCAAGGGATTTGGATCCACACTTACAGGATCTGCTCTTAAATGGCTGCTAAGTCTTCCCCCTTATTCTATTACTTCATTTGCTAATTTAGTTAACTTGTTTAATAGTCAATTATCTTGTAGTATAAAGTTTGAACGGTTAACTAGTGACCTGTATAGGGTAAAACAAGGTCAGAATGAATCACTTAGAGATTACATCACTAAATTTAGCAAACAATCCTTAGATATTCCTAACCTGGATATTGCTACGGCTGTAGAAGGCTTTAAAATGGGATTACTTAGGGATTCATTATTCTATGATGATCTTGTTATGATATCTTGCAGGAATCTTGATGAAGTAAGAACTAGGGACCTTAGGTTCATCCGCCTAGAGGATTACAAAAGGATCCAGGATAGATTGACAGGATCCTCAAAACAGGATAAGCAAGGATCCTACTTCAGGAACAACAAATCCAAGTCCTACCACAAATCTGACAACCAGAATGTGCATGCAGTGGAACAAGAAGAGGATGATGAGGATTATCCTCCTATTTCTGAATACTGTTTTTCTGTTGATAACAACGAGCTAATCCTTGCAATGCAGAATCTAGGTGAGAAAGCTAGGTGGCCAAGGAAAAGCGATAAACCAAGTGGTGTGCATATCATGAGGATTTCGGGCATCTCACTGAAGAGTGCATTGCACTTAGAAAGGAAATTGGTTACTTGTTGAGCAAGGGGCATTTGAAAGAGCTTTTGGGACGAAAGAAGTCAAGGGTTCAGGATCCTGAAAGGATCCCAGAAAGGGCTCCTGCTCCTCCAGCAGATGCACAAGTCATAAATTTCATATCCGGTGGATTAGACATCTGTGGTACATCCTTTTCGGCAGCAAAAAGACATGCTAAGGAAACCAAGATGGACAACGGAGACAGACCTGTCCGGACCTCTGTTGTCACCCAGGATAAAGTCATTACTTTTAATGAGGATGATCGTGTTGACATCCAGGATCCTCATCATGACGGTCTTGTAATTACATTGTTTATTTCTAACCACTTTGTTCGCAGGATCCTTATAGATGGAGGAAGCTCTGTGAACATCATTCAGCTTGATGTTCTCAAGAAGATGAATATCCCGGAATCTGATATCATCCCAAGATCCTCAGTACTTGTGGGATTCAGTGGGGAAACAAAGAATACATTGGGGGACATCAAACTCCCAATCTATATTGCAGGATTGCATTCTTATCAAAAGTTTTGTGTTATAGATTGTTTATCATGTTGTAATGTTATCCTTGGCAGGCCATGGATACATGACATGAAGGCAGTCCCATCCACTTATCATCAATGTGTAAAGCTTCCAAGTCCTTGGGGAGTGGTGAAAATTGAGAGTGATCAACAGGAGGCTAAAAACTGCTATACCTCGTCAATGAAGCCGGCCTCAAGACCAAGGGAGCAATAGCAATTAAACTATCCTTCAAGAGATGTCTTGGAGGCAAGAGAACATGATTTGAAAGAAATCCTCATGGATCCTGAATCCAAGATCTTCATAGGATCAGGGATCCTTAGCAACATCGAACAGGAGCTAGTATCCTTCCTTAAAAGAAGGAAATCCACCTTTGCCTGGAAACATGAAGACATGACAGGTATATCTAAGGATATAATTACTCATAAACTTGGCATTGACAGGTCATTCAAGCCTATCCATCAAAAGAGGAGGAAGTTTGCACCTGAGAGGAATACTATTATCCAGGAGGAGGTAGATAAGCTACTTCGAGCAGGTATGATCAGAGAGGTTAAGTATCCAAGATGGTTAGCCAATGTGGTAGTTGTTCAAAAGAAAAATGGAAAGTGGAGGGTATGTGTCGATTTTACTGATTTAAACAAGGCATGTCCCAAGGATCCTTTCCCATTACCCCACATTGATTCCATGGTGGATGCTACCGCGGGTCATGAGTTGTTGACTTTTATGGATGCTTCATCTGGATTTCAACAAATTCAGATGGAACCGTCTGATCAAGAGGATACGGCCTTCATGACCCCAACTGGTATATACTGTTATATCGCTATGCCATTTGGATTAAGGAATGCAGGTGCTACTTATCAAAGGCTAGTCAATATGATGTTCAAGTAGCAGATTGGACACACTATGGAAGTCTATATAGACGACATGGTGGTTAAGTCCAAGAAAGCTGAGGATCACCTTAAAGACTTAGAGGAAGCATACAATATCCTTGATAAATATAACATGAAACTTAATCCTTCCAAGTGTCATTTTGGTGTTAAGGTAGGTAAATTCTTAGGCTATATGGTGACAAAGAGGGGCATTGAAGCAAGTCCAGAGCAAATCAAGGCTATTGTGAATATCAAATCTCCTGCCAATGCTAAGGATGTACAGAGATTGCCAGGCAGGATCGCAGCCTTGAACAGATTCATATCCAAATCCTCAGAAAAGTGCAAGGAATTCTATGACATCCTGAGGAAGAACAAGAAATTTGAATGGACAGAGAAGCATGAAAGTGCCCTTAAAGCTCTTAAGGATTACCTATCCTCAGCCCCAGCCTTGATGAAACCTGAAAAGGGAGATGTGTTATCCTTATACTTGGCGGTATCCTCGAAAGCAGTAAGTGCGGTCCTTGTTAAGGATCACCAATGTACACAACATCCTGTTTACTATGTAAGTAAGAGTTTACTTGATGCTGAATCCAGGTATTCACACTTAGAAAAACTTATCCTTGCATTAATTATGGCATCTTCTAAATTGAGACATTATTTTGAAACTCATGCCATTGTTGTTAAGACTAATTTTCCAATTAAGAGAGTTCTCAGGAAACCTGAAATGTCAGGGAGGATGGCTAAATGGGCAGTGAAGCTTAGTGCATACGATATAAGATATGAACCAAGGACTGCCATCAAATCCCAAGCCTTAGCTGACTTTGTGGCAGATTTTAGTTGTGATTTGCAAAAGGAAGCTGAGTTAGAAGTCCAACAACTTGAAGAGACTAAGGATCCTTGGATACTCTTCACTGATGGAGCCTCTAATGTGAAAGGAACAGGGCTTGGAATACTACTAAAATCGCCACAGGGGGACATAATACCCCACTCCATAGCTTGTGAATTTCAAACTACCAACAATGAGGCTGAGTATAAAGCCTTGATAGCTGGTTTGCAAATTGCTAAGCATATGAGGATCAGGTACCAAGGGAAGAGAATGCAGAAGCTGATGCATTAGCTAATCTAGGATCATCTTTGAAGATTCCTGAGGATATCAAGATCCCTATTATCGATATCCTGACCCCTGCTATCGAGGATCATGCAGCTATGGAGATAGGTGAAGATTCTGCAATCATCCCTAGTGATGATACTCAATCTCATTCAGGGTCATGGATCCTCCCAATCATGAGATACATACAACATGGAGAAATTCCTACAGGAGAAAACCCAAGGGCTTTCAAAACTAAGGTATCTCAATTTACAATATTAAATAATATGTTGTATAAACGATCTCTTGCAGGACCATATCATAGATGCATTGAGGATCCTGAAATCCAAGAAGTCCTAAAGGATTTCCATGAAGGAAATGCTGAAAACTTGATTCAAGACTTGGATACTATAGAAGAAATCAGGGATTTAGCAAGGATAAGGATGGCCAGTTATCAACAAAGGATGGCTGGAGCTTACAACAAAAATGTCAGGATCAGAAAATTTCAAGTTGGGGATATGGTATTAAGGAAAGCATTTCAAAATGCCACCAATCCTGCTGATGGAAAACTAGCACCAAAGTGGGAAGGCCCCTATTTGATTGAAGCTGAAGCAGGAAAGGGGGCATACCGATTGCTAACAATGGAAGGTGATTTGCTACCAAGAGCTTGGAATGCTGTCCATTTGAAGAAATATTTCATGTGATCATGATCCGTGATCCTTACCAGACAAGTATCCTTGAAGGATCCCTACTGACAGATGATCCTCTTTCTGATTCTGAGTTTTGAAGGTTCAGGTATCCTTAACTAAAGATTGAGTATCCACAGAAGTATCCAGTTATTTGGGCTTGACCCCAGTTATTTGGGCTTGACCCCAGTCATTTGGGCTAGTCCCCAGTTTGGGCATGTCCCCAGCTTCGCCTGTAGCGCATGATGATCCTGGTATAGTTCATGTCAATGGGACCAGTACTCGCTTTAGGGGCTGACAATTTCATTGTACTGGCTATATTCAGGATCCTACGTATACTGGTAGACGTACCATACATCCGTTCCAAAGGTTTCTAACGTTTTCACGTTAGCTAAGGTTTTGGTATTTTCATGTCACTAAGTTTGGATAGTCGCCAGTAAGGGCCATACTCCAGTTTACACACGATCTTTGGGCTTGTCCCCAGTTATCCTTTGGGCTTGTCCCCAGTTATCCTTTGGGCTTGTCCCCAGTTACTAACTTTCATTTTATATTGGCTTAGTCCCAAGTTATATCTTATTTCAGGTTTGTGAAGATAAATGACCAAGGATTCTTGATCCTTACTTTCAACTAAGGTTTGTATTTTGGTTATCTTGATTATAAATGTTAAAGGTTAAGATCCTAACTTGGATTCTCAGGTATGATCTTTAACTATTTTGATTTTATTCATCATTTATGTGATTGACCCTTATCCTTTGACAATTGAACTTATGATCCTTAAACTATGTTACTTTTCAGAACTTATAAATTATGGGTTATGTGATCCTTGATCATATCCTAAACTTTTTGGCACATTTCTTAAATTTTTTCTCTACTTGATAAGTTTAAAAAAAATGAACATCACAACAATTGGAAAGTAAAGTATTAACAAGGATATCAACACAGGATAAGCCAAAAAGTTAAAGTTATTTTATTCAAAAAAGATCAAACCCTTCTAAGTTGTCAAAATTACCTACCCCGAGCATCTACCAGCAATACGTGGCCCGTCCGCTGGGGTAGGTAAAGGGTGTCCATTGTTCATAGGTCTAACAAGTGCAGGAAATTAAAGACGGAAGGATAACAAGTGGCTTCATCCCCCAAACAGAGGATCCATCCACCACCCATTATCCTGCCTATTGTTCAAAGGATCATCCATGATCCTCAACCCTAATTACTATTGTTTAAGTACAGACCAACCATTGTTCATCAAAACATCATCAAAACAAAAACCATAACCAAACTAAAAAAATGGGCTCCGGCTACGTCTAGAAATGTCCTTCATCGCCCATTCAAGCAGCCTACACCTTCGCTGCATCATCATCCCCTCCAGCTCCAGTATCATTTGCATGATCCTTGCCACTGCCACTAGCTTCAATTGCCAGAACCTCATCAGCCTCATCCTCATCCTCCAATTCAGTCAGCCTGGCCTTCCAGCCTTCCACGTCCCAGCTGCTCCTATCAAAGGCAGGATCCTGAGCTTCTTGAGCCATCTGTAGCTTGGTCTTGTACATGGCAATGGCGGCGGAGACCTTAGCATCATGTGTGATCTCGTGCTTCTCATAGTCAACATTGATTTGGGTTGCAACTATCTGAGCTTCAGCATCGTTGAGATCCTTTTCAAGGGAAGCAATCTTGTGATCCTTGAGCACCGCCACCTTTTGGAGATCGGAGTATTTCTCCTCAAGCTCTTCAACATTCCCCACGTAGTCCTCTATCTCAGCAAATTTCTACAAAGAAGACAATGTAAAGATTAGAGTCAAGTGATCTTCAAGTGGATAGGATAACTAAGCTGAGTCAGTGATCCTTACATCATTGAAGTACTCAAGGAATTGATGGCGGATCAGGGGCAGGCCTTGTAGGTTGTCAGCTTCGGGAGTCTTCCTTTTCTTTCCACCTCTTCCCTTCGAAGCGGTTGCCTTGGGGATAACGATGGATGGGCTAGCAGCAGATTGTTTCTTGGAGGATCGAACAGTGTCAAGCTCAATGACGCTGAATTTGGAGGCAGATCTTGATGATTTTCCAGCGCCTACACACCCAAAACAGATAAGTATCCTTATCCTATCTCTTTTTAACTATTTATTCAAACATTTAAATATAAAAAGTACAGGATACTTACTTGACATAGTGACAGAACCTGAGGATACCTCTTGAGAATCCTGGGTGTTTGTTTTGAATGATCTTGTGGCAGGATCAAGTTTTCTAAAAGCAGCGAGTCTCCCCTTGGTGGCAGCTGAAGGAATAATATGCGAGAATGTGATAGCTGTACAAAAGAAACAGAAGCATATTAGTAATCATCATCAGAAACGAGCTTACTCAGTGATCCTTCTAAGGATCCTCCACCCTACCATGGGTGCTCCACTTCCTTGGCAGATCCTTTCCATCCTGGATAGAATCCTTTCTGACGAAGAAGAATCTCCGTTTCCAGTTGGTATCATTTTTAGTGGCCTTAAAGATGGGATGTTCTTCACCGGTTTTACGCTTGAATAGATATCGGTGGAATCCAAAGGTTGTGAGATCATACATCTTAGCTAATTCTGACATTCCCAAGTCAATTCCTTCTTGCTCAATGATCCTTTCAAGGGTATATAAGACCCTCCAGATCATTGGCATAGCTTGAATATAGGAGATGCTGGTGAGGGAGAAAAAGGATTGGGTGAATTCAGGGAAAGGATACGAATATCCTATTGTGAAAGGTGTGACTGGGAAAGCTACCCAAGTTTCAGAAACATGATCGCTTAAAACGGTGGGATCGAACGGTTTGAAAATGGTGTTCGCCGGAAAGCAGTGTCGGATCCTGTCTATTTGTGGATCAGAGAAACAACATATTTCTTTCACCGAATCTTCAATGATCCCGTGGCTCTTGAAAGGACTGTCCTTATGATCCTTGGCTGGTGAGGATCTTAGCATCATCTTGAAGAAGGTGAAGAAAGAAGGAGCAGAGAAAGAAAACGTAAAGAAGGAAGAGGAAGAGAAATACATGCTTGGTCTTCGGATATGAATTTAAAGGGAGTTACTCTTGATTTTAAATACAGATTGATCTCTATCTCTAACTCCTATTTATAATGATGATTCTACAGGATAGTCACCTCAGTGACGTCATGTTTGCAACGGCTAGTCCGATTATAACGGCTAGTTATCCGTTGGTTAAATGCGGATAAGAACAAAATATAACTCATTTATTTACATAATTACTCCTTATATTTTGGGGGCAATTGTTAGGGGTGGATTTCTAAGTAATTAGTGATCCTTAATTGCCGCTGGGCTTAGTGATCCTTACTTCTGTATGAATTGGTGATCCTCAGAAGTGCTTCAGGATCAGGATCATGGATCACTATAACGATCCTTGTACTAACGATTGTCTACTTTGAATTCGAAACTGTTTTGCAGGAGTATGAGCTTGGACTTGGTCTTGGCGATATTCCTGGAGTATATTCCTTGAAGTATTCCGCACGTGCCTGGCCAGAAGTGGACGTTATGGAGTCGTGGAGGACTTGCACCATTTGCGGAATGTTAGTTAGAATAGATATTTTCCATTTTTAAAGGGGTAGCGAGCTAATTAGAAAACACTTGGCTATTTTTGGCTATACATGCACTCGTACAACTGCACTCACTAGCTCTCGTTAACTCACTTGGCGATTACACATTTTCATACACAATACACTATAGTGATCCTTGTACTTAGCTCGCTATCATCCAAAGTTGTAACACATTTCTTGTTTAATTTGAGTTGGTGATCGGTAGTTTCCATCACCCGAGGTTTTTTTATGCCGGAGATCATTCATTGATCAAGGGCTTTTTCCTCATATAAATCTTCGTGTCACTTGTTCATTACGTTTCAGAGTGATCCTTATTGTTGTTCATCAATTCAAGCATCATATCCCACAACAGAAAGTTTGGTTACATTGTCATTGCTTGATTTTTGACCAAAACATACATCATCACTCACAAGCTTGGAATTGACAGATCATTCAAGCCCGTTCAGCAAAAAAGAAGGAAATTTACTCCTGAGCAGAATACGATTATCCAAGAGGAAGTGGAAAGACTGTTGAAGTCAAGGATGATCAGAGAAGTCAAATTCCCAAGGTTGCTAGCAAATGTAGTAGTGGTACAGAAGAAAAATGGGAAATGGAGAGTCTGTGTGGACTACACAAACTTGAACAAGGCTTGTCCTAAGGACCCTTTTCCTCTTCCTCACATTGATGCAATGGTGGATGCTACTGCCGAGCACGAAATGTTGACCTTCATGGATGCATCCTCAGGATTTCAGCAGATTCAAATGGAACCTTCTGACCAGGAGGATACGGTGGCAAAATCTAAAAAGGATGAGGATCACCTCCAGGATATCAAGGGAGCATTTGATATCCTGGATCAGTATAACATGAAGCTGAATCCTGCTAAGTGCCATTTCGGAGTGGGGGCAGGAAAGTTTTTAGGATATATGGTGACGAAAAGGGGGATAGAGGCAAGCCCGGAGCAGATTAAAGCTATCCTGGATATAAAATCACCCTCAAATAGGAAGGATGTTCAACGGTTAATTGGCCGAGTAGCAGCATTGAACAAATTTATTTCAAGATCCTCGGAAAAATGCAAGGAATTCTATGATATCCTCAAGAAGAATAAGAAATTTGAATGGGGAGAGAAGCATGAAGCAGCCCTGCAGGATTTGAAGCAATATCTTTCAACTGCACCTCTACTGATGAAGCCTGAGAATGGTGAACCACTATCCCTATACCTCGCTGTATCAGGGAATGCTGTAAGTGCCGTCCTTGTAAAGGATCATGAAGGTCAGCAATATCCTGTTTATTATGTTAGTAAAAGTTTGTTAAATGCTGAAACTAGGTATTCTCATTTAGAAAAAATTGATACTAGCATTAGTTATGGCATCAACGAAGCTTAGACATTACTTTGAGACACATAGGATTCATGTTAAAACAAACTATCCTGTCAAAAATGTTCTTAGGAAACCAGAGATGTCAGGCAGGATGGCTAAGTGGTCAGTAAAGTTGAGTGCTTATGATTTAGTATATGAACCTAGAAATGCCATAAAGTCTCAGGCTTTAGCTGACCTTGTGGCTGATTTCAGTAGTGACATTCAGGACGAGGTACACCTAGAAGTTCAGCAGCTAGGAGAAAACTTAGAATGCTGGATATTATATACTGATGGTGCATCCAATGTAAGAGGTGTAGGTTTAGGTATACTACTAAAATCGCCACAGGGGGACATATTACCCCAGGCTATTAGGTGTGAATTTCCTGCTACCAATAATGAGGCAGAATATGAGGCTTTAATTGCAGGATTAGAGTTGGCTAAGAATATGAGTATCAAGAATTTGCAAGTATATGTTGACTCCTTGTTAATTACTAATCATTTTAATGGATCCTATGCAGTTAAGGGTGAGAAATTAATCGAATACCTCGATATTCTCAAAAAATTAGCAGAATATTTCGATGTTTTTACACTTGAACAGGTACCAAGAGAGGATAATGCTGAAGCAGATGCCTTAGCAAATCTGGGATAATCGATCAGGATACCGGAAGAGACCCAAATACCAATACTACATATCTTGTATCCTGCAACGAATCCACAGGATAAAGAAGTAGCGGGTATTCATGATCCTAGAGCAGAGTATCCTGAAAAGGATCCTAAATCCTGGATGACTCCAATCATGAGATATATCAAGGAAGGACATATCCCCGAAGATGAAAATCCTAAGGCATTTAGGATGAAGGTATCACGATTCACCATTATAAATAATGTTTTATACAAGAAATCTCTTGCAGGACCGTATCTGAGGTGCTTGGAGGATCCTGAAACCAAGGAAGTACTTCAGGATATACATGAAGGGGATTGTGGTAACCATACTGGGGGTAGATCATTATTCTCAAAAGTATTAAGGACAGGATATTATTGGCCAACGATGAGGAAAGATGCTGCAGAATATGCTTGAAGGTGTGATGCATGTCAAAGGCATTGTAACATACTGCATCAACCAGCTAAACCACTATATCCTGTAACTTCCCCTTGGCCATTTATGAAATGGGGGATGGATATAGTAGGGAAGTTACCAAAAGCTCCGGGAGGAAAAGTCTTTATGTTAGCAATGACGGATTATTTCTCTAAGTGGGTTGAAGCTGAAGCATTTGTTCAAGTTAGAGACCAAGAAGTAGTATCCTTCATAAAGAGGAATATCCTGACCAGGTTTGGGGTACCAGCTGAAATCATTTGTGATAATGGGTCCCAGTTTATAAGCAAGCGGACTACTGACTTTTGCAAGAGTTGGGGGATCAAAATGATCACGTCTACTCCGGTACATCCTCAAGCGAATGGACAAGCTGAATCCTCGAACAAGATAATTATCAATAACTTAAAGAAGAGACTTGGAGCCAAAAAAGGAAGATGGGCAGAAGAATTACCCTTTGTTTGTGGGCTGATAGGACAACGGTAAAGAATGCAACAGGCCAAACCCCATTTTCCTTGGTATTTGGAGCATAAGCAGTGATTCCAATGGAAATGGTGATACCTACCGCAAGATCTATCCTACAGGATCCTGGACAGAATCCTGAAGCCTTATGTCAAGATTTGGATACTATAGATGAAAAAAGAGATGCAGCAAGGCTAAGGATGGCATCATATCAACAAAGAATATCCAGAGCATATAACAAGAATATAAGGACTAGGAGATTTCGAGTTGGTGATTGGGTGCTAAGAAAGGCTTTTCAAAATACCACTAATCCTGCCGATGGCAAGCTAGCTCCAAAATGGGAAGGACCATATGAAGTTGAGTCAGAAGCAGGGAAAGGAGCATATAGACTCAAGAATATGGAAGGGGATATGCTGCCGAGATCCTGGAATGCGATACACTTAAAGCTCTATTTCAAGTAAGAATAGAATTTAATTTCTATCTCAGAATGGTATGTATTCTATCTCTTTTTAATATATTTGTGTATTATCTTGAACCCAATACTAACTTAAGCATCGGAGGGGTGTTAGCCAAGCTAACACCCACCTTAGTCTAAGCATGTTTTGCAGTATATGCTCCGGGATATAGCTCTAGGATGCTCACTCAGGATACTTCGGAAGATTAGAGGATTGGCCCCCTCTCTCACGTATAAGGGGTCCTGATCCCTTCACATGTTTAAAGGTATTCACCTTTCATCCGAATTGGGTTTAAATACCCCGCCTGGAGCGCAGGTTATTCGGGAATAGTTCAAGGTGGCGGGACTAGTCCATGTAAAAGTGGCTGACAATTTCGTCACTGTTGGCTATCTCCTGAATCCTAAAGGTATATGAGGATTGATCACCCTCTCTCATGAAAGGGTATTTTCATACTCTCTAAGGTTTAAAGGTTTTCACCTTTCTAAGTCTAGGAGTTTATACACTCCCGCCTGTAGCGCACGAAAATTTGGGGTTTCCCCCAGGATACAAGGGACTTATCTCCAATACATTATTGGGTTTTACCCCTGTAACACGAAAAATTGTCTATACAATTGGAACTGATATCCAGGATATTTCTAAATATTTGAAGACGTTGTACACATGGGACATTCCTACTAAGGCAATGGTGTAAAGCTCAAAGGATAAAGCTCGGACCTAATACACTAAGTGTTTCAGACAGGGGACATCTTCACTGGAAGAGTTACAAAGGGATTGAAGTTTGATAATAGGGTTATACCCTATTCCTGGTATGATCTTTCCTTTGTAAACGTTGTTTAAGTTTTTAACAGTACTATGTTTGGTAAAAGGTTAAACATCCTGATCAGGATAAATTGTCAAAATATATTTTCAAATATATTTTTAAAATATATTTTCGAAATACTTCTTAGGATATTTGATTAAAATATTTGAAACTGATACTAGCTCGAAACTTTGATCATGCAAGTATTATCAAAACAGGTTTTGGAAAAGTGAACTGCCTTTCACTCTTTAAAAAGTTTTCTATAAAGTTGATTGAATTTTTAGAAGTCCTATTTAATAAAAGTTTTCATAATATGTCGCTGAGCATATTGATCAGAATATTTTTGAAAGACAGTTGTACAAAATTTTGCAAAGCTAAGATCTGTAATAAGAAAGACAGGAAGTGATAGCAGGAAAAATGAAAGATGAAATTATTGGAAATAAATGGTACTAGTTGATAACTAAAGGCTTCATCCTAAAACCTAGGACCCATCCACCTTCGGCTATCAAATTGTTTTGATACGGAAATAAAAATTGTTCATAAGACATAAAATTGTTTAAACAAAAGGAAATAAGTTTTAGGGGGCAGTGCCATCTTCGTTCGCGGTAATTTCAGCAGCATCCGTCTCAGGATCCACCTCAGCATCCTTCTCAGCATCGTTAGCTTTTTTGGCTACTTTGGAAGATCCTTCGGCAGCTGGTGTGGTAGAAATGCCGCCAAGGTTCTTTAGCTTAGTTTCCCAGGCACCAACGTCCCAAGAAGGGCATTCAAAGCCTAGTGCTTTGGCTTCATGGTCCATTTTCAGCCTGGCTTGGAGGAGAGAAGTGATGACGGAACTCTTAAGGCTTTCCCGGTAGTTGACCATATCTCGTTCGTGTTGGGCATGGGCGGCGTCAAGATCAGCTTAGGCTTGGAGAGTAGCTTTGTTGAGAGTAGTCTGATGTTCCTGAGTCATAGCCTTGAATTTCTCCTTGTAATGGCGAGATTTAGCGGCTGCAATCATGCCTTGATCGGAGATCGTGACTTTTGCTTCCTTTAACTGGGACTCAAGCGTCTTGTTAAGCCCGCAGGATTCTTGATATAAATGAACCAAACGTTCAAGACCCTGTGAAAGTAAGAGGACAGGTATTGATTTTGATAAATCTTTGTAAATGACATAAGCTGCAGGATGTGGTTTGAGAATACTAACCTGGTTAAGAAAGGACGTCATAAACCCGCTAGCTTCGATGAACCCGTGCTTCTCATAGGGAAAAGTGTCAGAGATGACGGGGGAATCAGGCTCTTTCCTTTTACGAGAACTGGAGCTCCGGGGCTTGGTAGTAGACGAGGGTTTGGTGATGACAATGGCCTTGGAACCACTGGGTTTGGATGAGGTTGTGGCCTTCGGATTGGGTTCCTTTTTGATCTGAACCTGATCAGAATAGTTGTCCAACTTGTCGAGATCAAAACTTCAGGGACCTTAGCCGGTGCTGCATAAAGGAAAAAGTATTACATTATTATTACTCTCCATTCTATTATGCTATACTAACTGACTATTTTAAAAGTAGTCCTTACCAGACATTTCAGATGACGAGTATTGACTGGAACTCGGGATGTGTGTGGTGAAACTCCTGTCTATTGCAGGTAATTGGTAAACAGTCTTGATTCTTTTCTCTGATTCAGCGGTAGGGGGAGCTACTTCCTTGAAATTTACTACAAAGAAGTCAAAAAGAGGATATTAGCAAAAGATAAAAGTCTAAAGGTACGTGGGAACATTCATGATCCTCCCGGTGGTTAACCACTCCACCGGAAGGCTGGCACCCTCAGCAATGGAATCTCGTTTGATGAAAAAGAACTTGCGCTGCCATCCGTCTTCATTTTTAGTGGCTTTAAGAATAAGGGGTTTGTTGGAAGTCGAAAAAAGCAAAAACCGGCTAGAGCTGTGAGATCGGAGGCGATAAGCGATTGGCAGATCTTCAATACAAAGGTCGGGACAGTGAAGGTTTTTGATTTGGTTAAGCACGATTAATACCCTCCAGACCATGGGCATGGTTTGAGCAAAAGAGATGCCGGTGGTCCGGAAGAATTGCATCATGAATTCGGGAAAAGGGTATCGAAGACCTAGCGAAAAAGGGTATGCTGGAAAGCAAACCCAATCAGTGGAAGAAACATCCGATCGAATTGACCGATCGAACGGTCTAAAGACTGTGTTATCAGGGAAAGCCCCGAAAGCTCTCAAAGCCGCGATGTCTGCATTATCAAAGGCACAGACTTCTTTCTCAGGATTTTTGAGAAGATTCTGCTGGGTAAAAGTCTCGGATGATTCACCGGTTTGGGAATGAGTCCTGGTGGCCATAGCAGATGAAAAAAGAAAGATTGATAAGAAATAAACAAGAAGTAGGGAATTACCTGGAGACTCTGTTGGAGATATCTGCTTTTCAAACAAGAAGAGAGAAGATATAGGGGCATTGTGGATCTCCATCGAGTTAAAAGCGCATTGGAGGTTATGATGTGATTTTGACCGTCGTCTAGGTTTAATTGCTTTAATTTATGAGATAGAACTTTTAAAATATATCCGTTGGATTGGTATACCAACAGATATATTTGGGGACAATTGTTATGGGTCATTTTCTGAGCGTACATATCTTGATCAATATCCTGCTTTTAATTGTTTATTTGTGACCAGGATACTGGACGGGAATATTGCTAACATCCTGGGCGATATCCTGAGGTTGCTTGAACTAACCACGTGCAGGTTAAAGGCTGGGGTTTGCTAACGGTCGGATGGACTTCATCTCCTCAAGACTCGGGCATGTTTGTTATGGGAGAGACGTTGAACCCGAAAGACTAGGTCTGCAATGTTCGAGTGAGGAATATTCGCTGGATCCCGGTTATTTAGGATAGTTTGTTGTATTTGTTTTACTATAAATAGATGGGGGCGGATCAGATTAAGGCACGCAACTTTCACATTTTCAAACACTTTCTCTCTAGCTCTCTGCAAACACTACACACAAACACTTGTATTCAAATCACATTGTAACACCTAGTTGATTCGCTCTACATCCTGCACTGTATCCTGATATTTGAAGCAATAGAAGAATAAGGCAGCTGCGATTGTCAGCTCCCGAGGTTTTATGCCGGCGATCTAGATTGATCAAGGGCTTTCCCCGTACATCACGTGTCAACCTTTACTTTTTTGCTCATTGTTTGATCACAGATACAGCTCTATATCTTAAGCCGTATCCTGAAACTGTTTTCACAAATTGACAAACCAACATATTTTTTACAAAGTATTACTAGCACACTACCTCACAAAACTAATTTGATCACTTAATTGCTTAGGTAATTTTTTACCAAAACAATACCCAGATGATAAACAACATAAAGACCACATATCTCAGAACCTCGGCAATCTCTCAAACGAAATTTCGGTACTAAGACCATATGCCAATGAGTGGTTCCCACCTGGTCTTCAGTCGATTTAAGTTTATATCACCCTGCACACTTTAAGATGATTGTGAGCCTACCGATACATCTTATATAGAGCTGCTTAACATTTTTCATTTTGCATTTCAGTTTAAAAAGGTTTCAACAGACCACTGATGTACTATCATTTTCTCTTTTGCTCGCCAGGAAACTCATTTTTGTTTTTCTATTGTTTTTGAGTTTTGAAATTTTTCGATGTTTTTGAATTTTCAAATTTGGATTTACTCCCCCTAAAATCAACAAACTTACAATAATTTTAAAAACACAAAGATATTTACAAAAACGATTTTCCGATGCGGATTACTCTTGCTTGACCTTAATGCCATTTACCAATAATAAAAAGTCAAATCTTGATTTATCAAATGCTTTGGTAAAAAGGTCGGCACGTTGGTCATCAGTATGGACCTTAACAACATCGATAAGCCTTTTTATCAAAGCAATCACGTATGAAGTGATACTTAATTTCAATGTGTTTGGTCTTTGAATGCTGCACAGTATTTCTAGTGATAGATAAGGCAGCAGAATTATCGACAAAAATAGGAGTAGTTAGGAATTCAAAACCGTAATCGCGTATTTGCTGTTGTATCCACAGGACTTGGGAGCAACAACTTGAGGCAGCAATGTATTCAGCTTCACAAGTTGATGTAGCGACACAAGTCTGCTTCTTGCACTGCCATGTTACGAGGCGATTTCCTAAAAACTGGCATCCAGCCGTTGTGGATTTGTCGACGATTTTGCATCCGCCAAAATCAGAATCACTGAAAGTGACTAAGTCAAAGTTATCATCCTTAGGTTACCCTAGACCGGTGTCAGGGCGACCCTTCAAATAACGAAAAATCCTTTTTACAGCTGCAAAATGTGAGGCCTTCGTGTTTACTTGATATCTGGCTAGCAGGCATGTTGGATACATTATATCTGGTCTTGATGCTGTGAGGTACATCAATCATTGCACGGTAATATGAAGAGCTAACAACTTCACCCTTCAAGTCTGGATTAATTCCATGATTTTGCTGCAGTGGGGTACCAATGGGCGATGTGTCGGACATCTGGAATCGACTCAAGATGTCTTGGACATACTTAGTCTGATGGATGAAAATCCCAGACTTCGTTTGTTGCACTTGTAACCCCAAAAAGAAAGTCATCTCCCCCATAGCGCTCATCTCGAATTTATCCTGCATTACACGCTCGAAATCCCTACACATAACATTGTTAGTAGAACCAAATATAATATCATCCACATATACCTGAACCAGTAGAAGATCTCCATCTTGTTCTTTTATGAAGAGAGTGTAATCGATAAGACCTCTACGAAATCCATTATCCAGCAGATAATTAGATAAGGTTACGTACCAGGCTCGCGGTGCTTGATGTAGACCATAGAGAGCTTTGTTCAGCAACCAAACCCGATCGAGATGGATAGGATCTTCAAAACCTGGAGGTTATTCGACATACACCTCTTCTTCAACTAGACCATGTAAGAATGCACTTTTTACGTCCATCTGGTAAACCTTGAATCCTTTGAATGAGGCATAAGCCAGAAAGATCCAAATTGCTTCTAGACGTGCAGTAGGTGCATACACTTCGTTGTAGTCTATACCTTCAATCTGACGAAAACCTTGAATGACCAATCTTGCTTTGTTTCGAATAACGATTCCACGGTCATCCTTTTTGCACTTATAAACCCAACAGGTACCAATCTTCTTGTAATCAGCAGGTTTCTCTACGAGCTTCCAGACACCAAGTTTCTAGAATTGTTGCAGTTCTTCCTGCATTGCTTCAACCCAAGAGTTATCTTTCAAAACTTCTTTCTAAGTTCTTGGCTCTTCCTGTGAGACATAACACGCGAAAGACCAATCGTTTTGTTGACCAGATTCTCGAATTGCCGCATACATGCCTGCATTGTTGTTGTTTCGCAACATGTTTCTTGTTTGAATGCCACTCTGTACATTACCGATGATGTTTTGTTGAGGATGGGTATTGTGAATCCTTGTTTCTGGATTTTCCGGAACTGGAATATTTGTACCCAGATTGTTGAGATTGAGATCAACAACCAATTCAATACCCGGAACTGATGAAGAGGATGATGCAGTAGCTTCAGCTGTTATAGGGGCGTCCACTGGAGGTGTAGCCTCTGACGTACCATGTACTGCTGATGTAGGAGCTTCTTGATCTGCATCTAGAAATTCTTCATCCTCTGAAGACTCGTTCAGTTCGGTTGCATCATGAAAATCCTCATTGTCGAGAGCATTATTGTTCACTGAAGATGGTTCTTGATTGACAGTAATTGCACGAACCAACGGTGATTCTGTTGCATTGTCACTCTCGAAAATCATCCTTGCCGCAGCATTTTCTTCAACTGCTTCAACATTGATCGAATTGGAAAAGTCATCGTACTCAAACATCCATGGTTGACCTGGATTTTTTACTGGCAAAGTGTGCCTTTGTACTCTGACTTCAGACCATTCCTCAACCCTTTTATTCTCTAGATTCCAGACTCTTAAGTTCGGGGTGGGATAAACAAGAATGTGGCCTTCAATAGCTTTTGCCCCAAACTTTCCATTAGGATCGATCATTGTGCAAGGAGCTCCAAACGGTTCAAGATATGACAAATCTGGTTTCCGTTTGTGAAGAAGCTCAAAGCAGGTCTTGTTGTGTCTTTTGACTGTAAGGACTTGGTTCAATGTAAAACACGCAGAGGACACAGCTTCAGTCCAGAAGGGAATCAGCAATTGTGACTCTACCAACATAGTCCTAGCAGTCTCGATCAATGTACGATTTTTACGTTCAGCGACGCCATTCTGTTGAGGAGTATAAGCTTCACTAAATTCGTGAAGAATACCTTTTGATGTGCAAAACTCCGCCATGGCATGATTTTTATATTCTGTACCATTGTCGCTGCGTATCCGTCTAACCTTCAACTTATACAAATTCTCAATCTGAATGATCAAGTTTTTGATAATACCGAAAGTTTCACTCTTGTGAGCCATGAACGCCACCCAAGAAAATCTTGAATAATCATCAGTTATCACGAGGCAGTATTGATCATTCCTGATACTTTTGTGCTTGACAGGACCGAACAAATCCATGTGCAAACGTTCAAGAGGAACTGCCACCGTGTTGATCTTCTTTGTCAGATGTCGCTTCTTGGTTTGCTTTCCTTTTTGGCATGAAACACAGACGTCTTGAAGATGGAAATTTTTAAGAAGAACACCATTCACTAATTCATTCGACACCAAATGATTCATTTTTCGTAAGTGAATGTGACCCATACGTCTGTGCCAAGAGATTGAGTCTTTTTCTGTGGCTTTGGTAATAAAACAAGTTGCTTGTGCAGTCGTTGTAATAGCTTGGCTCATATCAAGGACATATAAATCGTTTATCCTTGGAGCTGATAAGAGAATCCATTCTTTTGGAATCTTGAAGCCGGGTTTCATCACATAACATCCATTTGCGTCAAAGTGTACCGAAAACTGTTTATCACTGATTTGTGAAACGCTGAGAAGATTGTGATCAAGCTGTTGTACAAAGTTGATCTTGTCAAAACTTACAACCCCGTTAGATAGCATTCCTTCTCCTGTTATATAACTACCCTTATCTCCAACAAAGGCAACATAACCTCCTCTAATAGATTTAACGTCGTAGAGAAGCTTCATGTCGCCGGTCATGTGCCTGGATGCCCCACTATCAACAATCCAATGACTACTGAAAGTTCCTCCTGGAACACCCTGCACATGTACTCACATGATTAGTTGGAGATGGGGACCCAAGCCTTAGTGCTCTTGGGTCGTCCATTTTCATCAAAGTAAGTTACTTGAACTTCTCAATGTTGCGGAAATTGTGATGTTCCCCCTGATTCAGTAACCATTTTTGGTTTCCAGGTCTGTTTTGTTTTACCAGTGTTATTCTTTAAAATCTTAACTTCATGATTGTCTGAAGTTTTTGAATTGTCTGGTTTGACAGAAACAAATATTTTGTTAACCACGTCGGTTTTAATTGCCTTTTCAATTTTCTTGACCTGTTGGCGTTTCTGTTTCTTTTCCCTTTCTTTTACAAGACGGGGATCTGGTTTTGGTGAAACAGATTTCTTTCGGTCATTTCGGTCACGGGGATCATCAACTTTGGCTTTTTGTTTATGAAGATATGGACAATTGCTAATAATATGTCCAAATGTACCACATGAAAAACATGATCTTCGTTCTACAAACCCCGAAGTATCATGTGATTATCTTGTCGATGATGATGAACTTTTTGATCCCGAGATACTTGGTTTTGAAGTATTTTGTTCATTTCTTTTCAAAATTTTCTCTTGATTAACAAAATCTAAGTTAGATTTGTTTTCAAATGTGTCAATTTTATCCGTTCCCCTTGATTTCACCAAGTTCACCTTCTTGTCCTTTTTCTGGGTCTGTTTCTTTTGACCTTGAGTCGGTGATTTACCTTTTGGTTTGGTGCGATTTTGCTGAACTTTCTCAGTTGGTAATCTTTGATTGCCATTTTGTTTGCGAATTTCAGCTCTTGGAATCGGAGGACACTGTGTTACCACAACGTGTGATCCTGTCTTTCCCAAGAACTTACTTGTTGAATCTTCCAAAATTTTACTAATTAAAGATTGATTAACATTCTTAATAGGAAAATCTTTGTCAGAATAGATTTTATCATCACCAACAAGAGTGTACAGCTAATTCACAATCTCAGACTCTTGTGAGGAAGTGGACGTGGACTTGGTCAGAACAGTCATAGCAGGTTTTGCGGGAGGATCACATAGAATATGATTCTCGAGAGGTATGTCCTCTTCTTTAATTACCGCATCTGACTGTGCTGAGTCAGTATCATTAGATTCATCATCTGAAGAATCAGCATCCTCAATAATAACTGGAGGATCCTGATTCTGTTCAGCAGAAGACACACTTGTATCTGCTAATACATCCGAATCTGATGGTACTTCCGGTTTGTATCCAAGTCTAGTTGTAAACTCCTTAATGTTTAAAGAAACAGATGGCTCAAAGTAAATTATATCTTCTTCATCAGGCATGGCATCATAATTGTGTTTCACAGGAAGTGGACATTTTTTTATATCCAATGCACGTTACATCCCCTTTCTCCTTTTGAACATCAATGATGTGATCCAACACATAACTAGAGCTCAAATAACTATTTAGCTTAAGATTGATCTGTTAGAAATAACCCGTTGATGTGGCCTTACGAATCATTTGGTAACATTACCAATATGACATAACTAGTCCCCAACAATTACTTGATGGTAGTAATTGTAATTATTGATTAGTTTAAGGGGCAATTATGATTTCCCTTTAGGTACCTTTAATAGAGAATGCAAAGAGTTTTCATAACCGATCATTATTCATGATCATCATTCATTTTGATGTTAAATATATATTGATCATAAGAGATGAAAAACTAGATAAGAACACCAATACTAAAATACTAAGAATTCTCTCTTAGGTTATCCATCAACCCAAGGTACCATAATGGGAATCATGGCCTTATCTTCGTCTTCAAAGATGACCACTCCCACAAGTAAGTGTCTCTAACTTGGTATCTATATTTACGTTATGATTGAATAAACATGATTAGGTTCTATATTTTGACCCATGTTTATAGATATAATCAACATGTGGTATCAGAGCAATGTTGATTATATCAATCTAATTATCAAACTTGATTTCAGGTTTCTAGAAATTAGAATTTAAATAACCGATGAAACTTACAAAAACACGGTCGAGTTCCTATTGATTTTTGAAGATTTATATTTTGGTTTTGAACCGAATTATATGTTGAAATAAAAAAATATATTAGTGTTGATATTTTTTCATTCGGTGGATAAGAATTTAATGGACTATGAATATTTTAGTGCCATTGAAATTAATGCCTGACTTTTACAATTCTTAAAATTGATGCTTCAAAATGATTAATGGAATTTATATCGATATGGAATCCAATTTTGTTTATTACGTGTTGCAATCGATTTTCTAGAACTTCATTTTATGTATTTAGATTTTAATAAATTATACTTTTATGTGGATTATAATTTGAATTCCTAAATTTGCTAAACTTCTAATGAATGTAGAAAATTGATCTTTCACTAGGATGTAAGAAATCAATTTTTCTCATTATGTAAGGATTTAAACCTTCCAAAAATCCACTTAATTATTGTCAGGGACTAATAATTTATCATCAGGTTTTTATATTAGAGACAAATATTTATGTTGATGTTTAGTCTTATTAACGGTTATGAATTATATGTTAAACTATCGTATATGATATTTTGTATAAATTATTTCTGCATAAATTTTCGCATAACGTTTATACGAATTCACATGCCTTATGTTAACTTTTGGAAGCCTTATTTATTTGGTTTCGTATGACCATAACTTGAGAATAACCCAACTTTAATCTATGCCATTTTATGTGATTATGTGTATTGTTGGATAATGAACCCAACAACTAACTGTTTGATAATACGCATAGAGAATTATTAGCATAATGTACATAAGTATTTTATTTCTGGCCCAAAGGTGTTATGTTATATTTATGTGCTTTACCTTATTGTTTGTGTATGTTCATCATGATACATGAATTTTGGTCAAAGCCAAAGCAAAGCCAGAGTTCATGTAGAACATTAAGACAATCTATATTTATGTGTGTTCATAATATGTGAATTTTGATCAAAGCGAAGCCAGAGTTCATGTAAGAACACTAAAGACGGTCTATTATTTATATCATTCATTATGCCTGAAATTTGGTCAAAGCCAAAGTTCAGGCAGAACGTTAAGTTGGTTTTTATTTCGTATGTTCATAATACATGAATTTTGGTCAAAGCCAAAGTTCATGTAGAACAATAAGTCAGTCTGTTATGTATGTTCATAATGCATAAATTTTGGTCAAAGGCAAAGCGAAGCCAAATTTATGTAGAACATCCAGACAATCTGTTATTTATGTATGTTCATAATGTGTCTGAATTTTGGTCAAATCCAAAGCGAAGCCAAAATTCAGGTAGAACCTTAAGTTAGTCTATTATTTTGGTGTTATAGTAGACTGTGTCTTCAATATAATAATTTGTGTTTGTCTTACATGATTACCCCATAATGTAAATCACTCTAAGCTTCTTCTTGAGTGTGTATCCCATCTATTTCATCTACTCTAATTTCAAAACCTAAAATGTTTTGCTTACTAAAGAGTTTCTACAAAATTTTCACTTATTGGATTGTTGATTATGTCTTAAGATATGACAATCCTACTGCTCTTTTCTGATAAAAGTATTATAGAAGAAAACTAGACCACAACTAGTGAGATAAGTCAAACATTATATCTCTTATGATAATCAAGAACTCACTTAATTATTGCTGTCATGTGAGCTATTCTAGATTCTAAATTTCCTAAGACTAATTTGTTGTCTTTGGAAGAATCAAAATAAATCCTAAGACGCATGCATTACTCTAAATTCTTAGTATAAAGTTTGTGGCATATGTGAATACATCATGATGTACAATACCATGACCCATAACTTAAAGGTTTACACATGGAAATTAGTACACTTTTCTGGTGCATTACATATAACTTTTCCACTAATACCATAAGTTTCCTTAAGAATCAACTATAACACCCAAGAGTACTAAAGGAAAATGAGTGTGTTGATTAGCAGCATGTATACAGGAAAAGGAATACATGAAACTGGAAAATTAGATGTTGTTCATCTCACCGCCACTAAACCTGAAAGGAGGATACTTTTAAGATTCAGAGATAGTGTACAACTACTACTTCCAGCTATAAGTTTCTTCAAAGGAAAGTATCACTGCAGGTTTATGCCATTAAACTAGGTATGAGCATCGAGACTATGCATAATTCAATAGAACAGCTGGCTAAGATAAGTTGTAAGATATTTATGATATTTAAGTCTGCTAATGGTAATATTCTAACCACCCATGACCGGTTGACTCTAGTTCTATGTGTTTCCTTACCAGAAATCAATAAATAATTAATATGAGAGTTAGTGGCAAAATTTTATGTTAAGACTATAAGAACCATAATAAACTGTTTGATAATTGGGCTTTATGATACCTTGTATATTCTGTAGATTATTCAGAATTTAGTATCAATATAAAAGCTACATTATGACAGTTGTGAGGTTTGCATGGTTAAAACAGAGTCACTCTTACCTTAAACTCTCATATTATTTGTCATCTCAATCTGGATAGAAACCTTATAAGATAGAACTAGATGATGCTACATTTTTTCACATACTTTTGTTATCATGAAAATGAAAATTTAACAAGTCTAACATATATGACATGTTCCCACAACACATACATCATTGAAACTTATCTTGTAGCATTCCTACAGATCTAAAAGGTTAGTGGGAGCATTAAGTGTCATAATATTATTTTGCGAGAGTTGCAAAAGGTAGGGGAGTGAAAACTTGTTATTACCTCAATTTGCACCTCTTGTACAAGACATTGCTCCTTCACAACTTTCCTTTTTAAGAATCTACTGCTACTCTAACAAAAGTTTCATTGTTGCTTAAACGTGGGTACACTCAGATTTCTTACCAAAATTATAATCCTCAAATAGAGAAACTACAATGAGTAACATCATTAACTTGTTTCTCTACTAGAATTTATTGGTCTTCTAATGTTGACCATAAGCATGCTAAATTGTTAAAGATTTCTAAGATAGTGGGAGCAGTAAAAGTCCTTATCAGGACTTGCCAGAAGTGCAAGAGGCGGGGGGAAGAGACCTATTAAGACACTATAAGCATGATTGATTGTTGAAGGTTATGCTCAGAAGAGAATTATTTATCAGAAGGTCAAGAACACTTACTATGTATGTCAATATCTTCCATATATGGGTTGAAGCAAACATCTAAATATGATGAAATATTAATGCAACTCTTTTCATCAAGAGTTAAGTGGATTTATGTAACTACCTCAAGTTGAGTGGGAGCAACTAATATAAACTTGTCCTTATATAGATGGCACTCTTTTGATAAGCATATGTTACATAAGTCAAATAATTTCTCACACATTTTTTGATAAAAATGAATCTTGATGATACCACTTACGTGGGAGATATCAAAATATATACTGAGATAGACCGAACGGGACATTAGTTTTGTTCCATGAGTTTTACTCTAAAGCGGGTTCTTACACATGTAACAAACTGTATTGCTCTCCTTTAAAGGATAAAAGGATAAATGAGATTATTTCCTTATGCTTCATTAATTAGAAGCCTTATGTAGGATCAAGTCTATACTCGTTTAGACATTGCTGAACACTAGACCATTCTAGATTATTGTGAAGCATCTGACAATATCTTTAGAAACGAGAAAGACTGTAAGACAAAGTGAGAACTCAAACAGGTTAATTACTTTTCCTTGGAATCAAAGGAAAAGAAATGTCAATTTCGGGGTATATCCTTACGTCAGCAGATATAATTGTCTTATGGAGGAGTCATAAGAAACTGATAAAGCAACATAAGTTATATTGACATAATATGTTGTCAATTAACAACGCAGTTGTCAATAAATGTTGTTGAAAATTTATCAGTGGACTCATAAACTTCTTAACTCCATATAAATACTATATTGAAGACTTATTGTGAAAAGACAGAAACCTTTTTTTTCCTTGAACAGTAACAGTTCGAGAGGTGCTGCATTAAACTTCGATACAGAATCATTGTTCGTTTATGAACAAGAAGAGGAAACTAAATATTTGTATCGAATACGTTTACATTCATGATATGATTGCGGATCCGATAACTTAGGTCTACACCCAAAAGTCTTTTTAAGAGCTCATAAAAAAGACGGGTTTTACTAAAGGCCTTAGATAATAGCATATCGTACATATGAATGATTAGTTATTATTAAATTTCCTCAATTGTTTAAATTTGTTTGTCTATAAATACGTATATGTGCACCTAATGACGTATAGACAATAATTATACAAATTAATTTTAAAGGGCCTACCTCAGTCATTTTGGTCTTAAACTTACGTATGTTTTGATTTGGGGTTGTAACATGATTAATGGGGGTCTTGAGTTGACAATAACTCAATGACTGTATTTTTTCTGTTACAATTTCAATTTGAAACATTAATTAATGTTTTAACTTGGCCAAACTTACTTATACTTATCACAAATGATCACTCGGCCAAGTGGGAGAATGTTAGAAATAACCCGTTGATGTGGCCTTACGAATCATTTGGTAACATTACCAATATGACATAACTAGTCCTCGACAATTACTTGATGGTAGTAATTGTAATTATTGATTAGTTTAAGGGGCAATTATGATTTCCCTTTAGGTACCTTTAATAGAGAATGCAAAGAGTTTTCATAACCGATCACTATTCATGATCATCATTCATTTTGATGTTAAATATATATTGATCATAAGAGATGAAAAACTCGATAAGAACACCTATACTAAAATACTAAGAATTCTCTCTAAGGTGATCCATCAACCCAAGGTACCATAACGGGAATCATGGCCTTATTTTCGTCTTCAAAGATGACCACTCCCACAAGTAAGTGTCTCTAACTTGGTATCTATATTTACGTTATGATTGAATAAACATGATTAGGTTCTATATTTTGACCCATGTTTATAGATATAATCAACATGATCGCCCCACTTTCAGATTTTACACAAGCCATCTCTTTTTGCATTATCTCGAGCCTATTGATGTAACAGTTAATGGTTGTTTGTTTTCTTGAAACCATTTTCTTTAGCTCAGATTTGTTTACTCTTAAATTTTAAATCATTGTTTTATACTCGTTTTCATGGTTTGTATAAAACATGTTGGCTTCTGTGCATTTGGCAAGATCCACGATCAACTTTTGGTTGTGGATAAATGTCACATCATACTTGGTTTGCAAAGCCTCATGTTTGCTTTGCAAATCAGACATCTTAGCATTTAAAGAAACATGTTTGTTTTGCAAGTCAGACAATTCAGCATTTAAAGCATCATGTTTGCTTTGCAACTCAGACATATTAGCATCTAAATCAGCATATTTATCACTTAAGCTAGCACAATTATCACAAATAACGATAGTTGGTTCATCGACACATACCTGGCTTGATGAACTGCCACCATTAGCCATAAAGGCTGAATGAAGAGAAGAAGAATAAGCAGCTTGATCCACCAGAATAGATCTTCTATCATTCCTTGCTGCAGCTTCTCCTAACAATTCATCAATATCTCCATCGATTCTCCCACTAGGTACATCATCAGAATAATCTTTACCTGAGGTTGAGATTTCCTCATCTGAACTCCTTGAATCACCATAACTCTCTTCATCTGAAGATTCACCACCACTGGCGGAAGATTCTCCACCACTGGCGTGCTTCAAATCCATAGCAGTTTCAGCAAAACAAGCTGCTCCTCCCTGATCACCAATGCCTAATTGCATTGACCAGTCGCAACCTTCATATATTTGCACCACAAGAGCTTGATTGGTGTTCGATGGTCCTGTGTGATTGTTTGCAGGGACCAAGGTGCGATCGTCATTTCTGGCTTGATTCTAATTTTCCTGGTTGCCTTGACCTCTGAAAGGATTCTGGTTCCCATGCTGAGCTGGCTTTGTGCATTCACGCTCGAAATGGCCACGTTCACCACAGTTAAAGCACTTAACAGACTGCTTATCAAACCCATACTTGGTGTCTTTCTTGCTTTCCAAGCTGGTTCTACTCGTCCGTTCCATGAAGTCTTTAGCCCGCCTAACAGCACTAGCGAAAGCCCACTTGATGTCCATCATATCCATCTCCTCTTTATCTATCTGCTGGTAATCTTCTTGAGTCGGATTGATGTTCCCGATCTGACCTGCTATCAACCCACAATACGCGCTCACCAACGTGTTCAATATCTCCATGTGATCCTTAGCTACTTCAATGCTAACTTTGGAGAAACTTGATGTGTCCAGTCGTACTGTATTAGATGGCTGACCAGCTGATGACATGCTACCATAACAGGCTTGCTGTTGCACAGGTAGTGGATTGCCGTACAAATCTATCGTTGGTAGAACAACGGTTGGTCTTGAGGAAGCTGGAAGTGGTTGTAGTGGATTTCCATACAGATCTGTTGCTCCGGTAGATCGAACAGTTAATGGATTTCCGAACATATCAGTTGCTACGATAGATCGTTGGCTTGGCTGTTGTGGAGCTGGTTGTAGTGGATTTCCATACAAGTCTGTGGTTGGAGCTGGCTTTACAGGAACTTGTATCTGATTGCCATACAAATCTGTGCTTGTGACAAACGCCGTTTGAAGTGGAGCATGTTGAGCAGGTCTTGCAGAAGTACTAGAAGCTCCATAATACATATCAGGATTTTGTTGTACTGGAACCTTTTTCGCCTTTAGAGTTTCTTCCTGATCTTTATTCTCCAACATCTGAACGAAATCATTGATTGATGTAGTAGCTAATGTGCCATTGTACTTCAAAATTTCCAAGAAACCCTTCCATTGAAATGGCAGCGCATCGGCTAACTTTGTGACAACCTCTGCAGGAGTTGTTACTACCCCATAATGATTCAACTCGGTCAACAAGTGATAAAATCGACTTGTCAAATCTCTCAAAGAATCTCTTTCCATACACGTGAAACCATCAAACTCTTTCTTGAGTAAGTCATGTCGTAATTTGCGTGACGCTTCGTTTCCTTCACCTCTCGTCTTTAATGCGTCCCATAACCGCTTTGTTGTCTTGAAACTTACAAACTGATGATAGATTTCTTTGTTTAACGCTTGATTTAGAATAGAAAAATCCTTCTTTTCTAAATCATAAATCTTCTTATCATCTAGAGAAAGATCTGCAAAAGACGCGGCAGTTGAATCGACAACATCAAGTGCTTGATCGAAGTCTGTAATGAATCGTAACCATAACTCTGTGTTTTGCCCAAAGAATATACGTATGAAATCTGTCTTCCCATCCCGGATATTCATTCATGTGCATTAGCTTCGGTGGACGATTATTGCTTCCAGTTTCATTTTCGCTTAAAAGTATACTTTGAATACTTTGATTTTGATTTGAAACAAACGCCCATTGAGTTGACGAAATTTGAGGTGACGACGATTGTGCAGGAGGTTCGGCTCATGATGGAGATAAAGCCGTGCTTCTATACTTACTTTCCGTATTAGACAAAGTACACCCACCAATCCGGATTCATTTTGAATATTTAATGACGAATACCTGCTCAAAACATTCAAATCAAACAGTTAAATATGAATTACAAGTCTTCTGTTTAAAAATAACACAAGTATGTGACGAAAATAGAGGGTTTCGTCGCTGATATGTTTGATTGACACTTCTAATTTCGTCGCTGAAATGCTTGACTGACACTTCTAATTTCGTCGCTGAAATGCTTGACTGACACTTCTAATTTCGTCGCTGAAATGCTTGACTGACACTTCTGATTTCGTCGCTGAAGTACTTGACTGACACTTCTGATTTCGTCGCTGAAGTGCTTGACTGACACTTCTGATTTCGCCGCTGAAGTGCTTGACTGACACTTCTAATTTCGTCGCTGATGTTTGACGAAATCAGGTGTTTGTCGCTGAACTGTTTTGACGAAAATAAGTGTTTTCGTTGTTGAACTTGTGTGACGAAAATAAGTGTTTTCGTTAATAAGGTGTTTTCGTGGGGTGGGCGATGAAATTAGGTGATGTAGGTGATTTCGTTGACTGGATGTTTGAAGAAAATGGTTGATTTCGTCCCACATGTGATTTCGTCCAGCTTGATATTGTTGACTAATGAGATTTCATTGACTGGATGTAAATGTTTGGTGATTTCGTGGACAATAGGTGAGACAAATTAGATATTATCCAACAAATAATAATTTATCCTTTATCAATCTTATCCCTGCAAGTTGGCGAGCATAAAAGTCAAGCATCACCTTACTGAAACAGATCTCAACAACTATCCATCATCATGATTTGTACACAAATTTCAAACAATGTTTTTATAATCAACAAACACAATGATCTAGACACAAATAAAGATCAAACTCAGTCAATATGCAAGAACACTTTGAAGATATTATGAACTTGATGAGTTTTCAAACAATAATTTTTGCTAAAACTTTCAATAAAAACCCACAATAACATACAAGCATGTAATATAACAAGGTTTCCACTAAAAGAAGAGGCAAAACAAACTGATTTTCAAGGTTTTGAAAAAGAGTTTTTCAGAAAAATGATTTTCAACTAGAACATAAACTGAAATACACTTTCAAAATCTATCAAAACACGAGAAAATCGACTTGGTTTAAACAAGGAATCGAGCCAATGCTCTGATACCAATTGTAGGTCCACCCGGAGGATCGAGTAACCTCTATTCCATGTTTTCCGACAAACCCGGAATCCAAACGGGTAAGTTAAACCAAGTTACGAACAC
Organism: Helianthus tuberosus; assembly: GCA_030545235.1. Taxonomy (NCBI): domain Eukaryota; kingdom Viridiplantae; phylum Streptophyta; class Magnoliopsida; order Asterales; family Asteraceae; genus Helianthus; species Helianthus tuberosus. Next base: position 182,987,422 of record CM060369.1, on the reverse strand, counting down.
AAACACAAACACAAAGATTCAACGATTAACACTCCATTGTATTAATGCGTATGAAACCGTTACAAAGCAATGTTTACAAGATATCCTTATAAACTCTCAGTGTGTGTGTGTTTACAGTGTGTTCGCTCAAAGTCTATGCAGACTCGTCTACTCGTTTCTGTCTGTTGTGCTGTATATATAGTAGATGACCGACGAAATCAGGTAGCTGACGAAATCTCCCTGACGAACATACAAGGTCTGACGAAATCGCATGTGATTTCGTCTCATATGGGATTTCGCCATACAAGGGGATTTCGTCCCACATGTGTTTTCGTCACATGCTCTTTGTCCCACAACAAGATGTAAGCCCAAGTCTGATGGAGGCCCAATATGAATTTGAGAAATTGATGTCACACATGCATGACAACTGATAACGCAAATCTAATTCACGATTGGATCATTTGTTTCTGTTGGGTCAATCAACTGTTTTTGCCATAATATCTTGACGAAATCAAAGTGATTTCGTCACTTTGATATGCCTGGGCTTGGTCTTCATCAAAGTGAGCTGGCCATATGGTAGTCTCGGCCCACATGAGAAGTAGATTGGCCCAAAATTCATCTTTATGTAACTGAATTCAACAAATTCGGATTTGTAAAGTTTAGTCAACTTGTGACATCATCATGATGATGTCATGATGATGTGTAAACGGGAATTGGTCTGCGGCTCTCCGTGCTTCGCGTGTCGAACTATGGGGCGCACGACAGAGGAATGTCTTGACGTCGGACTTGAGCCGAACCTAACCGGGTCGAACTGAACCGAGTCGCGTCCACATAATATGTATCAACAGTTGCGTCTGAACTTCCTGTAACTCCTTATCATATTAACTAAAGCCATCTTTATTTCATCTTGATCAAGTCGTGGGTTACTTGATGCCATCAAAACCACCACATACTGAATCGCCCATCAGACTTGGTCTCAGGCATGCGCATAATGGTTCTTGACACCTTTCGGACTTGCCACATATGCAATATTGCTAAGGAATTAAAAAACCTTTCAATTTTCTAGTTATAAACCATTCAGTGGTTTTTCATCCCTCGAACGTGGGACACAAGAGTTTTCTGTTGGATTATTCAGGTTTGTTTACGGGTCACGGGTCGGTGCGTTATCGGGTCGTGGTTTAACGGGTTACGGGTCAAAGATTAATGGGTCACGTTTCATCAATAATTTGCACGTTAAAAGATTTCGTCAGGAGTTTGACCGAGTTTCATGCATGTTTACGTTGGACACATGGAGAATTCTAGATGCACGTTGGAGGATGTTGGAATAAAGTAGGAGTTTTTATTTATGCATGTGTTTTTAGTTCTTGTATAAATAGGATAGGTATCGATAGTTTGTTTTGCACCCCTCTTCTGATTATCGAATACAGAAGCTTTTATTCTTTCTTCTGCATATTCATATTTACATCTATATAATTGTGAGTAAGTTGAGAGGGACCTGAACCGACATTTGGTATAAGAACCTAGGGCTCGTAGGAAGCGGGTTTGAAGATTGGAGGAAGCCTCCGCCGCCGGCAGGTGTGCCGGGTCGGTGGAGGGCAGGCGTGAAAAAGGTCCAGCCCGTTGCCGCGGGACAAACACAGCACGAAAATGGGTTGTTCGAGATTGTGTTGCAGTGTTAAACAGAAGCGTTAAGGTGTTTCGGTAGGCCGTTGTTGTGGTAGACATACCGGTTGAGACGACGGAGGTTACTGGTGATAAACACTTGTGTTCCGGGGCTGTTAATAGTGATCAAAAGAAGGTTCAAGGCTGTTTGGATATTAGTTGCGGGTTTGCGCAGCTGTTATACAACGGTGACAACATCAGAATGTTTTGTAGGTGCCTTGATCGGCTTGTTTCGTGATAAGAGGAGACCGACGTGGTTCGTGAAAGGCGAGCAGAAAGGATCCGTTAAAGCAGGTGGCTTTGGATTCGTCTCGTTTGGCAAGGTGAGAAAACGGAAGAAGCGGGTGGCTTGTTTTCTTTATCGGTGGAGTGGCCTCTTGAACAAAGGCGGTCATAAAAAGAAAGATATTGGAGAAGAACAAGGTTGTGACATTATGGCGTTGGAGTTCAATCAGGTGGCTTTGGATGTGACCGGGAAGAGGTCGTCTATCCGTGAAAAGTGGTGATGTTAGTGAACGGTTCCAATGGGATGCCATGTGACATGTTACAAGTGTGGTCGGTTGTATTCGGGTTGAACCGAGTTGACTTTGGGCATGACCGGTGGTGGTCGGGGTGTCCAGTAAAAGTCATGATGGTTTGAAACCGAGGTGATTCGGTGCTGCGGTGAAGGCGTAAACAAACATCGATTAAGGGGGTGATTGTTGGATTATTCGGGTTTGTTTACGGGTCACGGGTCGGTGCATTATCGGGTCGCGGTTTAACGCATTACGGGTCGAAGATTAATGGGTCAGTTTTCATCAATAATTTGCATGTTAAAAGATTTGGTCAGGAGTTTGACCGAGTTTCATGCATGTTTACATTGGACTCATGGAGAATTCTAGATGCACGTTGGAGGATGTTGCAATAAAGTAGGAGTTTTTATTTATGCATGTGTTTTTAGTTCTTGTATAAATAGGATAGGCATCAGTAGTTTGTTTTGCACCCCTCTTCTGATTATCATACACAGAAGCTTTTATTCTTTCTAGGTTAGGCAATTCTTGTTAGTATATCACGATTCGTCCTGTCGTATTGGGTCGATGTGGCTACTACAGTAACTCCACTGTTCTGCATTGTGCTTTTCTCATCTTGATCTTCGGTGTAAAACGTATAACCGTTAATGTCGTACCCTTGGTAAGATGTTACATTAATATTTGGACCTTGACCTAACTTCTGCACAGTTATATCAATATTTGCTTGGCCATTTGCCATTACCTTACTTTTCAACCAACTAGCAAACTCTTCGTTATGCTTTTTTTATACCAATATGTCGTCTTACCCTGGTATGTCGATCGTAATGTTTCCATGTGTTCGTTAACGTGGGGAGCAATACATGCCATGTGTTGTAAGACAACAAAATGTGCAAGTTGTAAAGAACCGTAACTTGGGAATATTGTTTTCATACCAACACCTCCTCTCCCTTGAAGTCTACCCGAGTGACGAGATTGAGGAACACCAATACTTTTGACAGCATTCAAATAACCTGTGAATAAGTCAAGCATTGCATTGTTAGTTATACGTAATAAAACTAATATATTATAAATGTTATAATATCATTACCTGTGCAGAACTCATTCACTTCTTCAGAAGTATATCCTTCAACAATACTACCCTCAGGCCGACTACGATTTTTTACATAACCTTTTAAGAAACCCATGTATCTTTCAAAAGGGTACATGTAGCGTAGAAATACAGGACCACAAGCCTGAATTTCTCTTAGAATATGGATTACCAGGTGAACCATCACATCAAAAAATGACGGCGGAAAATACATCTCAAGTTCACATATCGTGACGATTATTTCTTTTTGCAAACTTTCAAGTGATTGTGGATCAATTACTTTCGAATGAATTGTGTTGAAAAACAAACAAAGCTTTGTGATTGTATGTCGAATTTTATCTGGTAATGATCCACGGATTGCAATTGGAATCATATGTGTCATCAAAACATGACAATCATGAGACTTCATACCAAGCAATTTACAATCTTTCAACGACACCAACCTTTTAATGTTTGCTGAATAGCTGGATGGCACTTTAATACTGTGTAAACATTCACAAAACATTTTTTTTCCTTGTTTGGCATTGTATAGCACGCAGGTGGCAGAAAGAAACCTTTGGGGTGCGGGACAGGATGAAGCCCTTCACGTATTCCCATTTCTTGCATGTCTTTACGGACATTGATCCCATCTTTAGTTTTCCCGGGAATGTTTAACAATAATCCAAGCAGGCTTTCACATACATTTTTCTCAATATGCATAACATCTAAGCAATGTCTAACTTGCAAATGCTCCCAGTAAGGCAAATCCCAAAAGACAGACTTTTTTTTCCAAATCATGGATGGCTCAGGATGAGTTTTTTTTCCCTTTGTTTTTATCCCTTTGTTTTTTTCCCCTTTGTTTTTTTCCCCTGATGTTTTTTCCCCAACACGACATTTAAATTTCTTACTCATGAAAATGCATCAAATTCTTCCCTTACTTTTCCATGCTCAATTTTTCCATCAAACTCCACTGTTCTGTTCCGATAATCGTGATTTTCTGGAAGGAATCTTCGATGTCCCATGTAGACGGTTTTTCTACAATTACTTAACCATATCGAACTTGTGTCATCTTCACAAATAGGACAAGCTAGTCTACCTTTCGTACTATATCCTGACAAATTACCATATGCTGGAAAATCACTGATAGTGCAAAATATCATGGCACGCAAATCAAAATATTCTTTCTTATATGAATCATACGCGTTAACACCTGGGCTCCATAGAGTTTTAAGGTCATCTATCAATGGAGACAAATAAACATCAATGTCATTACCAGGTTGTTTCGGACCTTGAATCAACAACGACATCATTATGTATTTTTTTTTCATGCATAACCACGGTGGAAGGTTATAGATGCAAAGAAGGACCGGCCATGTACTATGACAACTACTCATGTTTCCAAAAGGGTTGATCCCGTCCGAGCTAAGTCCAAACCGTATGTTTCTGATCTCGTTACCAAATTCAGGATACATATAATCAATAGTTCTCCACTGAGGTGAATCTGCCACATGTCTTAATTTCTCATCATTTATACGGTCATCTGAATGCCAACGCAATAATTTTGATTCTTTCTCTTTTGCAAATAATCGTTTCAGTCTCGGTATAATAGGAAGATACCACAACACTTTAGCCGGTGGTCCATTTTTCGTCACATCATCGTCAACTTCATCTATTTCGCTTTTACGCTTATACCTTGACGCGCCACAGTTAAAACACGTATGATCATTTTTGAACTCATTTCTATACAACACACAATCATTTGGACATGCATGTATTCTTTCAACTTCTAATCCCATCGGGCACATCATTTTTTTTGCTTGGTATAACGAAAGTGGTAACTCATTGCCTTCTGGAAGCATGTCATTTAATAACACCAATAGATCTGTGAAACTCTTATCACTCCATCCGTGTGTTGACTTTTAGGTAGACAATCTCAAAACAGCACGAAGTTTTGAATATTTCTTACAACCAACATATAATGGTTTTTCCTCATCTTCAAGTAATTTTCTTAATTTTTCATGCTCATCATCACCAATATTAGTCTCTAAATCATTGTACATGTCATTAAAATTGTCATTGTCATCATTTAAAGTGGCATTTTCATGATCAATATATTCTTCATTATTATCCTCTTTCTCATTGTCAATATTGAAAGACGATGTACTACGGTTAACAAGCGATTCCCCATGCTTTGACCAACAAGTATATCCAGGCATAAAACCATATCTGAATAAATGAAAGTTTATTTCTTTAATGTCATTTTTTTGAAAATTTGTACACGATGCACATGGACAAAATATCAATCGATCTCCTATATTCACCCGATGAGCTTCGGCGGCCTTAAGAAAACTTTGAACACCCATAATATATATTGCATCCGTACAACTTCTATGGTACATCCAATCTTCACGATCCTCCATCTGAAAATTAAAATAAATAAATAAATAATGATGTGAGCGTATGCGTATCTAAGGCGGTGAATCCTAACCCACTTTTTGAATATTCCATCTCATAAGTATGCATAAAACCGCAAACCCGTTGGAGTAGATGAAATACCAACCGATCTTTTCTTAAATGACGTTTCGTTAAAATGTATACGTATCCTAAATGAGATTGTATATTCAAAAAGCAGTCCCAAAACGGGACAATCCAAAATTTATCTCTATTAGATAAATTTTAGACGGGTAATTCTAAAGGGTTATCTAAATCTATATTTATACACCTATATGTAAATGTAAATGTAAATATAAATAACATCTATATGTTAATAAAAATATAAATAACATCTAATTGTTATTGAATAACCATCACAAATTTTTAAATATGATTATCATCAATAAATGAAATAATAGAGTGCGGTTATGATGACAAAGAAAAGATGAATGCAAAAGGTTCTTGTCTATCAAGCTCTTCATACTCATACTTCATGAGAATCATTAAAAACATATTACAAACGTTATATAAAGTCAACTATCAATTACTCAACAACAATCATTCATCCTAATTAACGTTAAATACAAAGATTCAGGGGCCAAAATAATTATAAAAAAACAACCCAGAAATATATACACAAAAGTGGAAATACATCCAAAGAAAATCAACAAAATAACCTATATGATGTCTCAATGAATATTAATATCAAAGCATAATAAAGACAAATATTTCCACTTTAATCCAACAAAACAATCTTTTCCCTATACAGTATACAATTTACTAGTGATTTATCAAAACAAAGGAAGAAAAAATCAAATTTGAATTTTTAACAAGAAAACATATAATTAAACATGATATAACTACTATTTATAAAACTAAAAAACATTAAATAACATATGTAAAGAGAAAAAAAATAACCTTAAAACTTTGTAAGGTTGTTAATGGTGAAGAAGATGAAGTTGTTATGAGGAAGATGAAAGGAAATAGATAAGGTTTTGGTGGTTGTAATGTGGTCGATCTTTTTTCAGTTTTAAGACGGTGTTTACAGACAACACCGTCTAAAGGATTGAGAAATTAGTTTATAAGACGGTGTTTAAGCATTAGACGGGGTTCTTGAATATTTATAAGACGGTGTTCAGGGACAACACCGTCTAAAGGTTGGAGAAATTAGTATAAGACGGTGTTTAAGCATTAGACGGTGTTCTTCTGAATTTTATTGAATATTTTATTAAAAAGAGCTATTGGTATTGGTTTTCAGACGGTGTTATTTCTTTAACACCGTCTGCATATTCATATTTACATCTATATAATTGTAAGTTGAGAGTGACCTGAACCAACATTTTCAAAATCTCTTTCCCTATCGTCCTAAGACTCATAATACATTCAAAATCTCTTTCCCTATCGTCCTAAGACTCATAATACATTTAACTTTCTTGTGATACAACGCGATGAACCACACTTCTTGAAAGATAGGCGACGAAGACAGGTAACGAAGCGATCCCACGAAACAGATGTTGAATGCGATGAAACCGAAGCCCAAAATAAAACCCAAATTTTATATTGTGCGAGCCCAAACTTCTTGTGCGACTACCAAGTCTTGTGCGAGTAAACAACTTGTGCGACTAAATGAATGCTTGTGCAACTGATTAAAAGTCTTGTGCGAGCCAAAGTGTCTTGTGCGATCCCAAATCTGCAGCCCAAACAGAAATGTCCAAAGTAATCAGAAGCCCAATTAGAAGCCCAGTCCCTTGTGCGATCAAACTGTCTTGTACGGTTCAGTCTTGACTTTCAAAACATCTTGTGCGACCGTCTATGTTGTGCGACTGTCATTGTTGACTTTTAACCTCCTGACACAACCGACCCACTCTCGGCCCACTCTTTCCAATTAGACATCATCATTCCCAATTCTACCAACCCAAGCATGGCAATGTATATTTTAATCAAAAAACAACTATCAAAACAATAACAACTTAGACAATTACTTTTCAAAGATCAAAAAGTGTAAAACTTTGAAGAACACTTGAATATGATATGAATTTATGAAGAACAACCCAGAAATTTATGAATTTTCCGGTAAACTTATGAGTTTTCCGGTGAACCGTAAATTTCCGAAACACAATTTTTGCTTAAAACTTCACTAAAAACCAATTTTTAACATGTAAAAATGAGAAACAACAAGGTTTTTATAAGAACTTTCAGCAAAACAACAAGATATTTGAAGATTTCAAGCAGATTTTCAAGAAAAATAAAAACTTCAAAAACCCGAAACACACCCGAAAACACTCGGTTTTAACAAGGAGAAGAGCCAAGGCTCTGATACCACTTGTAGGTCCGGCTAGGGGAGGATCTAGTCGCCTACTCCTTGTGTACAAACACGCCCGGTTGTGCGGAATCCAACCGGAGATGCAAACCGAGATAGAACACGACAAGAACACGAGAAGGAGACCGAGACTCAACGATTAACACCAATGTATTTATAGTTGAAAAACAGTTACAAATCAATGTTTACAAAATAATCTTTGCAAACTTTCACTAGATTTCTCGGGTGTTCTTCCTTTCTTCGGTTCTCTCTTGTGTCCGGTTCTCACACTCCTTCTCTACCGAAAACAAGTGTTTTCGGTATATAAATGTTCTTCCTTGTGCGATTGGGCTAGGCTTTACTTGTGCGATTGGTTATGGGGTTCGGCCCAAATGAAGCTGATTGGCCCAAGTTTCATGCACGTTCATGAATTCATAAAATCCAATTGCAAAGGTTAGTCAACATAGTGACATCATCATGACATGATCATCATGATGTCATGATGATGTGGCGACGGGAAACGGCTTGCGGCGCTCCGTGCTTCGCGTGACGAACTCTGGGACGCACGACGGAGGAATGTCGTGACGTCGGGCTTGAGCCGAACCTAACCGGGTCGAACCGAACCGAGTCGAACTGAGCCGACTCGCGTCCACAAAATATGTATCAACAAAGAACCTAACCGGGTCAAACCGAACCGAGTCGAACTGAGCCGAGTCGCGTCCACAAAATATGTATCAACACCAATATTGTCGCTGCTACCTACACCATCACTACCACATACACTACAACACTATTGTTACCACCTACAATGTCGCTACCATCTACACGAAAACATTGCCGCCACTACACCTTCATAATTTCGGCGACAACGTCGCTGCCACTACCTAACAACACATGAGAGGTATATATAACCCTAATTTTTATGTATGTATATGTATTTGTATGAATGTGTATGTGTACGCATTTGTATGTAAGTGTATGTATATTGTTTATATGTATTTGCTTGATATGTGTATATGTGTGTATGTGTAGTGCATTTGTATGTATATGATATGTGTATGTATGTGTATATATTTGTATGATATGTGTATGTATGTGTGTGATAGTAAACAAATGCCTAAACACTTCTCATGTTACTATACATACGCATTTGTGTGAGTGTGGTGGGTACACCTGAAAACACTCTCTACCAGGAATCGAGAGGTTCTTAGGGCCGGCTCGTTAAGCTTAACAATCTAGGCAAGGGCCTAGGGCCATCAAAAATCAAGGGCCTCCAATTTTTAGTAAAGTTTTATATATTCTATATGTATCAGGCTCAAACAAAAAGCAAAACTAAGCCATGTTTTTTTAATAAAGTTACACAGATAAAAATTATTTAGGAAAAAAGGCCCACATTCAAGACCTAGTTTCGAAATTAAACCATTAAACCACATACATAACTGAAGTCTGTAGCAACCATCTACCACTCAACCTCATCCGAATTCCGTGAATCAGCGCCAAAAATTCCTAAAATTGAGCCGTTGTCATCGTTCCTACCTCCTATCGCAACCTGCTTTTTCGATTTTCTAGATTATCGGCTATCACTAACGGTAATCACTCATGGCGTCAGGTCTGTTGGGATTGGAGGATAATTTCTGGGCAAAATTAGGACTAATTACTAAACATAGGTTAACTTTAGCAGCTAATTTTTCTATTAATCTCTATATGTTGTACAAAAAGGCCTCCAATTTGTAGTCCATTTAGGGTCTACAAAAACGTTGGAACGACACTGAAGGTTCTCATTGGGCTTTTCTTCATGGAGCCTTTAGTTGTGGAGTCAAAGAAACACGTTGATTATAGTAGTCCTTGTCATGATGCTCAAATACTATGATTGCCTTCTCCTGTACAACAGAAAACATAAGTTCATTAACTATTATCATCAAGAGCTTTTTGAACGCTCTATTCGGAAGGTTGCCATTGTTGTGATGGGTCTAAAGACATTGCATTACAAGAATATTGGATTTGTTTAGAGTTTACTGCTATTTTCGTCCCTATAGTTTGTCCAATTATGCCGATTCAAGCCAAATTTCAAGTTTGTACCATTTCCGTTAGTGACATTCTTGAAACATGTCAGTTTCATCCCTATGGTTTGTCCATTTTTTCGATTCAACCTTAGTTTTTTTGGACGGAACTTGCATGTTTTATGAATGTTAGGGACGGAAATGGTATAAACTTGAAATTTGTGCTGGAGTAGCATAATTGGACAAACCACAAGGACGAAAATAACAGTTAACTCGATTTTCTTACCATCGTAAGTCTCCCCTATTTGCTCTTTGTAAATTAACTCCGTATGTAACTAAGCAAAAGTTATTAATGTATGATGTTTGTGTGTGTGTAAGACATAGATTTAGATCTCAATTACATTAATTTATTACACATAATTATTTGATAATCTAATTATCTAGATTAGATGTATCTTTTGCAGATTTCTACAATTTTTTCTAAGCTTTGGCATTTGGATATATAAACAACGCTGTTAAGGGATCTTATGACCCAGTATGAAGAGGCTAGAAACCAAAGACCGAGAGGTTCACCATGAGCTTTTCTTTGGAGATTTCTGTGGAGAAGGAGCCTCTAATTATGGAGTCAGAGAGACACCCACCTATTGATTATAGAAGCCCTAAAATCGTATTCAAATACAATGATTGGCTTCTCCTCTACAATAGATAGTGGTTCAATCAACATGTTATTAACAAATAATGACATCTTGAAGCTTAGATACTTGAACATCAGAAAGCATCATACTTGAAGATCAACTAAATTACAAGATCATCACGAGAAATGTGCCAAAACCTACAATGTGACAAGATCGCCATGAGAGAGGTGCCCTACCCTACAACAAGATCATCGCGAGCTAGAGATGTGCTAAAGCGGGATAATATAGATGAGTTGACATTATATATTGCAGCTTATAATTCCATAATTTCTAATTTGAACTTTTAGAATTTGATTTTCAATTCAAAACAGTTCCTGATGGACTCCCTTCTACCTCAGACAGTGATGATGAACAGATTCAAACCACCCAACAAGTTTCAGAATACCTTGTAGTCAATTTCTTGGATTCCTTTTTTGACCTTGCAGCCACACTCGAGGCTCCAGTCACTTGTATTGTTTCAGATGGTTTCATGGCTTTCATGAAGACCCCTTATGCGGCTGAAAAACTCAGAGTTCCAATCATCCTTCACTGGACATTGGCTGCGTGTGGTTTCATGGGGTTTTACCAGGGAAAGGTTCTATGGGAAAAAGGACTTGTTCCACTTAAAGGTTAGATCTTTAGTAGATTTTTTTTCTTTTTTTGTTGTATATTTTACCAGTACCACTTGCATTTCTATGTAGTTTTCTTAATCACAACAAAAGTAGGTAACTCGCAGGGAAGCGGCAATGGACCAGATTCATAATCTTGAAGGTGAGGGGGCTTGGGACTTTGCTCCATACCTGACCTGACAAGCATCATGGAAGTCGCATTGGGAACATACTTTGATAGTCGTCTCCAATCAGTCACTTCTTGTGCAAAGTCGCACCCCCCCCCCCCCCCCACCCCCCTCTTTCTCCCCATGACTTACCTAGTTCTGCATGTGATTAAGAAAACCACCTAGAAATGAAGATGGTTTTGATAAACCACCTAAAAAACATATATGTCGTTTCCATGGAAATCTTAATTGATCTATCTTGTTTTGTTTTGTTTTGTTTTGTTTTGTTTTGCAGATGAAAGTTATTTAACAACTGCATACCTTGATACCTTGGTAGATGTTCGAGGAATGAAAGGAATACGTTTAAGGGATCTACCAGAACATATCTTTGGGGTAAAACCCAAAGCCTGGGCATTTAAATTCGTGATGGAAATCGCAGTGGAAGCTGATAAAGCTTCACATATGATATTTCATACTTTTGATGGATTAGAGAGTAGTCTCATCAAAGAGTTTAAATCCATGTTTTCTAAAATCTACACAATCGGCCCTTTGCAGTTGATCTTAAATCAGATTAGAGAAAAAGAATCCAAAAATTCGAATTTCCGTGGTTATAGTTTATGGAAGGAAGAACCCGAGTGCCTCCAGTGGCTCCAGACAAAGGAACCAAACTCTGTGGTGTATGTCAACTTTGGAAGTTTAGCAATGATGTCTTTGCAAGACTTGGTAGAACTTGGGTGGGGACTTGTTAACAGTAACCATTATTTTCTTTGGATTATACGGGCAAATTTGATTTATGGAGAGCCAGCGGTTTTGCCTAAAGAACTCGAGGAGGTGATCAAAAGAAAGGGCTTTATTGCAAGTTGGTGCTCACAAGAGGAAGTCTTGAACCACCCTTCGGTTGGTGGTTTCTTGACTCATGGTGGATGGGGTTCGGTCATTGAGAGCTTGTCTGCTGGGGTGCCCATGATTTGTTGCCCATTTACAGGTGACCAACGGACGAATTGCAGACAAATGTGCAAGGAATGGGAAGTTGGGATGGAGATTGGGAGGAATATAAAGAGAAATGACGTGGAGAAGTTTGTAAGGGAGTTAATGAAGGGAGTTGAGGGTGCGAGAATGAGAAAGAAGGCTATTGAGTGGAAGAAGAAGGCGGAAATCTCAACGGGTCCAAACAGCTCGTCATCTTTGAATGTCGAGGAACTTGTTGCCGATATTTGTATGCTCTCAAGAAACTAAATTATTGTTCAAATATCGTTACACATTGCAATAACAATCAAGAACTTGGAATTAATTTATATCTCAAAACACAAGTGGGTTTCTTATTTTTCATATTTAACCATTACAAGTTTGATAAAATGACAAATATCTTGTCCAATATTGAAATTATTACTAAGAGAATCACTCAAATAGTGAACTAGTGGTTATGTTAAGTAGTTATGTCAAAGGCAAGCATTGTTCTTATTATCAGATAAATAAAATATCCAAGCATTGTTCTTATTATCAGATAAATAAAATATCCAACTCTTTTAAATTGGTTTTAGTAACATTGTTTACCACTATTATCATTATTGTATGAGAGCACTACGTTGAGATAACAATCTCATGGCGCAAAAACACAAATGCTCATGCAACAACATAAACTCCCATTTTTATGTTTAAAGGAAAAGTATACAAATTTCGGAGCATACAAAAGAAGACAATTCTCATATAATTGGGAATATGGGTTCGCCTAAAACACAAGTGAATGAAGCAGATGGAGATCAAGTTATACTTAAAGAAACAAAGAAGAAGGATGCAATGATAATAGTCATTAGTCAATACGCTATGAACCGAAGCATACAAGACGGAAAATGGTGCATGGAAAACTCTACGTAGTGAGTCTCAAGGCGACTTGCAAGTAAAAGCCATTAAACTGGAAGGACTAAGAAGAGATTTTGACATTTATGTGACCAATTTGCAAGAGTATTGGCAATTCCTAGTAAAAATGATATTATGAAAGGGATTAAAGAAGTGGTGGAAAAAGATTTTGAAAAGTTTGACTCCCCAAATTTGATTATGTGGTACCTTCAATAAAAGTAGCTGATGACTAATATATAAGTTGTGAGCCTCACGGGATCCTTAAAGTCTTAAGGCAAAGAAATCACAGGAAGGTAATTGAGAAACAAGTGAAGAATGTAGTTTCACGTTATTCAAAGTAGTAGAAAGTTTCAACATTAAGAAGAAAATACGAGAGGAGAATGGCGTTGTTGTTGCTATTGTTGCTGGTGGTGGTGCTATTGTTGTTGTTGTTGTTGCTGATGTTGTTTTTACTCTTGTTGTTGATGTTCTTGTTGATGATGATGTTGTTGTTGTTGCTGCTACCGTTGATGTTGATATTGATCTTCTTCTTGTTGTTGTTATTGTTGATGGGTCCCTGGTGTGTCGTCGTTGTTGTGAGAAGTGTGCCAGGAACTTCTCTCGGAAATCAACCCATGATTTGATTTTTCCTGCTGGTAAGCTGTCAAACCAGATGCGCGCCGCGCCTATGAAGGTTTGAGCGAAGAGATGACACCAGGTTGGTAAGTTCCATCCGCCCGTTGCTCCCGCACCGTTAAAAACTTGGAGATGATCGTCTGGGTCTGTCAACCCGTTGTATTTGCCCACGTTGTGTGGCAATTTTGTTTTGTCTATGGCAGCCGTGGCGATCTCTCTGATGAACTTTGAATTCTCAGCCACGTTGTGTGGCAATTTTGTTTTGTCTATGGCACTGCGCATGGGTTTTGGCCCTTTAAAAAGTTGAGCCAAATGGACGCATAGCGTGCCGCGCATGGGTTTTGGCCCTTTAAAAGGTTGAGCCCAATGGACGCATGGCGTGCCGCGCATGGGTTTTGGCCCTTTAAAAAGTCGAGCCAAATGGACGCATGGCGCACCGCGCATGGGTTTTGGCCCTTTGAAAAGTTGAGCCAAATGGACGCATGGCGCACCGCGCATGGGTTTTGGCCCTTTTAAAAAGTTGTCGTCGAGAGGACGCTTTGTCTGTCTTGGGAAGGGGTGACTGATGTGACTGACGGGTGTCAGATGAACAGTTGCCTTTTCAGTTACCGTCAGAGGACGCATGGGGCGAAGTGTCAGGTAACTGTTCACCTACTTTCCGGAAAAAAAGGTGTCGTCTTCTCTCTCCTCTGACGTGTCTTCTCCCTGTTGGTTGCTTTCCCGAAGTCTGACCCCTCCACTACCCATCGCATTAAATGCGATGGGTATAAATACACGGTGGTTTTCTCTTTCTTCTCCACTTATTCAAAATTTGAATTCCGAAAAACTCTCTTCTTCCTTCGTTTTCTCTCTTCTTCCGTGTGAGTTTATCTGCATTATAGTGAGTTTTCCCACCATGTCATCTGCAAATCCTACTTCAAGGAAAAGGAGGAACAAGGGGAAAACTCCTCCCGGCCCAGATCAGGCGGTGATAGGGTGGAAAGAAGAGGAATTCTAGAATTTAGTAAGGGAGATGGGTTTCCTCCCTGATTAGGGTGCTCAGTATCCTACTCCTGGTTCTACAGCCATGGATGCTCCTCCCGTTCATATGACTCTGTATGCTGCCTTCTTCCGGGAGGGTAACTTCAGGCTACCAATGACCCGATTTACTGCCGATGTGCTGAGGGGTTATGGTCTCCACATCTCTCAGATAAATGCCATCGGACTCCCTCGGATTACTCACTTCGAGTTCGTTTGTATGGCGAACCGCTTGGATCCGACGTTTGAGATGTTCAACGTCTTCTACACTGTTACGTATACAAGTGGGTTTTACTCTTTCAGTGCTCGTACCAACGTTTCTCCGGTTTGCTCTGTGCCACTGAAGAGTCTACATGATTGGAAGCAGAAGTTTTTTTACATTCGCCGGGGTGTTGTTCCGATGGACATGCATTACAGGTCTGTGGATGAGGGTATCCCAAAAGTTGATGTGGTTGCGGATTTTGCTGACCAAGACTGGTATAAAAGGTTGACCCGTAAAGCCACTCCGATACTCCAGGTTGAGGAGATAGCGTTGGTTGGTGCCGGGATGAGTATGAAGTGGATCCCTAAACATCCGATGGGGGTCCCAGTGTATGGTCATGAGGGCAAGTGTACGTCTCGTTCCGTAAACCTACTCTTCTTTTTTTTTTTTTTGTATGTTGTACGTTGTATTGCTTGTGCATTGTTCTTTATCTCTGTCTTTTTGTGCAGTAGGGTTCACGTTGTTGAACGTTTTGGATCCGAAGGCGCTGGGTGCAATAGTGGAGGCGATACAAAAACCTGATAAGCGGCCTTGGTTGGATCAGATCCGTGGCCGGTTTCTGCATCCGAGCAATGAGAGTTTCACCGCTTATGTGAACACTGTCTTAGGTGAAGATAGTGAAAATGATGATGATGCATTTGATTCCATTCGAGAGGAAGTTATGGTTCTCTCGAGTGATGGGTCTGGCAGATCTTTGGAAGACCTAACCTCTCGTTCCGCGCGTTCAGGTCCGGCGCAAGGGGTGGCGCATGAGCCGGTGAATGAGGCTGTTGGTGATGATTTGGAGATGCCGGTCGAACCTGTTGACCCGTTGGAGACGAAGAGAAAGGTGAAAGCTGACAAGGCGGTGGGAAAGGGGAAGAAAGCTGAAGGAACTTCCACTAAGTCTCCTCGTAAGCGACTTCATACTCCTCGTATCCTTGATTATGTTGTCGTTTCTGACACGTTGCCCGGTTTAGGGGTTGGAGAGAAACGCCCTGAGTCGGACCCCGAGGACCGCGCAACTTTAACTGAGATTATGCAGAAAAAGATGTTTGAGGATAAGAAGCGAAAATTTGATGAGCAGGCTGCTGATGTGCTTGCATCAAAGAAAATTAAACTTCAGAAAGAGAATCCTCCCGCCCCTTCTGAGTCGGATATTGATATGGGTATTTTTGCTGAGAAACCTAGTGATTTGCTGCAGAAGATCTATGAAGCTTCTGGTATTCGTTTTATTTTCTCCTAACTTGTCTTATGTTTTTTGTTTGCTTGTCCTTCCTTTCTTTGAATATGCTGCTCGTTTTGGAGCAGGTACCAAAACAGCCAAGACGGGGCACAAGGTTGATATTTCAAAAATTACTCCTCCGCAATCTCCGCCGTCGAGGACATTTGGATTGTCTCCTCCCCATGAGACTTCTGATGGGAAGAAAAAGGGTGATGTGAGTGTGGAGCAGGTTGGAGAGGGTGGTGGTAAGACAGGTGGTGATGATGCTGCGGGAGGTGTTGGGGGTGTTGGTGCGGGTGGTGCTGGTGGTGCGGGTGATGCTGGTGGTGTTGATCGTGGTAAGGGTATTGAGACCGAGGTGCAGACAAGTGAGACCACTCCGCATCAGACGATATATACCAAACGCCCACCGGGTGATGGTGGTGGTGCAACCTCAGGTGCTGTCCGCAGCCCCCAGGCTGGAAAAGTTCATGCTGATTCTTTTGATACAACGAATCCTGCCTGTGATGATCTTCCGCACGTCCCCCGTTGGAACTTGACCCAGGGTTCCAGGATGGATAATCTGGATAATTGTCATGAATTTTTCTCTCTGTCTCTCCCCCCGGCTGAGAGGGTGTTCCAGAAAAGGCGCCGCCGGTTAGAGCTCTTGGACGAGCATGTTCAAGCCGGGGTTAATTTCTGGTCCACTTCACAGGAGATTGTCCGTGAGTGGAGAGAGATGGGAGAAGACTATCTGGAGTTTAAGAATGAGAAGAAACTCTTTGCGGAAGAGAAGGAACGGTTTAATGTTGAGAAGAAAGGGTTGACCTGGAGGTTGGCTGATGCGGAAGAGAAACTTGCCCAAGAAAAACAAGCAAATGCTGATAAGCAGAAGAACTGGGAGGCTGCGTGTGAGCGTACCAATGCGGAGCTTAGATCGCAACGTGTCACGATTACTCGTTTGTCCGGAGAGAAGGCTGAGCTTGCTGATGAAGCCCAAAAGGCGCGTGTTGCCTTTGAAGAGAAGGAAAAAGAGTATAACGCGCGTATTGCTAAGCTGGAGGACCTTGCGAGGCGATATGAGACTGCTGATCGTCTTCTCCAAGAGAAGACCGCTGAATGCCAAGCCTCTGAACTCCTTGCTGAGGAGACGTCCGCTGATTGCAAATGGTTGCTCTCGCGCGCGGTGCCTCTGGTAATTTCTTTTACTGTATTTTTGTGACGTTCGTGAATTGTCCCTTATTTGTGTGTTTGTTATAGATTGCTGAACGCATCGTTAACTCGCACGAGCTTGCACATTATATGTATGAGTTGGGGCAAGCTGGCTATAGCAGCGGGCGTAAGGACGGGTACAACGAGGGCAGGGCCGCGGCCCTTAATAAGGAGAAAGAACACCATTTCGAGCTGTGGAAAGAAGATTGCACCGCAGCTTACGCCGCAAAGAGACAAGAGTTTTCGTCTTTGGAGTTTGCGGTGGTTAAAGCTGCGAAAAAGCTGGCTCGAAGACCGGATGGTGTGCTATGTTAAAGAGGGCGCTAGGTGATAAAGGTGGTGCGACTGGGGGTGTGGGACCCAGTCATCCCGAATGAAGGACTCCGGCCTGCGCGCCGCGTATGACCTTGGGTGGTCTTGTACTTGACAATTCGATACATAATTTTAACTTCCTTGTTATGCTTGTGGATATTTGGCTGTGTGTTGACATATGTTATGCTAATAGTTGTCTGTTTTTATGCGAATTTTGTTAATGTCATAATATGTGCATGTGTAATTACTTTGATTCAGGTATCACGAATGAATGATGGCGCTGACGGGTTGTGTTGTGTTGTGTTTATTACAACGTTTCATTCTGTCGTATTTGTGCGCAGGTTGGATCGTGAATACGAAGTGATCGAGTTTACAGGTTATTGTGTGTACCCGGCTGTTCTCAGCCTTGGGGGTGTTTACAATGTTAGTTTATCCTGTGTTCGATGTTTTCGTGTTTATGTGGGCACGAAGTATTTGTTTGGCGTTTGTTAGGCTTTAGTTGTGTGTCTGACCCGGCTGTGCACTTGTTTGTGACAGGCCTTGGAGGTCTACAACGTTTCCTAATGGTCGAGCCATTGATGTTTTCGTGTATGCCCAAAGTAATATATGCAGTTGTGACAAGGAAATTTGCATGATAGAGAGATAGCCAAACACTTCTTGTATAATTATAAATGTGTTGGCGACTTGGCCATTGCGATTACAAGAATTTCATTCATAGGTAACATTTTCTCAACTGTTGGGCGTTCCATGTGCAAGGAACCTCCCTGTTGTCGATGGTGCGCAGCTTATAGGCTCCTTTTCTGAGCACGGTGTCGATGACATAAGGGCCCTCCCACTTGGGAGCCAACTTCCCAGGTTTTTCTACATTTGAGGCCTCGTTGTCTCTGAGGACGTATTCTCCCGGGTTGAAGGTGCATACTCGGACTTTAGAGTTGTAATATTTTTCCAGCTTCGTTTTGTACTTTGCTTCGTTGATTGCCGCCATTTCTCTCCATTCTTCTAGGAGGTCAAGGTCGATCCTCCTCTCTTCTTCATTGTTGATCGCGTTCATTGAGAGCATTCTGGGTGACGGCAATCCTATCTCTGCTGGAATTACGGCCTCTGACCCATAAACCAAGCTAAACGGTGTTTCTCCGTTGCTTGTTTTGGGCATCGTCCTGTGTGCCCACAAAATGCTGGGCAATTCGTCCACCCAACCTCTTCTTTTCTCTCCTAACCTTGCCTTGATTCCATCGACGATACTCTTGTTGACGGCCTCAACTTGACCATTCCCCTGCGGGTGCGCGACCGAGGAGAAGGTATGCTCGATGTGTAGTTCTTTAAACCACTGTTCGAGATTGTCTTCGGCAAAGTTGGTTCCATTGTCAGTGATGATCTTGAGGGGTAATCCAAAGCGACATATGATTTGCTCCCAAATGAATTTTTTGACAACGGTGGCTGTGGTTGATGCGAGGGCCTTCGCCTCTACCCATTTGGTGAAATAGTCAACTGCGACTATTATGAATTTGACCGCACCTGGGGCTTCGGGAAAAGGTCCGACCATGTATATTCCCCATTGTTGAAAGGGCCACGCGGTGGTGACCGGTACCAACTCATTCTTGGGGCGCATCATTTTGGGGGCATGTCTTTGGCATCCACTGCACTTCCTCAATTCTTTGACCGCATCCAAATGCATTCCGGGCCAATAGTACCCCGCATTCATGACTTTTGCTACCACCATTCTAGGTCCAGCATGTATACCGCAGATTCCTTCGTGCACTTCTTTGATCAGGTAGCGTGCGTCTTCGGGATCAACACATCTTAACAAAGGCCCGAGGTATGAGTTTCTGTACAAGATCCCATCGGCCATCTGGTAATGTTCGAATTTGTACTGGATTTTCCTCGCTTCTGCCTTGTTTTCCGGGAGTACTCCAGATTGGAGGTATGTGATTATCGGAGTCATCCAAGACGTTGTCCCTAGTTGGACGACGCTTACTTCTCGCTGTGGCACTGACGGGTTGCTTAAAACCTCTATGCGTACATCTTTTGCTAGGTGCTGGAAGCTTGTAGAGGCGAGTTTGCTCAGCGAGTCAGCTGGCTTGTTCTCGCTTCTATTGATGTGATGCACCTTGTAGGAATAGAAGGTTTGTAGCAGTGTCTTCGCTTGGCTCAGGTAAAGTGCCATTGTATCTCCCTTGGCTTCGTACTGCCCGTTGATTTGAGCTGCCACCAACATGGAGTCCACATGCGCTTCGATGTGTCGTACTCCCATTTTGATCGCCAACCTTAAACCAGCAAGGAAAGCTTCATATTCAGCTTCATTGTTTGTGCTTTTAAAATCTAGGCGTATGGCGTAGGTGAACTCATGTTTGTCAGGGCTCACCAGCCGTAGCCCTGCGCCTGCGCCGTCTTCATTAGACGCGCCATCTGTGTATAGTAGCCATGGTTCTTCCACTTGCTGTTTTTCGGCTTTTTCCATCGCCTTGCATTCTCGATCTTTGTCATCCGGTACTTCTGTCATGAAATCTGCAAGTACTTGGCCCTTGATCGCCGGCCTTGGTCTGAACACTACGTTATGACCCCCGAGCTCTATCGCCCATTTTGCTAGTCTCCCTGAAATTTCTGGCCTTGCGAGTATGTTGCCAATGTTGTAGTTTGTGAGCACGTGAATGACGTGGTTGGCAAAGTACCTGCGCAGCCTTCTTGATGCGTGAATCAGTGCGAGTACTAGTTTCTCCATGATTGCGTACCGGGTTTCTGGGTCAGTTAGAGTTCGTGACACATAATAGACTGGCGTCTGGACACCCTGTCGATCTACAAGCAACACTGCTCCTACTGCCTTGTCAGAGGCTGATAAGTACAGTACCAGAGGTTCGCCCTTGACTGGTGCAGTTAATGTTGGCAGCTTGATGAGGCAGTCTTTCATCTCGCGGAATGCGCTTTCGGCTTCCGGAGTCCACTGGAATTGACTCTTCTTCATGCAATTAAGGAGAGTTTTTATAAACGGGAATTGAAGGGGTAAGGTCCCAAAAACCTCATAAAAAGGATTTGAGACCATACCACAAACCAACCTTTTAAGCCTTTCGACCTTGTGCGACCGCGCAATGGTCTTACAAAGAAGAAGAAGTCAGCGATTCATAATCGCGCGCCCAAAGGAAAACATAAATCCTTGCGCTTCTCTCATTTAACAAAGGATCAAAATCCTTTGTTCAAAACCTCCGCCTAAATATCCAGACTTGGATATTATTGTACCCAGACTTGAGATCAATTCATCTGTGTATATACAATAAAAGTGCCACACTGGATTACAGCAGTAATCTTCTAGAAGAAGCACAATCGTGCACCACCCAGACGGTTATAACCGTCTGGACACGTGTCATCACCACAGGCAACCCTGAGGTCACAACGATGGCATGCAATTGAAGAATAATCTCCACTTAATCACCTTCCACGTGGCATTTCCCCAGCCATTGATCAATCCACGATCCGTGTGCATTCACATCGGATCGAGACCAGTTAACGACGGATCAAAGAACTTAACGGAAGAAGGAAATAACCGCTACGGCGTTAAGCATCTTCCGTCATCTTTTCAATAACAAGTTTTCCCTCCCAAACTCCCGGCTATAAATAAGAGAACTGTTCAGGTATAAACTCAGATCACTCTCACTTCTCAAATACTTATCTTCTCCATTACAAATACTTATTCTCACGCCGGAGTCGGGTCAAGGAGAGAACCCCCCTTCTCCCCTTGACGAGGCTAACGGTGTTCTTTTTTGCAGAACCACCGGAGAAGAATTTCCACTGCAACTGAATCAATCGAGAGAGAGCTAACCTTTTATGCGGATTCAAACCCCCTAACTATCTCGGTTCCGACCATTTAGTTAGTGTTTCTTCATTGGCGCCCACCGTTTTCTCAGTTTTTCTAGCTTCTACCTCGTTTCGATTCAGTTCATTCCGTTTTCTGTTTTTTGCACATGGCAGAAAATTCGTCATCTCACCGGCAACCTGGTCCTCGACCAAACGTCGGAAACAATTTACTGGTAGAATGGATCGTCGAAGAGGCCTCAGACGATAACGAGGTTCAATCTAATCGAGCAAATGATCCTGTTACTCCAGGAATGTTACCAGCAAATCCTGCACAGTCAATTTTACCACCAGGAGAAACTCCGATATCATGGTATGTCCGGTCCCAAGGAGCATTAAACGCAGTATACTCACAGTTATGTGCTCAAACTGCTCCTGTAACCCAATCCCGGAGACCGGGATCAAGAGCTCATGCCTCTCAGCGAGAAGAATCAACTTACGATGATACAAGCAGTTACCGAAGACAACATCATGATGAATTACGCCCTCGTCAAAGACAATCGGTTCACGATAGGTTGGGTTCCCAACGGGACGCTCACACCGATGAATCCGATCGAACATACCGTTTGAGTGAAAACACCAGCGTATTCAACAGACTACAGCCAAATTATAACAAATGCAGGCCCCGAGCGGTTTATAACCCTGAGGCCGAGCATAACTATGATTTAGTTTATCGCCCGGATGAAGCGGCAGAAAACTCGAAGTTCATACTAGAGATAGCTCTGGCTCCGTTGGAAAGGGCCAAATTACCATCTAACGTTGGGAAATTCAATGGGTTAACTGACCCCGATGATCATCTAAGAGTATTCACCAGCGCAGGGTTGGTTGGCGGTTGGACTCTTCCGCTGTGGTGTCATTTGTTTGTACAAACATTAACCGGTCCAGCGCGAATTTGGTTCGACAACCTACCAACAGGACAGATCGAGTCATGGAAAGATCTGCGAAGGAAGTTTTTAACACACTTCAGCCAACAAAGGCGGTCAAAACGTGACACATCCGACGTCATGAACATCTGGCGTCGCGATGATGAGAATCTGGAAGATTTTATTACCAGATACAATAAAGAAGTGTTAGAAATTGGAGGTGTTAGCGAACAACTAATCCGTGCTCAGTTTAAGTACGCGGTTAGGTGTGACGACATGGTCAAAGTATTATCAGGAACAGAGGGCCTCCCTACGAGCTGGGAAAAAATAATGGCGGCGGCTAAGGTTTATGCGCAGACCGAGAAAAACCTCACTACAAACAGACCGCCACCACCACACAACAGGCCGGCAGATTTAAGCGCAAATGGAAAGTACAAAAAGTCATGGCGCGAAGCATCAGGAAGTCGATCCGCGGAAGATGCTCGCACATCGACTAATAAGTTTTCTGCGCAAAGAGAAAACAAACACGAAAATAGGGAGAGGCAGTGGACCCCCCTAACGAAAACCCCGGCGGAGGTGCTAAGTACTGAGGATCACCAATTTAAACCTCCGATTCCGATGAAGAGTAAACGTGGTCAAGACCTGACGCAGTACTGCGAATATCATAAGGATAATGGGCACACCACGAACAACTGCATATCTCTGCGCACGGAAATCGAAAAGGCGCTCAAAAATGGAGAACTCACGCATTTGCTCCAGACCATGCGCAAGGAGATTAAGCAGATTACCCGGGGGGAAGAAAGCTCAAGCAAACGGGCTAAGACTTAGAGAACTCTGTACGTTTTCCGCGGAAAAGACATGACTTATCCAAAACGGCGGAACGATCAGGGAGTAAGTTAAGTTCCATCTAATTATCAAAAAAAAAAAAAAAAACTTTGTAACGCCTCTGAGCATTATCCATGAATAAAATTACAAAGTTTCTATTATTTTTGTGTTTACAAAATGCATGCAATTTCTTTGTAGTAAGTGCAAAAACATTATGGTAGCACAACACAAAGCTACATGCGCGGTCAGTGATCACGTCACAAACGGCCGTAAGACTCACACATGAGCTTCATACCAACTTTATTCGCCTTACTCAAAGCAAAAGTAATTGTACTCATGCAAAATATTGTAAAGACATTTAACAAAACAAATAGAAACATACTATTTCGGCGTACAAATACGTCTTAAAGAATTTAGACACAGCAGTGTTTAAAATCCTTGCGCAACAGCGCACCATCAGAACAAGGATCAACATCCTACATAAACAAAATCAAATTGTTCAAATACAATTTCATCCTACTCTAAATCTTCTCCCCCATCCGGAAAGATTTCTTTAAGTTGCGCAACGAAATCATCCGATTGCAGCGCCACATTTATCAACTCCATCACTGGAAGTTGCAAGTTATTAAACTCCGTCTTCATAGCAGCAAACGCGCTAACAGTATTAACGCCAAAGGTAGCAGACTTGCTATTATCCCAATTAACTTTCAAAGCGCTATTCACATGCTGGGAACATTCTGCATAACCTTGCGCGTAACCATCTCGTCGCGCAGTAACCATCAAATTTGCAACAGTTTTATCCAGTTCTTTCGAGTTTAATACAGATTCGGCAACCTACAAAATCAAGAAAAGCGCATCAAAACAGGAACAGCGCATACATGAACAAAAAAGAAGAAAGAAACTTACACAAGCAATCCCGCGATCTTTCAACCAGGCCATATCATTTTTCAAAGGCTCGAGCTCGCTTTCCGCCGAAACCCGCGCCATTTCTGAATTCTCCAGTTTCTCTTCAACTTCAGTCAAACGGCGGGAGGTTTCAGTACTCTCGGAATGCGCAAGCTCCAATTCCTTCTTCAGTTGTTCCTGGTCAGAAACCAAAGCGGTCAGTTCTTCTAACTCTCTATCTCTAAGGGCAAGAGTGGCTAGAGCTTGTACCTCCCTTTGCTCACTACGTTCCCTATGAGAACGCGCCTCCGTCAGCGCAGCCTCTACATCCGCTTTTTCTTTCCTCAATCTTTCCACCTCCGCATCTTGATTTCTTAATTTTTCAACCTCAGCCTTGAGGTTATTAATGATGTTACGAAGGTTTGCCTTCTCAGCATTGTCTTTTTCGCAAATTCTTCTCCAGTTTTTGCACTCCTCAGACAAAAGAGCAGCTTCAGCTTCTGCTTTCCTTTTCCAACTAGCAGCGGACCATTCCTCAGTCTTGCGTTCAGCTTCAAACGCGGCTTGATCAGCTTCTAATTTAGCCTTCAGCTGAGCTACACGTTTTTCATCTTTTGCAAACTTCTTCTGAGATGCTATAAAAGATGACTGCTCCTTATGCATGCTATACCACTCGCGCACTATGCGGTGAGTAGTAGAGACATGTGAAGCAGTCTCTGCAAGATAAGACTGATAGGTCTGTTCATACGATTGACTTTCCTGAAATTTGATTTCTCCAGGAGGAAGTATCCCCTGTAACCAATCTTGGCACACATGCCAATCCGAAAGGGTATCGCCTTTCTTTATATTCCACACAGGAATATGAGGATCGGCAGCATCTTTCTCCGCATACATCCGGTAATAATATTCTCCCAAGGTTTCTTCGGGACGAATCGGAGATTGATTCCCAATACCAGCAGATGAACCTGCCTCCTCAGTAGCGGCCTTCTCAGAATGCTCCGGTACAGTTTCAGAAGGTCTAGGGGGAGAAGACTGAATTGTCTCAGCAGTTTCTTTTTCCAGTGTTGGATTATCATCATTTACCACACTAGGCTCAACAATCTGTTCAGTTTCTACGTTAGCATCAACAGGTTCCTCAGCCTCAGCAGTTTTCTCAACACCCTCTCCAGCTGTCTTTGTAGACTCCGACGGGTCTGCAACAACAGCGCGTGGAGGAGTAGGAGGAAGTTCTTTATTAACCACAGATGGTTCTTCCACAGGAACAGCGGAAACAGGAACCTCTGCTCAAATAAAAGTCTGTAAGAATTCCATCAGCTTAAAGAAAACAAAGAGAAGTAAATACTTACCAGGAACAGATTCTGAAACAAAAGCATCAAGATTTCCTTTTCTAGTGATTTTCTTCCTTTGCACTTTCTTGGGAGGTTGATCCTCCGCATCAGCATCAGCTGGTTTTCTCTTACCGGCCTTCCTATGAACCAAACGTTCGGGACTGGAATCCAGATCGATAGGCTCATTTGGGTTAGAAGGAGAAATATCAGCAGAATCCTTCGGTTCCGGTTTCGGTTCCCGCATGGTCACTACAGGAGTAAGACCCTCCAAAGAGTCAGAAACCACCACATAGTCACACCTGGAAACAGAAGAACGGCGCGTACCTTTCTTCTCTCCAGCATTTTTCGCCTTCAAAGGTTGAACAGTTTCACTCCTCTTCGGCGCGGAAGTGGACGTAGTTGCGCGTTTTTTCTTCTCAGGGCCTATGCCCAAATTCAACAATTCACCTACAAAAGCGCAAACACAAAAGATTACTCAAAGAAACAAAGAAAGGAACACACGAATAAACTCACCAGCACCAGATGCCAGTTGAACAGATAAGTCCGCATCCCGCGGAATAACAAAATTCTTTACAATCCGATGATACCAGAGTTCCTCTTCAGGTTTCTTCTTGATAGTTCCCATTTTTCCGCCTTCCCTCTTAAAGGCAACAACATATAGAGAAACAACTACATTGAAGAAAAAGCAGGTCAAAAAAAAAAAAAAAAAAAAAAAAAAAGAGAGAGAGAAGAAGAACAGTGACAAAGCCCCAATACTTACTATGACCATCCTCAGTATACACGGGTTTATCATCACGTTCCATCTTCCAGTTCAAACTCATACTGGCTCCGACTAGGGCTTTCTCCGGCAAAGCAATATTGGGAACATCCTTTAGATCTTGGTACCAGTTCTCATCAACCGGAGTCTGAATCGATTCAATCGGAATATCATCCTTCCCTCTTAGCGTCATCTTCATCGGAATCACTCCAGCCTTGATGAAGAAAAACTTTTGTTTCCAATCATGAAATGATTTTGGGGGCTGATGAAGAATTTTCTTTGCAGAAGCCCTCTGAACGAATGAGTAAAACCCCTGAGTAGAGTGCATCTGATAGAAAACCCTAAATCGAGGAACGGTTGGCTCTACATGCATAGTCCGACATACGAATTCAAAGTGTCGAACCCTAACCATGCCAATAGGGTGAAGTTGGGAGATGTGTAGATTGTAAAATCCAAGAATGTCAAGGAAAAATTTGGTAACAGGCAAGCGAAAGTTACCATCACAGAAAAAATCCCAAAAGAGGGTAATATACCCGGCCGGAGCATTCGCCGCCGTTTGCCCTTCTCCAGGATATAAAGCACCCCAGTTTTCCGGAAACTTAAGGTTCTGAATCAAACCTTCAAAAGATGCCCTGGGCCACTTCAATGGTGGAAGTTCAGTCGACATATCTTCAACAAGTTCTTCTTGATGTTCTCCGGTTGACATAAGCAAGAGAATGATAGGAAGACTTCTTAAAAACAAGAAAGAATTTTTCAAACAGAACAATGATTACACAGCAGGGGTTACCCAAGCGATTATATACCCATCGCAATAAATAAGCATCGGTAACCGTCACAATACTGTTCCGAGTATCACGTTTCCCCAAGCAACAGAAAAAGCAGATGTCAGAACATACACGCGTTTACACACGCGCGTGTAAGCCACGCTCAGTAAAAAACAAACTGACAATGACAGGTTGTCAAAATCAATTCACTATGCTACCTTCAAGTCAAAGATTTCCCACCAGAAATCTTTACAAATTCAAATCTTCTCATAGAAGCCTCCCTACCTTTTCGCGCCCAAAAAACCATTTTTCCTCTCATAAGTCCAGTGCTCCACTTACTTGCATAAGTACAACACTAGACTGGGGGGACTTGAAGGGGTAAGGTCCCAAAAACCTCATAAAAAGGATTTGAGACCATACCACAAACCAACCTTTTAAGCCTTTCGACCTTGTGCGACCGCGCAATGGTCTTACAAAGAAGAAGAAGTCAGCGATTCATAATCGCGCGCCCAAAGGAAAACATAAATCCTTGCGCTTCTCTCATTTAACAAAGGATCAAAATCCTTTGTTCAAAACCTCCGCCTAAATATCCAAACTTGGATATTATTGTACCCAGACTTGGGATCAATTCATCTGTGTACATACAATAAAAGTGCCACACTGGATTACAGCAGTAATCTTCTAGGAGAAGCACAATCGTGCACCACCCAGACGGTTATAACCATCTGGACACGTGTCATCACCACAGGCAACCCTGAGGTCACAACGATGGCATGCAATTGAAGAATAATCTCCACTTAATCACCTTCCACGTGGCATTTCCCCAGCCATTGATCAATCCACGATCCGTGTGCATTCACATCGGATCGAGACCAGTTAACGACGGATCAAAGAACTTAACGGAAGAAGGAAATAACCGCTACGGCGTTAAGCATCTTCCGTCATCTTTTCAATAACAAGTTTTCCCTCCCAAACTCCCGGCTATAAATAAGAGAACTGTTCAGGTATAAACTCAGATCACTCTCACTTCTCAAATACTTATCTTCTCCATTACAAATACTTATTCTCACGCCGGAGTCGGGTCAAGGAGAGAACCCCCCTTCTCCCCTTGACGAGGCTAACGGTGTTCTTTTTTGCAGAACCACCGGAGAAGAATTTCCACTGCAACTGAATCAATCGAGAGAGAGCTAACCTTTTATGCGGATTCAAACCCCCTAACTATCTCGGTTCCGACCATTTAGTTAGTGTTTCTTCAGGAATGATTTAGCTGCGTGATTGGCCAGGAAGCGGTTGAGTGCTGCCAACCGTCCTGCCAATTTTTGCATCTCCTTGATCGTTGAAGGTGACGGCATGCGTTCTATTGCTTGTATCTTGTCAGGGTTTACCTTGAAGCCATCTTTCGTGACAATGAAACCCAGGAATTTCCCTTCCTCCATGCCGAAGGAGCATTTCGCTGGGTTTAACTTGATGCTGACTCCGCGCAAGGTGTCAAACGTCTTTTGGATGTTCAGCAACATTGTACTCTCCTCTTTGCTCATAATAACCAGATCTTCCATATACACTTCTATATACTTGTCGATGGCGTCGTGGAAAGTTTCGTTCATGAGCCTCTGATAAGTCGCGCCCGCATTTTTTAAACCAAAAGGCATTTTGGTGTAGCAGTATAGCCCTGTTGGTGTGCGGAACGCGGTCTTGTCTTCATCCTGCACGGCCATCTGTACCTGGTGGTACCCTTTGTAGCAATCGAGGAAACATTTCCATCGGAATGTGGCAAGTGAATCGATCTTTTCATCGATGTCTGGTAAGGCGTAACAGTCGCGCGGACATGCCTTATTCAGATCTTTGTAGTCTACGCACATTCTCCAGCTACCGTTGTTCTTCTGGACCATCACTGGGCTTGCCACCCATGTTTGATACCTGACCTCCCTGATGATTCCTGCGTTCAACAGCTCTATCACTTGCTCTTTCATGGCGTCGTGCTTTATGTCTCCCAAATGGCGCTTAGCATGTACCACCGGTTTGGCTTCTTCCGAGACGTTTAAGCGGTGTTCAGCTATGTGCCGTGGAACACCCACCATGTCTGCTGGCGTCCAGGTAAAGACATCCATATTTTGGAACAGCAGTTTTTTTAGCGCCGCGCGCGTCAGATCGGACATTGCAGGTCCCAAGGTTACTGTCTGTTCCGGATATGCGCTGTTCAGCACCCATTTTTCTGCCTCTTGGCGTGCTTCCTGTTTCCTTGTCTTTGCAGGTCTTAGCTCATCTGTCGCTAATACTTCTTTGCTTGCATAGATGATGGCTACTCCTGTTTCTGTTGGGAATCCCACTGCTGAGTGTGGGCCAGAGCAGATCATGCTGAAATCACCTTGGGATTCTCTTCCGAGCAGAATATCGTGTCTTGAATGTGCTAGCAGCACCATGAATGTAACTTCTTCTGTTCTTGAGTTTCTTCCGTCCGAGAGCAACATTGGGAACTATATTTGTCCTAGGGGAAAAACGGCTTCGTTCCAGAAACCAGTGAGCGGGTAATCAACTGGTTCTAAGCGCCCTTTATCCTCCTGATCGAACTGATTAAAACACTGTTCATATATGATATCCGTAGTGCTCCCCGGATCTATGAAGATGTAATCTGTTTGATAATGCCCTATGACGCCCGAGATGACTATGGGCCTTCTTTCTCGTGGGCCTCCTCTTACGACAGGGAAAACGACCTGTTTCTCGCGCCATGAGTCATCTTGTGCGCGCTTGTTGTAGTTTCTTCTTGGCCTTCGTGGACCCCCTTGAACCATGTGGGTTTCTAACTTTCGGAGCTTTTTGTTATCCGGCCCTTCTTCTCTTCTTTGAATCTGACGGTAATCACACCTTCCACCTTTGACCAGGTGAGTTAACTTTCCGTCTCTTAAGGCCCTTTCGATCTCTTGTTTGAGGCTGAAACAATCGTCGGTTAAGTAGCCGGTGTCCTTGTGGAATTCGCAGAAAAGATTCAGGTCTTGGCCCCTTTTGTTGCGCATTTGTAATGTTGGCTTGAACTGGTGGTTCTCGGTTGCCAAGACTTCTGAAGGGGTTTTCGTTAGGAGTGTCCACTGCTTCTCTCTGTTTTCTCTTTTCACCTCTTTTCGGTGTGCGATTTGGTTGATCGTGTGGCGCGCATCCTCTCTTACCGGGCTTCTTTCTCTGTGACCGGATGCTCTCCAAGGTTGGTTTCTGCCTTTCTTGTTGTGCCGGTCAGTATGGTTGTAACTGCGCTGACGTTGGTCATCACCGGTCAACTGTCTATCCGACTGTGCGATGGTTTTGGCCGCTTCAATGAAGGTCTCCCAGTCTTTGGGTCCTCCATCTCGTCCTTTGACACGCTTGATGAGATCATCACACTTGACAGCCCTCATGAAATGTGCGCGCATCATTTTTTCGCCTACATCACCGATCTCCAAACATTCTTTGTTGTATCTTGTAATGAAATCTTCCACGCTTTCGTGGTCTCTGCGCCATATGTTCAAACAGTCGGCTGGGTCCCTGGTGTGTCGTCGTTGTTGTGAGAAGTGTGCCAGGAACTTCTCTCGGAAATCAACCCATGATTTGATTTTTCCTGCTGGTAAGCTGTCAAACCAGATGCGCGCCGCGCCTATGAAGGTTTGAGCGAAGAGATGACACCAGGTTGATAAGTTCCATCCGCCCGTTGCTCCCGCACCGTTAAAAACTTGGAGATGATCGTCTGGGTCTGTCAACCCGTTGTATTTGCCCACGTTGTGTGGCAATTTTGTTTTGTCTATGGCAGCCGTGGCGATCTCTCTGATGAACTTTGAATTCTCAGCCATGTCGTCTGGACGATAGCTTAGAATGTAATCATGTTCAGCTTTTGGGTCATAACCTGCGCGCTTGCGAGGTTTGTACGCTTCATGCTCTGGTGGTAGCCTACTGAACACTGTGTTCGTCTCGTTGTCATCTTCCAATTCGTTGTTTATGTTTCGCGGGCCTAAACGGCTTTGTATTGGCTTCTTCGGTTGTTGAGAATACTGCACGTAATTGCTTTCTGTTTCACCATAAGTATCGCGCGTGTCGTGCGCACTTGGCCTTCTAATATGCGGTGGGGGTATTGACTCAGGACGCAGGCTGAATGCATTGGCCTGTTGAGGCATGGGAGCGCTCAACGGCCTTTCCGGTGGAGTGACAAATGCTGACTGGTGAGCTTGTGCTTGAAGCAAAGCTTGCTGCGCATTCAGTTGTGTGTAAACAAGATTTATAGACGCCACCTGTTCGGCATACCAGGAAGCCAGAGTTTTCCCTTCGGGTAGCCCAAGCAGTGCAGAGAAGTTTAGTTGTGCTTGGTCCGATGGAGCTGAGGGGCCAGCTCCATGGCTCTGAGTTTGCACTGGTGGTGGTGTCTGTTGGACTACCTCTGACGGAGGCTGGAACGTAGCTCCGTTTGTGGTCTGAGTGATGATTCTGGGTGGAGTTTGGAAAGTAGCACCAGGTGCGTTTTGAGTAGCAATCCTGGATGTACTCCCAAAGATGCTGGGAAACTCATTGTTCATCGGCCCTTCTTGGATAATTTCGTTCCTTGGACCCCGTTGGACGTGTACGTTGTCCGAAACGAGTTCGAAGGAAGAAACGTCTCCATCCACTTGGTTAGAAGGGTTCTGTTCAGCCATGTTTGACGAGTATTTTTTGGAAAGAAAAAGATATGAGAGTGGTTTTGCTAAAAGCGGATGGCGCCAATGATGAAACACAGGTTAACACTATGGTTAATCTGTGGGGTTATTTCTTCTGTGGGTTCAACCTCTTTTTCTACTCGCGAGATGGCACGGTTCCGGCAAAACAGCAACACCGTTAGTCTCGTTAAGAGGGGAATACGGGGGTTTCCCTCTTAACCAGGCTCCGGCGTGAGAATAAGTACTGTTCCGAGGGGAAATAAACAGTGTGTGTTAAGTGTGAGAATAGAGAGAGCAAGATCCCTTTACCTGAATGATGAAGGGTTCTATTTATAGCCGGAGGATAAGAGAGGGAAGAGCAGCGATGCCAGCTGTGGTTGCGCGCCAGCTGTCGGACCAAGGGGAATATCCTCTTGGTCTCCTCTGCTGTGGTCAGTGTAGTGGTACACGTGGCGCGCTCGCATTCGCTCATCTTGGAGACGTCGTACTGGCATTGTCGGGCTGCCCTTGGATTTGTTACAGGCCTACGTAGCGCCCGGTGACTGGTGACACGTTGTGTCCTTTATGTCGGGTGGAGCATCTTTGGGGCCACCTAGATATTTTCCAGAAGCTTCTAGAAGCTTCTGGATGACTTCGTCGATGTTAGCGCCACGTCTGATGGAAAAGGTGGTGTGGTCCTTGCCATGTTGCCATCTCATGCAACAACATAAACTCCCATTTTTATGTTTAAAGGAAAAGTATACAAATTTCGGATCATACAAAAGAAGACAATTCTCATATAATTGGGAATATGGTTTCGCCTAAAACACAAGTGAATGAAGCAGATGGAGATCAAGTTATACTTAAAGAAACAAAGAAGAAGGATGCAATGATAATAGTCATTAGTCAATAAGCTATGAACCGAAGCATACAAGACGGAAAATGGTGCATGGAAAACTCTACGTAGTGAGTCTCAAGGCGACTTGCAAGTAAAAGCCATTAAACTGGAAGGACTAAGAAGAGATTTTGACATTTATGTGACCAATTTGCAAGAGTATTGCAATTCCTAGTAAAAATGATATTATGAAAGGGATTAAAGAAGTGGTGGAAAAAGATTTTGAAAAGTTTGACTCCCCAAATTTGATTATGTGGTACCTTCAATAAAAGTAGCTGATGACTAATATACAAGTTGTGAGCCTCACGGGATCCTTAAAGTCTTAAGGCAAAGAAATCACAGGAAGGTAATTGAGAAACAAGTGAAGAATGTAGTTTCACGTTATTCAAAGTAGTAGAAAGATTCAACATTAAGAAGAAAATACGAGAGGAGAATGGCGTTGTTGTTGCTATTGTTGCTGGTGGTGGTGCTATTGTTGTTGTTGTTGCTGATGTTGTTTTTACTCTTGTTGTTGATGTTTTTGTTGATGATGATGTTGTTGTTGTTGCTGCTACCGCTGATGTTGATATTGATCTTCTTCTTGTTGTTGTTATTGTGTTGATGTAGTCACTGTTGTTGTTGTTGCTATAGATGTTGTTGCTACTTGTGTTGATGTTGTTACTTTTTGTTTTATAGGTTTGTTGTTTCTATCTTTAAATAATAATAATTAATAAAAAAATACCCATATTTGACTTATTTTTAATATATTCATAAATAATAACAACTAGTATTTAGGACCCGCGCTTTGCGGCGGGGCCGTTAAATCGAATAAAAAGTAAACGTATAAACGTTGAACCACGCACGGCGTTGCAGCGTGTTAACTTACAAAAAAAAAAAAAAAAAAAAAAAAAAACACTTAAACCATAGAAAATAATAACTAAGTCGGCTTAGGACCCGAAAGTTGGGACAGGGCGGTTAAACCACCAAAAAATAGACGTAAAAATTTGAACCACACACACGCATTGCAAGGTTTTTACTCCCAAAGTTTAGACCGAAATGTAAAGCATCAATTTTGTAAAAGATGAAAACTATAGGGGACCAAAGTCAAAAGTGGAAAAGTGTTGGAATTAAAAATAAAAAGTAAAAAGTAAAGGGGTTCAAAACTAAATGATGAAAATTAAAAAGGTTGATAAATGAAAACTAAAGGGGTTGATGTGTATAAAAATGAAACTTGAGTGGTCAAAATATGTAAATAAATTGAATAGTAAAAAGCTCTCCAAAAGTATTTTTGCTAAAGAGTAAACTGCAATTTGCATCCCTAGACTTGTTGGTCGGTGTCAGGTCGAGACCCCAAAGTTAAAATTGTGTTTATTGAGTCAAGGACTTATTAAAAACGTTAACATATGAGTCCACTAGGGCAACTTCTGTTAGTTTGACCAAGGTTGGCCATTAATGGGGAGGGTAATTTCGTCATTTTGGCAATAAAACCCCCAAAAAAATATATTAGAGACTCATTGCGGCCCTCATTTGATAACCCCTTTGTAAGTCAAGACCCTGTACAAAGCCCTAATCCTCTCATTGTTCATGAAATCTTTGATCAACACATGAGATGGCAGACTTGTACTGGCGAATTCGTGGTGAAAATGTTTTTTGTGATCCTGAAGAGTTATACGGTAAGTGTTTTTAGTTAAATTAGGATGTCTTGCATGGGTTTATCTTCAAATTCACTGATCATGGGTTTATCTTCAAATTACCGGTGATAAACCAAAGTTTTGTACTCCAAAAGTTCATCATCGGGGTGAGTTTTCTGATTATCCATGAAAGGTGTCACACCCCGACCACGTAGAACATACAAAACGTGGCGGAAACGTCGGGGAGTGTTGTAACAGAATTAATTGTTTCAAATCCATGGCAATTGAAATTTCGTTTTATTGATTTGAAGTGTTACAATGTCTTAACAAACAAGGAAATACAACATAATTAACTAGTCTTGCATCTTTTATTTTCACTAAAGCCCAAGTCTGCCTATGTGTATCTTGATCATCTTATGCAACAGTTCCTGAAAAACATATGTGAAAATAGGTACGTCAGCATAAAAATGCCGGTGAGATACATAGGTTTTGTGAAAATAGGTTTCATGACTTATGTTTGAGAAAATGTTTAGTCATGAACCTTGTTATTTGCTTTGTTTTGTAAATCATTTGAAAATCGATAAGATCAGATGATATGTATAAATAATGTATGGTTAAATGAATAACCATGTAAAATGAGTTTGTATTAGATAAGTTGTTTGTAAATCAATGTTTTGATAAAAGGTTTATAGTATATATAAAAATATACTTTGGTTTTAAGAAAGTTGAATAAGTATGATATATTAAAATATATTTCAGTTCCAATATTGTTAACCCAAGTGTACTAAATAACGCCACGGTATGTAATGCAATGAAAACACTTATATATAAGAAGTACCAGCGGCGTATCTACCATGTATTCATCACATTACACCCGTCCCGTTATCTAAACACTAACCAAAACCCAATCGTTTGATAGATAGTACATTAAATATACTTTAGTTGTTTAAAGGAATAGCTTTCAGTAGTATATTACAAGTATACTTCGGATTCATAAGTAACATATTAAACTATGTTTTGGTTTCATAAATAACATATCAAAATATGCTTTAGATGTGATAAATAACATATTAAACTATGTTTTTGGTTTTGTAAATATATGTTGGTTTTGTACAATACCACACATGAGAGTACATCAGAATATACCTTTGGGAGTATATCAAAATATACAAATAATAGTGTGACTTATGAATTCATTCAGACCTGGTGCATCAAGATACACCTTTGAGACTATAGAAATACCACAAAGGCAACCCCTATTTGGATGGAGCAACAAATTGGTTTCAGACATTCCATGACAACAGGAATGGGGTGTCAAATCCTATAGCGCTATATCATACTAACAATCGGTCTGGTGAACATAAAATAAGTACAATTCAACAATTTATTTTATGTTCTTTGAGAAATCAATGCTTAAATCATAGTTAGTCATTCAATTTGTCAATAGATAAGTAATAACATGTATAATCAATTATACTTTTGGAAAACATGAAAGTAACAGATAGGTACACATGCTTCACCCCAAAATAGTTTGGAAAACAGTAAAATAGGGGAACTATGTACTCACATTGAGAGTGCTTAGGAGTCCTTGTGTAACAACCAAACAATGCTAGTGATCACAGATATCAAACGGCACCTAATATAGGTAACTATGTTAATAAACCGGACCTATATCGGAAGACTGGGTAGCATTAGGGTTTGTAAACCAAATGAGTGTAGGAACTCATGTGATATGGTTTAACAAAGCCTACATGCTAAATGAAACTTAACCTAAGTCTTATCGACCCATTACGATCCGTTTAGGTAGCTTATGCTACTTTAACGCATCGTGTGCGTAAAACGCGTTCGGAACGCCTAACCAGCCCTATGACAAGTGTTATATGCCTAAACATGTTACATAATCAGTTATGTGGCAAAAGTTTAGGTTACATATGCTAAATTACCAATTATGCATGAAAAGGGTATTCTGGTAATTTACCTAAGGCATATAAACTACCTATCATACAACTACTTAAACGATGTGACCATAGGGTATAACCTCGGAAGGTTATTCCCTACCTACTATGGTCACCTAATGTATTTGGTCCGATCCTAATGATCGACCAAATGGGTCTAGTTCGAAGGTATAGGCGATTTATTAGATCGCCTACCCTACGACTCTAGACAACGTGGTAATCAGTGGGCATAGTCCCAAGGGACTATGACCAACGTGATTACACTCACGTTGCGAAGTTCAAACGAACTTCGCATTGACCATTACTGGTCAACGCTGAAAGTCAAACAAAGTTTGACTTTCTGACTCTAAAAGCAATAAAATAAGGAAAAGAACGAAAGAATACTTACCCAGGGTCCCCGAATGCTAATCCCGATTCAAGAATCTCAGGTATGAAACAATGGTTTCAACTTAGAGGTTCTCAAATCAGAATTCTAGTGAGAAATGCAATGGGGGTGGATGGGTATATATAGTTTTCGGTCCACCGTTGAGATCGTTTCATGGAAAAGAGGGCACGATCAAGGCCGTACATGTGTTGGAATGTTGTGGTGTCTCATTTGCCACTAACCATAGGAAATCAACACTTGGCAAGGGATTAGGGAGTGGATAAATGCTGGAAACAGGCTGTTTTAGACATTGAATCTGGTCTGGGGACTGCTTTACGGACCTCAAGGTCATTGAGGTTGAGGTCCGTAAGCTTAATTTTGGCAGAATTACAGTTTTGGTCCCTGCAGTGCAATCAGCCCATTTTCGACACGTTTAAGGCCCGTTAACCCCATTTCAAAGCTCTAAAATGAAGTTAAACTATAGGGAACTTAAAATGTGTTCAAAAATATGTCGGATGTCGGTTCGTTTAGCCGTACGAACGCGATGTTCGCTTAATTACGACGGAATGCGCACAAGCGCGAAAAACGATCCAAATGACGCGACGAATGGATTTTTGGCAAGCCAAACACTAAAGCATAATATAGTCATGCTTACATAAATTTTTGGATGTCCGGATGTATTCAGAACGTAAGTTATGCGCGAAAATGCAAACTTGTGCACTTTTTGACACTTTTAGTCCCTGAATGACCCAAAAGTTTATTTTAGCATACCGAACCCCTCAAAGCCTATTTCTAAGCTATGTAGAGAATATTTATGGTATGTTTAACTTATGGACATGTTCCGGAATGTCTGTTACAGTTCAAATTGGCATACTTTCGCAGTTTGTCAAGTTTAGTCCCTGTAAGCGAATTAACTTGTTTTTGCCATACCAAAGCCTTTAAAACTTATTTCTAAGTTATGTAAAGGTTATTTAAGGTATGTTAAGCCTATTTCATTATTCCGGAGTGTTCGTTGGATTAAACTGGTTATATTTACGCATCAGAGCGCGTATAACCCTCCAGAAAGCGATTTAAAGCTTAAAATCAAACAAGAGTTTATATGTGTAAAAGATACACATAATTTTACAAATCCCAAGTATGAAATACAATATTTCATTGGTTTGGCATTTGTTTGACGGTTGAAGTGACACAGGTGTTACAGTCTCCCCTACTTTAGGAAATTTCGTCCCGAAATTTAATTCTAGAGGAAACTTGTGAAGACAGCTGTGACTGTTTCGCCTTCTAAAAGATCCATTAAACCCTTAAGTAAAACTCTGGGCCATGTTAGGACTCTTAGCGAATTTGTTGACCCTCAAAGTGAATTCCTTGTGGTAGTAAAACATGGAATTTTGAACTACGGACAGAAGAACGTTTCTTGTGAAGACTTATCATAGGAAACTTGGTGTGTGATTGAGATCAGAATTCGGGAGTGTAAGAATAAATGACATTGGTCGAGGTCCAAGACTTCTCTCGTATCATTATTCTCGTCACTATAGGTCTTAACACATGACAAAACTTCTTGTGGTTTCTG
Organism: Helianthus tuberosus; assembly: GCA_030545235.1. Lineage (NCBI taxonomy): Eukaryota > Viridiplantae > Streptophyta > Magnoliopsida > Asterales > Asteraceae > Helianthus > Helianthus tuberosus. The sequence goes on along the minus strand of CM060369.1, from coordinate 182,949,280 downwards.
TGCACTAAATTCCATAATTATGTAGGCCTCCATAATTACGTAATCCCTTGCACAGTCCGCACAGTTCATTTCATAATGCGTAGAGGAAAAATCAATCGAATAAACATGAAGCGACCTGACTAGACCACCAAAGGATCTTTTTAATTAGATCAACGAACGATCTTTTTAATTAGACCAACGCATGATCTTCTTAACTAGACCGTCGCACGATCTCCTTAAATAGACCACTTAAGGGATCTTTGTAATTATATCATCACATGATATTTTTAATCGGGTTTTCAAAATCAAACTGTTTAACTAGACCACCCAAGGGGTCCAATTATAGAATATTACTTTAAAACCCAAGGGACTTGACTACAACGTAGAAGTCCATTAAGGATTTAAGATAGTAACTTTGGATATCCTATTATGAATCTCTCGTATGAGATATGAAAGATTCGATGAGGATTTGGATAGATCACAAAACATACATGAAAACATATAAGCACATAAACATATAATTAGTTAGCTTGATTCTTTAATTTGTTGTCTTTGAGCATGGCTAATTAAAGTACACCAGGAAATCCAATCCGTGGGTTTCATTTGGCACTTTAATTATAAGAATCTAACTATGGAAATAGAAAGATCTTAGTAGGAATTCGAATTTATCCTTATTGAATCGTAATATACGTATTAAGGCATACGAATAATTCAATTTAGGACTCCGATTTGATTGATAATCATCCATAAGGATCTTAATTATGAGGATAGAAAGATCCTATTTTGAAATTTGGAATTTTGTGTAACGAAAGGTGTTTCGACACCTTGCACTTGGTGTGCTTAAGTCGATCCTTGCGATAGAAAGTTCATTAGGTTGAGGCGCTAGATATGCCAAGCGACACATAAAGCAGAGTTTGAAGGTTGAGCAGCAGCAGGATTTGTAACAGCTTTGCTTTGGATTGCAAAGCGGCACATGTTAACCAAATGTCTCCATCGTCCACCGTGGGTACATTTGTAACAGGGTATTTGATTTGGATGATGACGGTTGCATTGATTTCTCCAAGGAGCAGTTCCCTTATACAGCTTCATCCCTGAGACGAGTCACGGTGATAGCTAAATCAACGGCCTTCTGGTAGTACGACGCCTAATTGATGGACAATTGCAGCACCTAGTTCGGACATTGTTGTTGCAACGTAGAGGCACCATGTAGAAAATGGAAGACATGGGAGGAAACAAGGGAAAGATAATCAAAAGAAAATGACAATGCATGAAGATTGCGACCATTTGTTTGTTACCAAAGGCAAACAAATGAGACATTGACTAATCAAAGTAAGCGGGTCAATATAATGTATCGCGAAGACATGCTCACCTATAAGTGAACACTCATCCCAAGAATTCCCAGGTAAGCACAACTGGTCTCGCGTCTGATGAGATATATACGAAGTGCTTGCCTAGCCAGAAAACCCAGAATACAGGCATTCACCCTTCCAGTTTGCACGAGTTCACATTATATGACCCAAACTTTAACGAGATTTTGAAAATTCAAAGGGGTTCAAAACCTAGTAATCAATCATCCTAGAACAGATGATTAGTTTTCAAAGCGGTTTTGAAATTTATATTCTTGTTGCGGTCGTCGCCTAAGGATAGGTGACGGTATTGTTTTATGACTAAACGCAAGTAAACTCGCGTTAGGGTCCTAGAAAGGTTATAGACTAGGTCAAAGCATTACTAATAACCTAATTCCCTTTAACCATTGGCTCTGATACCATCTTTTCTGTCACACCCCGACCACGTAGAACATACAAAACGTGGCGGAAACGTCGGGGAGTGTTGTAACAGAATTAATTGTTTCAAATCCATGGCAATTGAAATTTCGTTTTATTGATTTGAAGTGTTACAATGTCTTAACAAACAAGGAAATACAACATAATTAACTAGTCTTGCATCTTTTATTTTCACTAAAGCCCAAGTCTGCCTATGTGTATCTTGATCATCTTATGCAACAGTTCCTGAAAAACATATGTGAAAATAGGTACGTCAGCATAAAAATGCCGGTGAGATACATAGGTTTTGTGAAAATAGGTTTCATGACTTATGTTTGAGAAAATGTTTAGTCATGAACCTTGTTATTTGCTTTGTTTTGTAAATCATTTGAAAATCGATAAGATCAGATGATATGTATAATTAATGTATGGTTAAATGAATAACCATGTAAAATGAGTTTGTATTAGATAAGTTGTTTGTAAATCAATGTTTTGATAAAAGGTTTATAGTATATATAAAAATATACTTTGGTTTTAAGAAAGTTGAATAAGTATGATATATTAAAATATATTTCAGTTCCAATATTGTTAACCCAAGTGTACTAAATAACGCCACGGTATGTAATGCAATGAAAACACTTATATATAAGAAGTACCAGCGGCGTATCTACCATGTATTCATCACATTACACCCGTCCCGTTATCTAAACACTAACCAAAACCCAATCGTTTGATAGATAGTACATTAAATATACTTTAGTTGTTTAAAGGAATAGCTTTCAGTAGTATATTACAAGTATACTTCGGATTCATAAGTAACATATTAAACTATGTTTTGGTTTCATAAATAACATATCAAAATATGCTTTAGATGTGATAAATAACATATTAAACTATGTTTTTGGTTTTGTAAATATATGTTGGTTTTGTACAATACCACACATGAGAGTACATCAGAATATACCTTTGGGAGTATATCAAAATATACAAATAATAGTGTGACTTATGAATTCATTCAGACCTGGTGCATCAAGATACACCTTTGAGACTATAGAAATACCACAAAGGCAACCCCTATTTGGATGGAGCAACAAATTGGTTTCAGACATTCCATGACAACAGGAATGGGGTGTCAAATCCTATAACGCTATATCATACTAACAATCGGTCTGGTGAACATAAAATAAGTACAATTCAACAATTTATTTTATGTTCTTTGAGAAATCAATGCTTAAATCATAGTTAGTCATTCAATTTGTCAATAAATAAGTAATAACATGTATAATCAATTATACTTTTGGAAAACATGAAAGTAACAGATAGGTACACATGCTTCACCCCAAAACAGTTTGGAAAACAGTAAAATAGGGGAACTATGTACTCACATTGAGAGTGCTTAGGAGTCCTTGTGTAACAACCAAACAATGCTAGAGATCACGGATATCAAACGGCACCTAATATAGGTAACTATGTTAATAAACCGGACCTATATCGGAAGACTGGGTAGCATTAGGGTTTGTAAACCAAATGAGTGTAGGAACTCATGTGATATGGTTTAACAAAGCCTACATGCTAAATGAAACTTAACCTAAGTCTTATCGACCCATTACGATCCGTTTAGGTAGCTTATGCTACTTTAACGCATCGTGTGCGTAAAACGCGTTCGGAACGCCTAACCAGCCCTATGACAAGTGTTATATGCCTAAACATGTTACATAATCAGTTATGTGGCAAAAGTTTAGGTTACATATGCTAAATTACCAATTATGCATGAAAAGGGTATTCTGGTAATTTACCTAAGGCATATAAACTACCTATCATACAACTACTTAAACGATGTGACCATAGGGTATAACCTCGGAAGGTTATTCCCTACCTACTATGGTCACCTAATGTATTTGGTCCGATCCTAATGATCGACCAAATGGGTCGAGTTCGAAGGTATAGGCGATTTATTAGATCGCCTACCCTACGACTCTAGACAACGTGGTAATCAGTGGGCATAGTCCCAAGGGACTATGACTAACGTGATTACACTCACGTTGCGAAGTTCAAACGAACTTCGCATTGACCATTACTGGTCAACGCTGAAAGTCAAACAAAGTTTGACTTTCTGACTCTAAAAGCAATAAAATAAGGAAAAGAACGAAAGAATACTTACCCAGGGTCCCCGAATGCTAATCCCGATTCAAGAATCTCAGGTATGAAACAATGGTTTCAACTTAGAGGTTCTCAAATCAGAATTCTAGTGAGAAATGCAATGGGGGTGGATGGGTATATATAGTTTTCGGTCCACCATTGAGATCGTTTCATGGAAAAGAGGGCACGATCAAGGCCGTACATGTGTTGGAATGTTGTGGTGTCTCATTTGCCACTAACCATAGGAAATCAACACTTGGCAAGGGATTAGGGAGTGGATAAATGCTGGAAACAGGCTGTTTTAAACATTGAATCTGGTCTGGGGACTTCTTTACGGACCTCAAGGTCATTGAGGTTGAGGTCCGTAAGCTTAATTTTGGCAGAATTACAGTTTTGGTCCCTGCAGTGCAATCAGCCCATTTTCGACACGTTTAAGGCCCGTTAACCCCATTTCAAAGCTCTAAAATGAAGTTAAACTATAGGGAACTTAAAATGTGTTCAAAAATATGTCGGATGTCGGTTCGTTTAGCCGTACGAACGCGATGTTCGCTTAATTACGACGGAATGCGCACAAGCGCGAAAAACGATCCAAATGACGCGACGAATGGATTTTTGGCAAGCCAAACACTAAAGCATAATATAGTCATGCTTACATAAATTTTTGGATGTCCGGATGTATTCAGAACGTAAGTTATGCGCGAAAATGCAAACTTGTGCACTTTTTGACACTTTTAGTCCCTGAATGACCCAAAAGTTTATTTTAGCATACCGAAACCCTCAAAGCCTATTTCTAAGCTATGTAGAGAATATTTATGGTATGTTTAACTTATGGACATGTTCCGGAATGTCTGTTACAGTTCAAATTGGCATACTTTCGCAGTTTGTCAAGTTTAGTCCCTGTAAGCGAATTAACTTGTTTTTGCCATACCAAAGCCTTTAAAACTTATTTCTAAGTTATGTAAAGGTTATTTAAGGTATGTTAAGCCTATTTCATTATTCCGGAGTGTTCGTTGGATTAAACTGGTTATATTTACGCATCAGAGCGCGTATAACCCTCCAGAAAGCGAGTTAAAGCTTAAAATCAAACAAGAGTTTATATGTGTAAAAGATACACATAATTTTACAAATCCCAAGTATGAAATACAATATTTCATTGGTTTGGCATTTGTTTGACGGTTGAAGTGACACAGGTGTTACAAAAGGAAGACAACAGTGGTAAGATAAATTGTGTTGATAATGTAAATACTTAGTAATTGCATTTTGATGTCCTGGACCGATTATGAAAGAGATCGGATACTTTGTAGATGATGTGTTCTATTAGTTTACCAAGAATCCTCATGTTTGTTTGGATTTTGGGCTTAGGCAGCTTACTGTTGAAGTTGATTTAGGACATTTGTGTGATCTAGCCAGTAAAGGGTATAAGTTTATTGACCTTTATGTTGAAATCGGTCATTCCAATGTGATGATGAAATCCTTAGACGATGTTGAGACATCACACAATGATGTTCCAAACAAAGTAACCCCTTGTAAGGCAATTGTTGTTGTTGAAAACGTAGACTTTGTTAAAAGTCAATGTTTTTCCTCTTTAAGCAACCCATTTTAGGACCAATCACAACTTACTAAAGAAGTGGATGAGTCTAAGAGTGATGAAGATGATGTAGACTATATTGCTGAAGAGGATCCTGATAACGTAGTAGGAGATTTTCAAGTAGATATGGAAAAAATTTAGGCATGTGTTGACATTGACCCAGAAAAAGTCAATGACATAGTTGCAGATGCAAGAAATATGATTGTTGATCTTGACCTTATGCCGGAAGACATAACATGTGATATAGCTGGCTTCAGTGAAGGCGATGATAACTGCAACGTTTTGAAAAGGGTTGCTAAGAAAGTTAGAAAGGAGAAAAAAATATGTTGAAGTTTGTGACTCAATGCTACTATTTTATGTTGTTCGGTTGATTCCCACTAAGGAAAATTGAATGAAATGGTTTAAACATATGGTGTTAGGGCTGGGAAAAAAATTTACATTTTGAAGAATGTGCATTTAAGGTACAGGATTGTTTGTTTGGGTTAGAATCCGAGTCTAGTATCTGGTTCAATTGGTGAGGCGCAAAAATAGAATTATAGGGGTTTATGGTTAAAACAGGATAAAAGGCACATGAAACATACTCGCCCCTTTGCAGTTCACATCTCAAGAAAGACTAGGGTAGATTCTTGGTGCGCGAAGACCGTCCAGGATCAGCATCATTGACTGGCAACAAGAGAACCAGATTTGTACACAATGAGTGCTATGACCAAGGAGATCTAACCGTTGATTGAATCTAACCCATATATGCCTTTGGTTGTTATTCAAGATACAATTGCAAAGAGGCATCAATTGACTGTTTCAGTTCATAAAGTTTTTAGGGCTAAAAAGATTCATCAACAACTTTCAAACATTTAAAAACCTCTTACATAACTCTACTTAAACAAATAGTACACAAAGATTACCTAACTAAACATCAACAACATCTTCAAAACCATCACCTCCTTAGCTTTCTTGATTGCAATTTCATCCTTATTTTCAATCAACCACAATAATGTGGAGATTACGTTGTCACAACCAGGACAAGATTCCTTATCTTCCCACGATTTGTATCCACATCCTCATCCTCCTAACTATTAACCTAAGCAAGTTAATTTTACACTTTGCAAAACAAAACCACTTCTATGGTACATCCAATCTTCACGATCCTCCATCTGAAAATTAAAATAAATAAATAAATAATGATGTGAGCGTATGCGTATCTAAGGCGGTGAATCCTAACCCACTTTTTGAATATTCCATCTCATAAGTATACATTTTAACGAGACGACATTTAAGAAAAAATCGACAGCATTTTCCCTTAACTCCCCAAGTATGCATAAAACCGCAAACCCGTTGGAGTAGATGAAATACCAACCGATCTTTTCTTAAATGACGTTTCGTTAAAATGTATACGTATCCTAAATGAGATTGTATATTCAAAAAGCAGTCCCAAAACGGGACAATCCAAAATTTATCTCTATTAGATAAATTTTAGACGGGTAATTCTAAAGGGTTATCTAAATCTATATTTATACACCTATATGTAAATGTAAATGTAAATGTAAATGTAAATGTAAATATAAATAACATCTATATGTTAATAAAAATATAAATAACATCTAATTGTTATTGAATAACCATCACAAATTTTTAAATATGATTATCATCAATAAATGAAATAATAGAGTGCGGTTATGATGACAAAGAAAAGATGAATGCAAAAGGTTCTTGTCTATCAAGCTCTTCATACTCATACTTCATGAGAATCATTGAAAACATATTACAAACGTTATATAAAGTCAACTATCAATTACTCAACAACAATCATTCATCCTAATTAACATTAAATACAAAGATTCAGGGGCCAAAATAATTATAAAAAAAACAACCCAGAAATATATACACAAAAGTGGAAATACATCCAAAGAAAATCAACAAAATAACCTATATGATGTCTCAATGAATATTAATATCAAAGCATAATAAAGACAAATATTTCCACTTTAATCCAACAAAACAATCTTTTCCCTATACAGTATACAATTTACTAGTGATTTATCAAAACAAAGGAAGAAAAAATCAAATTTGAATTTTTAACAAGAAAACATATAATTAAACATGATATAACTACTATTTATAAAACTAAAAAACATTAAATAACATATGTAAAGAGAAAAAAAAAATAACCTTAAAACTTTGTAAGGTTGTTAATGGTGAAGAAGATGAAGTTGTTATGAGGAAGATGAAAGGAAATAGATAAGGTTTTGGTGGTTGTAATGTGGTCGATCTTTTTTCAGTTTTTAAGACGGTGTTTACAGACAACACCGTTTAAAGGATTGAGAAATTAGTTTATAAGACGGTGTTTAAGCATTAGACGGGGTTCTTGAATATTTATAAGACGGTGTTCAGAGACAACACCGTCTAAAGGTTGGAGAAATTAGTATAAGACGGTGTTTAAGCATTAGACGGTGTTCTTCTGAATTTTATTGAATATTTTATTAAAAAGAGCTATTGGTATTGGTTTTAAGACGGTGTTATTTCTTTAACACCGTCTGCATATTCATATTTACATCTATATAATTGTGAGTAAGTTGAGAGTGACCTGAACCAACATTTTCAAAATCTCTTTCCCTATCGTCCTAAGACTCATAATACATTTAACTTTCTTTTTGAAATTTTTTATGCAACAAACAGTGGCGAAGCTTGCCGGAGAAAACGGAGGGGGCTAAAACATATATACCCAAAAATTTCTATAGAATCGGGAGGTAAAAACGTATATATCCAAAAATTTCGATACGAAAACTACATATATAACACTACTGAGCGAAAAATCCCGGGGGTCGAGCGACCCCCCCCCCCCCCCCCCCCGCCCCCAAGAAGCTTCGCCCCTGGCAACAAAACAATAGTTGTAATGAAAAGTGATCGAGAAAGGTGTCCCTTTCATATTTGGTTAATGTTCTCAATATTCAATTATAATTAATTACTAAGATATCATCATGAAACACAAATACGAATGTTCCGATTGTTTTTAGGGGGTACCTCCTGTTAAACAAAACCCTACACGCTTACAAATGCACTTGCGGAATGACATGACTTGTTAAAGAAAAATAACAAGTTCATCATCCATGGTGTAGTTAGAGACAATGTAAGGAGACAGTGAAAGATTTGTTAGACTAAAGGGAGTGGGGCGTCTCCCCTACGCAAGCCGCCCAAAGCCGCCCCACACACCGCCCCCCATCGGCGTTCCCCTAGGCGTCCCCCTCCTTGGCGTCTCCCACAGAACGCCCAAAATTTTTCTTTTCCCCAATCCCACTATGCCAACTCACCATGCTTTTATAAAAAAAAATAGGACATTTTATATTTACATAAAAAAGACAAAATAAATCAATGTCACGTGTCGCAAGACGCCCTAGCCAGCCAAGTTGCTCCACACCCCTTTTTTTGCCCAAAATCCTCTAATCTGACGTGGCGCCACGTCTCAGAAGACGCCCTCTCAAAAGAACGCCCCACTCCCTTTAGTCTTATCTTTCAAAATTTTCAAATTTGTTGTGGCTTTGTGTTATGGCCTAATATAACTTTGTGTAAAGTGCCATAATTGAAAATGAAATGTAATTGATTTTTAAGGTCTCTAATATCTTAAAATTTTAAATCTGTTATATATAGTTTCGTGCAATTAAACTATATATAGCATAATAATGAGTCAACTAAGTCAGAAATCACCGATATGTGTTTTATGATCAAAATCACATTTTAGAGCATAATATAACTTTGTGTAACAAAACCAATAAGAAACACATGACTAGGCTCATTGATGTCCAATTTCTAAGCTTACACCGTTAATATATGGAAGTTATTTTACATATTAACAAGTTATAGCGTAAACTCTCACTTTACTTTTTTAACAAGGTGGGACATTTGGTGTGTTGGTTAATAAACAAAGCCCCACACAATGGTCCTAGAATCCCCATTCATGTGTTGTTGACCCGTTAATGCACGGTAAATCACCTTGGTAAACACTAACGAAAACAAACATAGAAACCCCCCCCCCCCCCCCCGCCCTAAAAGAATAATCCTAGTGTTTACAAAAAATCAAATGACAATAAACACACATAAGTGATTACTGACGCATGTTGGTGGATGTCTTTAATTTAACTCTTCATTACCCGCCATTAAAGCTAGGGCTAATACCACAGCATTGGTGGCCACACCGCTAGCCACCACACCACAACTACCACCGACACCACAACACCGCCACTACCACCTACACCGTTGCCACCACCTACAGCACAACACCGTTCCTACTACCTACACCCCAATTGTAGGTCCGGCTAGGGGAGGATCTAGTCGCCTACTCCTTGTGTACAAACACGCCCGGTTGTGCGGAATCCAACCGGAGATGCAAACCGAGATAGAACACGACAAGAACACGAGAAGGAGACCGAGACTCAACGATTAACACCAATGTATTAATACTTGAAAAACAGTTACAAATCAATGTTTACAAAATAATCTTTGCAAACTTTCACTAGATTTCTCGGGTGTTCTTCCTTTCTTCGGTTCTCTCTTGTGTCCGGTTCTCACACTCCTTCTCTACCGAAAACAAGTGTTTTCGGTATATAAATGTTCTTCCTTGTGCGATTGGGCTAGGCTTTACTTGTGCGATTGGTTATGGGGTTCGGCCCAAATGAAGCTGATTGGCCCAAGTTTCATGCACGTTCATGAATTCCACGTTCATGAATTCATAAAATCCAATTGCAAAGTTAGTCAACATAGTGACATCATCATGATGATGTCATGATGATGTGGTGACGGGAAACGGCTTGCGGCGCTCCGTGCTTCGCGTGACGAACTCTGGGACGCACGACGGAGGAATGTCGTGACGTCGGGCTTGAGCCGAACCTAACCGGGTCGAACCGAACCAAGTCGAACTGAGCCGAGTCGCGTCCACAAAATATGTATCAACAAACTCCCCCTTGGACGCTACTTGTGAGGTTCAACTTCCATGTCTTCCACGTCGGAGGATCTTCAAAGTCTTCACGTGTCGTAAGAAGAAAGTGTATCAACAAACTCCCTTTTCATTTAGGTAGTGTGTCAATAAACTCCCCCTTAAAATAAACTCTCCGTTGAGTTATGCTCGTGAATCTTTCGATCGTTAATTCTTCAGATCCTTGTGGTTTTGATGAAGGGTTAGCGGCAACTCGATCATTTTATCCTTTGAGTGCCTCCACTTCGTGTCTTCATTCCAAAGCTTGTCATTGAACATGTTCTCCTCGCCTTTAGCATCTGCACATGCAAGAAAGCTAAACGCATAATGAGAACAACCGCTTGGAATATAGTTAACATTTAAACAAATGACACATATGAGATCAAATCTCAATCAACTACCGACCAACAACAGTTTGAAAGTTTAAACAAATTTGTTCAATTTTAGTTCTTAACTTTCAAAACTTGTTAACTTCGACTGTTTATGAAGATGCAATTGTTTTCCGGCTTACGATCAGGATTTTGGGTAGGATAGACTCGAGTTCCAACATCAGTCAATCAAAAATAAACTAGAAGCAAAATCTTTTTGGTTTTCATAAAGTTTATATTAAAACACACCTAAAATTTTTTTGGAATTTTTCATTTTTCAAATGTAAAGACGGAAAGCAATAAATAAATATATACAAAGATGCAGAAACGAAAAGCAGTAAATAAATATTTACAGACATTCTTTTTGCGAGTTTCGAGGGTAAGAGAATCATATCATTGTACGGTCATGTCAAAACGCTCTTGTTGTTCTTTTTGTTAACAATTAGATAAACATCCTATAAAAATTATCGGTATTGTTGTCCACATAAGCTCAAGTTATCAGATGTAATCATGGCGAGGGGATACGTTAAGGTATGATTTATACTTACCGACCGGTGTTCATCCACACACGACACATTCCCGTATCAAGGTATGCGCGAGAGTTCATCTTACCGGTGAGTATACCGATTATCATCTGTTTGAGCGTATATGAAAATGTGAGAAACTCACTTATTTTGAGTGAAAACAAGCCCTATGTGATAGAATCACTTATTGATGAGGAACTTGATTTTCAGATGCATGAGGGCACAGGAGCAAGTCCGTGAACAGGTCAGTACTTTCGTACAGCAGAGAGACGAACTTGACTCCCGGATAGATGTGATATATTATCACTTATTTTGTTTGGACATGTGATTGTTGATCACTTATTGAGGTCGAATGCAATATGTACACGTATGTATGGTATCATGGAAGATCTAGACTTGTGTCCCCGTTATTTTTCGGTAAAAGATACAACCATGATACCCAGATGATAAGCAGCATAAAGACCGAATATCTCAGAACCTCGGCAATCTCTCAAACGAAATTTCGGTACTAAGACCATATGCCAATGAGTGGTTCCCACCTGGTCTTCAGTCAATTTAAGATTTATATCACCCTGCACACTTTAAAATGATTGTGAGCCTACCGATACATCTTATATAGAGCTGCTTAACATTTTTCATTTTGCATTTCAGTTCGAAAAGGTTTCGACAGACCACTAATTTACTATCATTTTCTCTTTTGCTCGCCAGGAAGCTCATTTTTGTTTTTCCAATGTTTTTGGGTTTTGAAATTTTTCGATGTTTTTGAATTTTCAAATTTGGATTTACTCCCCCTAAAATCAACAAACTAAGATAAAATTTAAAAACACAAAGGTATTCACAAAAACGATTTCCCGATGTTGGTTAACTCATGTTTTACCTCAATGCCGTTTACCAAAATTAATTTTGAATCAGAAATGATTTATCGAATTTTGGAAAAAATGAGTTGGCATGTCGGTAAGCGGTGCGGACCATGACAACATTGTCTGGCCAAAGAGTGCTGTACGAGATAATAATAATTCATAAAGCAGCTTAAATATCGACAAGTAAAAGAGAGATTAGAATTTTAAAACCGTATCCTGCAACTGCTTCGTGCATTGCAAGGAATCTGAGTGCTCTCCCAAACTGGATATCCACCCGGTGTGGATTTCAAAGTCGATTTTGTAGCTACTTAGAAATCTCTTCACAGCAACAAGATCAGAAACCTTTGGGTCCGGCTGGTCTTCCACTTTGCACCAGCGAAGGTTTTTGTCTTTCTCTTTCAGAAGTAGTGTGCGGTTGTTCAATCCATGCCAAGGCATCCGCACACCCGGTTGGTTTGTTCAACAAACACATTTTCTTCAATCACACCGCATAGAAATGTACACTGCACGTTCATCTTGTTGATTTTGAACTTCAAACGTGCTGCAGGTGCGTACATTTTGATTGAATCTATCCTGGGGACCCGATTATAACCTTGAACAATCAAACTTTGAAATGATTTGCATTTTGTCGAAGCTTTTAATCTCTTTCGACAGACAATTCTGTCTTCTTTTCTTTTTCTTCTCTCCATCACAGGCAACAACTTCTTTGTCGCCGTTCTTGTGCATGGACACTCCACTATCAACAATCCTATGACTATCGATAGTTCCTCCTGGAACATCCTGCACACTCACTCAGAGATTAGTTGGAGAGAGGGACCCAAGCCTTAACAGACTTGGGTCGTCCCTGAGAATCAAGAAATGTAATTTCAATTTCCTGATGATTTTCAAACACAGCACCTCCCCCTGAACTTTCACTCATTTTAGGTTTCCAAGTTTGTTTTTGTTTACCAGATTGTGTATTATGTACTATTTCTGGTTTTAATGGTTGTGACAAACTAGGTTTCCTTTTAACCGTTTTGACTTCAGATTTTAAAGCCTTTTCAACAGCTTTGATGTTATGACGTCGTTGTTTCGTTTCTTGTTCCTTAACAGTTCTTTTATCATGTTTTGGAGAAACAGGACGACGTTGTGAGTGACCTTGTTTAGAAGGGGTTCTTTCAACAAAATTTGGTTTAGGCGAGTTTATGCAGTCTTTAATGATGTGCCCAAACTTCCCACATTTGAAACATGTTCTCCTTTCAACAAACTTAGGAGAATTTGATCGACTGGCAGATGTCGAACCTGTAGAACCTGAGGTACTTGCTCTTTCATCACACCCGTTTATGTGTTGGGTGTAATTGTTATCACTATTACGTTTCAAAATCTTGACTTGTTGTACAAAATCGGTGTTTGATTTGTTTTCAAAAGTCTCGATTTTATCCGTACCCTTTGATGCTACAAATTTAACATCCTTGCTTTTCTTCTGATAACGAGCTCCTTTTGTTTCAAATTTTGATTGAGAAATGTTAGGCTTTTGAGCTCGCCTTTTTGGTTGTTTACCCTTAGAGGCAACAGGTTGTTGCTTTGTCGGTGATTTCTGTTTTCCAAATTGTTTCCTGATTTCTGCTTTTGGAATAGGATCACACTGAGTTACTGAAACTCTCGGAATCGCTTTTCCCAAAAACTTAGTTGTATTATCTTCAAACACTTTATCAATCAAGGATTGATTGACGTTTTTGATTGGAAAATCTTTGTCTGAATAAATTTTACTATCACCGACCAAAGTATACAACACGTTATCACTTTTAATGGTAGATACTGTCTCAGTGAGAGGAACTATCTCTTGTCTAACAGCAGACTGCACAGCAGGAGTAGGAGGATCACATAGAATATGATTCTCAACGGGGACTTCTACTCCTTTTCTATCGTCAAGAGATTTATCCTCATCACTCACATCTGATTCATCATCCGAAGAATCATAGTCCTCAATGGTTGGAGGACTTTGATTTGAAGCACATGATGACTTTTCCTTGCTATCAGATGAGCCCTCCGATGAATTGTCCGTTTTGAACCCTAAGCCAGTTGTAACTTCCTCATAATCAAGAGGTACAGTTGGCTCAAAACGCGGCATTTCCTCCTCATCGGGCATTCTGGTATAGTTGTGTCTCAAAGGGGGCGGACATGACTTATACCCAACGCCTTTTACATTACCTTTTAGTTGTTGAACGTCAATGATGTGATCAAGCACATATCGGGAGTTTGAGTAACTCTCCAATTTGAGCTTGATCGCTTCATGCTCACATTTCGCCACGGCTAGCTCTTTCTTTGTTTCCTCGATGATATTAATGTAGTTATTAATACCAATTTGTTTGTTACAAACAGTTTTTGTTAATTCGGAAACACTTTTCTTTAAAGTTTCAATTACAGATTTAAAATCCTTTTCATTTCGAGCTAATGCCATGTTTGCCTCTTTGCATTTTGACAGCTCAATAACCAAACTCTGATTGTGACTATGAACCGTTTCAGATTCACGTTTCAATTCAGCACATTTATGTTTCATATCAGCACAATCACTACATATGCTAGGAGTTTCAGATTTTACCTGACTTGTAGAAGCTGTGACATTAGCCATAAAGGCAGTCTGAGAAGAGAAAGATCCATCTTCAGTGAGAATCTTCTCCATTTCTTCTGATGTAGCATCAGCTTTCTTGATCAAGTCAGAGTTTTGACATGTCATCTCCTTGGCACCATTCGACAAACTATCAGCTTTAGAATCCGTTCCCTCATTCACGTCCGATTCTGAACTGTAATCACTCACACCTAGAGCTATCTTCATCAGTGCCACTACATCCTGAACTGTCATCTTTTCCTGAAGATTCACCATCATTGACATTCTTGACAATTTCAGCATAAAACGCAGTTCTTGTTTGATCACCGTTTCCCAACTGTATGGCCGGACCACAATTGACACTTGGATCGAATTGAGGTTGTGTTGTGGAAACTTGAGGTTGAGGTTGGGGTTTAGATTGCGAAAGATAAGCATTTTGATTGAACTGTGGAAACGGAGATGAGTTTGTATTTGATACAAACGCCGTTTGTAACTTTGGTTGCTGAGCTGAACTGGAACTAACTAACGGGTTAAAACCTCCTCCAAGATACATTTCGGTATTTTGAGGAGCAGGAATTCGTTTAGCTTTCCGAATTTCCTCTTCGTTCTTGTGCTCCAACTTCTGAATGAATTCATAGATATTAACATTGACAGCATCTAGAACGCCCGTATGCTTTAAAAGCTCAATGAATGGACTCCACTTTGGAGATAGAGCATCAGCAAACCGTGCTACGATTTCCTGTTGAGATGCAAGAACACCAACATAATACATTTCACTCATCAAATGATAATAACGAGTAACTATATCATTTAGGGTTTCATTTTCTAAGAAATGAAATGATTCGAATTTCTTCTTCAACAGATCATGACGTGTCTTTCTAGTAGCTGCATTTCCTTCTCCTCTTGCTACCAAAAGATTCTGTATGTTTTGATTTTGATTCGATACCAAAGCCCATTGACTTGCACTTATTGACTGTTGTTGTTGAGGTATGGTCCTCCTCATATATTCGGCCATCGACATTTGTTTTAGATCTGGTTGTGGATCCGTACTCTAATCCCAAGGGTTAGTACAACTCATGTTTGATGTATGTAAGTGAAAACCTGTTGAAATCACTTAAACAAACAGTTAAATCTCTTACAAATTTTTTTTTTAATATCTTGTTAAAACAAAGTCCCACGAAGCAAAGATCCGACGAAACAAGTCTTGTGATACAACGCGATGAACCACACTTCTTGAAAGATAGGCGACGAAGACAGGTAACGAAGCGATCCCACGAAACAGATGTTGAATGCGATGAAACCGAAGCCCAAAATAAAACCCAAATTTTATATTGTGCGAGCCCAAACTTCTTGTGCGACTACCAAGTCTTGTGCGAGTAAACAACTTGTGCGACTAAATGAATGCTTGTGCAACTGATTAAAAGTCTTGTGCGAGCCAAAGTGTCTTGTGCGATCCCAAATCTGCAGCCCAAACAGAAATGTCCAAAGTAATCAGAAGCCCAATTAGAAGCCCAGTCCCTTGTGCGATCAAACTGTCTTGTACGGTTCAGTCTTGACTTTCAAAACATCTTGTGCGACCGTCTATGTTGTGCGACTGTCATTGTTGACTTTTAACCTCCTGACACAACCGACCCACTCTCGGCTCACTCTTTCCAATTAGACATCATCATTCCCAATTCTACCAACCCAAGCATGGCAATGTATATTTTAATCAAAAAACAACTATCAAAACAATAACAACTTAGACAATTACTTTTCAAAGATCAAAAAGTGTAAAACTTTGAAGAACACTTGAATATGATATGAATTTATGAAGAACAACCCAGAAATTTATGAATTTTCCGGTAAACTTATGAGTTTTCCGGTGAACCGTAAATTTCCGAAACACAATTTTTGCTTAAAACTTCACTAAAAACCAATTTTTAACATGTAAAAATGAGAAACAACAAGGTTTTTATAAGAACTTTCAGCAAAACAACAAGATATTTGAAGATTTCAAGCAGATTTTCAAGAAAAATAAAAACTTCAAAAACCCGAAACACACCCGAAAACACTCGGTTTTAACAAGGAGAAGAGCCAAGGCTCTGATACCACTTGTAGGTCCGGCTAGGGGAGGATCTAGTCGCCTACTCCTTGTGTACAAACACGCCCGGTTGTGCGGAATCCAACCGGAGATGCAAACCGAGATAGAACACGACAAGAACACGAGAAGGAGACCGAGACTCAACGATTAACACGAATGTATTAATACTTGAAAAACAGTTACAAATCAATGTTTACAAAATAATCTTTGCAAACTTTCACTAGATTTCTCGGGTGTTCTTCCTTTCTTCGGTTCTCTCTTGTGTCCGGTTCTCACACTCCTTCTCTACCGAAAACAAGTGTTTTCGGTATATAAATGTTCTTCCTTGTGCGATTGGGCTAGGCTTTACTTGTGCGATTGGTTATGGGGTTCGGCCCAAATGAAGCTGATTGGCCCAAGTTTCATGCACGTTCATGAATTCCACGTTCATGAATTCATAAAATCCAATTGCAAAGGTTAGTCAACATAGTGACATCATCATGACATCATCATGATGATGTCATGATGATGTGGCGACGGGAAACGGCTTGCGGCGCTCCGTGCTTCGCGTGACGAACTCTGGGACGCACGACGGAGGAATGTCGTGACGTCGGGCTTGAGCCGAACCTAACCGGGTCGAACCGAACCGAGTCGAACTGAGCCGAGTCGCGTCCACAAAATATGTATCAACAAAGAACCTAACCGGGTCAAACCGAACCGAGTCGAACTGAGCCGAGTCGCATCCACAAAATATGTATCAACACCAATATTGTCGCTGCTACCTACACCATCACTACCACATACACTACAACACTATTGTTACCACCTACAATGTCGCTACCATCTACACCAAAACATTGCCGCCACTACACCTTCATAATTTCGGCGACAACGTCGCTGCCACTACCTAACAACACATGAGAGGTATATATAACCCTAATTTTTATGTATGTATATGTATTTGTATGAATGTGTATGTGTACGCATTTGTATGTAAGTGTATGTATATTGTTTATATGTATTTGCTTGATATGTGTATATGTGTGTATGTGTAGTGCATTTGTATGTATATGATATGTGTATGTATGTGTATATATTTGTATGATATGTGAATGTATGTGTGTGATAGTAAACAAATGCCTAAACACTTCTCATGTCACTATACATACGCATTTGTGTGAGTGTGGTGGGTACACCTGAAAACACTCTCTACCAGGAATCGAGAGGTTCTTAGGGCCGGCTCGTTAAGCTTAACAATCTAGGCAAGGGCCTAGGGCCATCAAAAATCAAGGGCCTCCAATTTTTAGTAAAGCTTTATATATTCTATATGTATCAGGCTCAAACAAAAAGCAAAACTAAGCCATGTTTTTTTAATAAAGTTACACAGATAAAAATTATTTAGGAAAAAAGGCCCACATTCAAGACCTAGTTTCGAAATTAAACCATTAAACCACATACATAACTGAAGTCTGTAGCAACCATCTACCACTCGACCTCATCCGAATTCCGTGAATCAGCGCCAAAAATTCCTAAAATTGAGCCGTTGTCATCGTTCCTACCTCCTATCGCAACCTGCTTTTTCGATTTTCTAGATTATCGGCTATCACTAACGGTAATCACTCATGGCGTCAGGTCTGTTGGGATTGGAGGATAATTTCTGGGCAAAATTAGGACTAATTACTAAACATAGGTTAACTTTAGCAGCTAATTTTTCTATTAATCTCTATATGTTGTACAAAAAGGCCTCCAATTTGTAGTCCATTTAGGGTCTACAAAAACGTTGGAACGACACTGAAGGTTCTCATTGGGCTTTTCTTCATGGAGCCTTTTGTTGTGGAGTCAAAGAAACACGTTGATTATAGTAGTCCTTGTCATGATGCTCAAATACTATGATTGCCTTCTCCTGTACAACAGAAAACATAAGTTCATTAACTATTATCATCAAGAGCTTTTTGAACGCTCTATTCGGAAGGTTGCCATTGTTGTGATGGGTCTAAAGACATTGCATTACAAGAATATTGGATTTGTTTAGAGTTTACTGCTATTTTCGTCCCTATAGTTTGTCCAATTATGCCGATTCAAGCCAAATTTCAAGTTTGTACCATTTCCGTCAGTGACATTCTTGAAACATGTCAGTTTCATCCCTATGGTTTGTCCATTTTTTCGATTCAACCTTAGTTTTTTTGGACGGAACTTGCATGTTTTATGAATGTTAGGGACAGAAATGGTATAAACTTGAAATTTGTGCTGGAGTAGCATAATTGGACAAACCACAAGGACGAAAATAACAGTTAACTCGATTTTCTTACCATCGTAAGTCTCCCCTATTTGCTCTTTGTAAATTAACTCCGTATGTAACTAAGCAAAAGTTATTAATGTATGATGTTTGTGTGTGTGTAAGACATAGATTTAGATCTCAATTACATTAATTTATTACACATAATTATTTGATAATCTAATTATCTAGATTAGATGTATCTTTTGCAGATTTCTACAATTTTTTCTAAGCTTTGGCATTTGGATATATAAACAACGCTGTTAAGGGATCTTATGACCCAGTATGAAGAGGCTAGAAACCAAAGACCGAGAGGTTCACCGTGAGCTTTTCTTTGGAGATTTCTGTGGAGAAGGAGCCTCTAATTATGGAGTCAGAGAGACACCCACCTATTGATTATAGAAGCCCTAAAATCGTATTCAAATACAATGATTGGCTTCTCCTCTACAATAGATAGTGGTTCAATCAACATGTTATTAACAAATAATGACATCTTGAAGCTTAGATACTTGAACATCAGAAAGCGTCATACTTGAAGATCAACTAAATTACAAGATCATCACGAGAAATGTGCCAAAACCTACAATGTGACAAGATCGCCATGAGAGAGGTGCCCTACCCTACAACAAGATCATCGCGAGCTAGAGATGTGCTAAAGCGGGATAATATAGATGAGTTGACATTATATATTGCAGCTTATAATTCCATAATTTCTAATTTGAACTTTTAGAATTTGATTTTCAATTCAAAACAGTTCCTGATGGACTCCCTTCTACCTCAGACAGTGATGATGAACAGATTCAAACCACCCAACAAGTTTCAGAATACCTTGTAGTCAATTTCTTGGATTCCTTTTTTGACCTTGCAGCCACACTCGAGGCTCCAGTCACTTGTATTGTTTCAGATGGTTTCATGGCTTTCATGAAGACCCCTTATGCGGCTGAAAAACTCAGAGTTCCAATCATCCTTCACTGGACATTGGCTGCGTGTGGTTTCATGGGGTTTTACCAGGGAAAGGTTCTATGGGAAAAAGGACTTGTTCCACTTAAAGGTTAGATCTTTAGTAGATTTTTTTTCTTTTTTTGTTGTATATTTTACCAGTACCACTTGCATTTCTTTGTGGTTTTCTTAATCACAACAAAAGTAGGTAACTCGCAGGGAAGCGGCAATGGACCAGATTCATAATCTTGAAGGTGAGGGGGCTTGGGACTTTGCTCCATACCTGACCTGACAAGCATCATGGAAGTCGCATTGGGAACATACTTTGATAGTCGTCTCCAATCAGTCACTTCTTGTGCAAAGTCGCACCCCCCCACCCCCCCTCTTTCTCCCCATGACTTACCTAGTTCTGCATGTGATTAAGAAAACCACCTAGAAATGAAGATGGTTTTGATAAACCACCTAAAAAACATATATGTCGTTTCCATGGAAATCTTAATTGATCTATCTTGTTTTGTTTTGTTTTGTTTTGTTTTGTTTTGTTTTGTTTTGCAGATGAAAGTTATTTAACAACTGCATACCTTGATACCTTGGTAGATGTTCGAGGAATGAAAGGAATACGTTTAAGGGATCTACCAGAACATATCTTTGGGGTAAAACCCAAAGCCTGGGCATTTAAATTCGTGATGGAAATCGCAGTGGAAGCTGATAAAGCTTCACATATGATATTTCATACTTTTGATGGATTAGAGAGTAGTCTCATCAAAGAGTTTAAATCCATGTTTTCTAAAATCTACACAATCGGCCCTTTGCAGTTGATCTTAAATCAGATTAGAGAAAAAGAATCCAAAAATTCGAATTTCCGTGGTTATAGTTTATGGAAGGAAGAACCCGAGTGCCTCCAGTGGCTCCAGACAAAGGAACCAAACTCTGTGGTGTATGTCAACTTTGGAAGTTTAGCAATGATGTCTTTGCAAGACTTGGTAGAACTTGGGTGGGGACTTGTTAACAGTAACCATTATTTTCTTTGGATTATACGGGCAAATTTGATTGATGGAGAGCCAGCGGTTTTGCCTAAAGAACTCGAGGAGGTGATCAAAAGAAAGGGCTTTATTGCAAGTTGGTGCTCACAAGAGGAAGTCTTGAACCACCCTTCGGTTGGTGGTTTCTTGACTCATGGTGGATGGGGTTCGGTCATTGAGAGCTTGTCTGCTGGGGTGCCCATGATTTGTTGCCCATTTACAGGTGACCAATGGACGAATTGCAGACAAATGTGCAAGGAATGGGAAGTTGGGATGGAGATTGGGAGGAATATAAAGAGAAATGACGTGGAGAAGTTTGTAAGGGAGTTAATGAAGGGAGTTGAGGGTGCGAGAATGAGAAAGAAGGCTATTGAGTGGAAGAAGAAGGCGGAAATCTCAACGGGTCCAAACAGCTCGTCATCTTTGAATGTCGAGGAACTTGTTGCCGATATTTGTATGCTCTCAAGAAACTAAATTATTGTTCAAATATGGTTACACATTGCAATAACAATCAAGAACTTGGAATTAATTTATATCTCAAAACACAAGTGGGTTTCTTATTTTTCATATTTAACCATTACAAGTTTGATAAAATGACAAATATCTTGTCCAATATTGAAATTATTACTAAGAGAATCACTCAAATAGTGAACTAGTGGTTATGTTAAGTAGTTATGTCAAAGGCAAGCATTGTTCTTATTATCAGATAAATAAAATATCCAAGCATTGTTCTTATTATCAGATAAATAAAATATCCAACTCTTTTAAATTGGTTTTAGTAACATTGTTTACCACTATTATCATTATTGTATGAGAGCACTACGTTGAGATAACAATCTCATGGCGCAAAAACACAAATGCTCATGCAACAACATAAACTCCCATTTTTATGTTTAAAGGAAAAGTATACAAATTTCGGAGCATACAAAAGAAGACAATTCTCATATAATTGGGAATATGGGTTCGCCTAAAACACAAGTGAATGAAGCAGATGGAGATCAAGTTATACTTAAAGAAACAAAGAAGAAGGATGCAATGATAATAGTCATTAGTCAATACGCTATGAACCGAAGCATACAAGACGGAAAATGGTGCATGGAAAACTCTACGTAGTGAGTCTCAAGGCGACTTGCAAGTAAAAGCCATTAAACTGGAAGGACTAAGAAGAGATTTTGACATTTATGTGACCAATTTGCAAGAGTATTGGCAATTCCTAGTAAAAATGATATTATGAAAGGGATTAAAGAAGTGGTGGAAAAAGATTTTGAAAAGTTTGACTCCCCAAATTTGATTATGTGGTACCTTCAATAAAAGTAGCTGATGACTAATATACAAGTTGTGAGCCTCACGGGATCCTTAAAGTCTTAAGGCAAAGAAATCACAAGAAGGAAATTGAGAAACAAGTGAAGAATGTAGTTTCACGTTATTCAAAGTAGTAGAAAGATTCAACATTAAGAAGAAAATACGAGAGGAGAATGGCGTTGTTGTTGCTATTGTTGCTGGTGGTGGTGCTATTGTTGTTGTTGTTGCTGATGTTGTTTTTACTCTTGTTGTTGATGTTTTTGTTGATGATGATGTTGTTGTTGTTGCTGCTACCGCTGATGTTGATATTGATCTTCTTCTTGTTGTTGTTATTGTTGATGTAGTCACTGTTGTTGTTGTTGCTATAGATGTTGATGTTCTTGTTGCTACTTGTGTTGATGTTGTTACTTTTAGTTTTATAGGTTTGTTGTTTCTATCTTTAAATAATAATAATTAATAAAAAAATACCCATATTTGACTTATTTTTAATATATTCATAAATAATAAAAACTAGTATTTAGGACCCGCGCTTTGCGGCGGGGCCGTTAAATCGAATAAAAAGTAAACGTATAAACGTTGAACCACGCACGGCGTTGCAGCGTGTTAACTTACAAAAAAAAAAAAAAAAAAAAAAAAAAAAAAAAAAAAAAAACACTTAAACCATAGAAAATAATAACTAAGTCGGCTTAGGACCCGCAAGTTGGGACAGGGCCGTTAAACCACCAAAAAATAGACGTAAAAATTTGAACCACACACACGCATTGCAAGGTTTTTACTCCCAAAGTTTAGACCGAAATGTAAAGCATCAATTTTGTAAAAGATGAAAACTATAGGGGACCAAAGTCAAAAGTGGAAAAGTGTTGGAATTAAAAATAAAAAGTAAAAAGTAAAGGGGTTCAAAACTAAATGATGAAAATTAAAAAGGTTGATAAATGAAAACTAAAGGGGTTGATGTGTATAAAAATGAAACTTGAGTGGTCAAAATATGTAAATAATTTGAATAGTAAAAAGCTCTCCAAAAGTATTTTTTGCTAAAGAGTAAACTGCAATTTGCATCCCTAGACTTGTTGGTCGGTGTCAGGTCGAGACCCCAAAGTTAAAATTGTGTTTATTGAGTCAAGGACTTATTAAAAACGTTACCATATGAGTCCACTAGGGCAACTTCTGTTAGTTTGACCAAGGTTGGCCATTAATGGGGAGGGTAATTTCGTCATTTTGGCAATAAAACCCCCAAAAAAATATATTAGAGACTCATTGCGGCCCTTATTTGATAACCCCTTTGTAAGTCAAGACCCTGTACAAAGCCCTAATCCTCTCATTGTTCATGAAATCTTTGATCAACACATGAGATGGCAGACTTGTACTGGCGAATTCGTGGTGAAAATGTTTTTTGTGATCCTGAAGAGTTATACGGTAAGTGTTTTTAGTTAAATTAGGATGTCTTGCATGGGTTTATCTTCAAATTCACTGATCATGGGTTTATCTTCAAATTACCGGTGATAAACCAAAGTTTTGTACTCCAAAAGTTCATCATCGGGGTGAGTTTTCTGATTATCCATGAAAGGAAGACAACAGTGGTAAGATAAATTGTGTTGATAATGTAAATACTGAGTAATTGCATTTTGATGTCCTGGAGGGATTATGAAAGAGATCGGATACTTTGTAGATGATGTGTTCTATTAGTTTACCAAGAATCCTCATGTTTGTTTGGATTTTGGGCTTAGGCAGCTTACTGTTGAAGTTGATTTAGGACATTTGTGTGATCTAGCCAGTAAAGGGTATAAGTTTATTGACCTTTATGTTGAAATCGGTCATTCCAATGTGATGATGAAATCCTTAGACGATGTTGAGACATCACACAATGATGTTCCAAACAAAGTAACCCCTTGTAAGGCAATTGTTGTTGTTGAAAACGTAGACTTTGTTAAAAGTCAATGTTTTTCCTCTTTAAGCAACCCATTTTAGGACCAATCACAACTTACTAAAGAAGTGGATGAGTCTAAGAGTGATGAAGATGATGTAGACTATATTGCTGAAGAGGATCCTGATAACGTAGTAGGAGATTTTCAAGTAGATATGGAAAAAATTTAGGCATGTGTTGACATTGACCCAGAAAAAGTCAATGACATAGTCGCGGATGCAAGAAATATGATTGTTGATCTTGACCTTATGCCGGAAGACATAACATGTGATATAGATGGCTTCAGTGAAGGCGATGATAACTGCAACGTTTTGAAAAGGGTTGCTAAGAAAGTTAGAAAGGAGAAAAAAATATGTTGAAGTTTGTGACTCAATGCTACTATTTTATGTTGTTCGGTTGATTCCCACTAAGGAAAATTGAATGAAATGGTTTAAACATATGGTGTTAGGGCTGGGAAAAAAATTTACATTTTGAAGAATGTGCATTTAAGGTACAGGATTGTTTGTTTGGGTTAGAATCCGAGTCTAGTATCTGGTTCAATTGGTGAGGCGCAAAAATAGAATTATTGGGGTTTATGGTTAAAACAGGATAAAAGGCACATGAAACCCACTCGCCCCTTTGCAGTTCACATCTCAAGAAAGACTAGGGTAGATTCTTGGTGCGTGAAGACCGTCCAGGATCAGCATCATTGACTGGCAACAAGAGAACCAGATTTGTACACAATGAGTGCTATGACCAAGGAGATCTAACCGTTGATTGAATCTAACCCATATATGCCTTTGGTTGTTATTCAAGATACAATTGCAAAGAGGCATCAATTGACTGTTTCAGTTCATAAAGTTTTTAGGGCTAAAAAGATTCATCAACAACTTTCAAACATTTAAAAACCTCTTACATAACTCTACTTAAACAAATAGTACACAAAGATTACCTAACTAAACATCAACAACATCTTCAAAACCATCACCTCTTTAGCTTTCTTGATTGCAATTTCATCCTTATTTTCAATCAACCACAATAATGTGGAGATTACGTTGTCACAACCAGGACAAGATTCCTTATCATCCCACGATTTGTATCCACATCCTCATCCTCCTAACTATTAACCTAAGCAAGTTAATTTTACACTTTGCAAAACAAAACCACTAACATTGTTCATCAACAAATAACTTAATCAAAAGAGTAACATTGTTTAGTCTGGATTAGCTATACTCCCTGGGTGCTTGTAGCAAGTAGACACAACATATGAACAGATGATGTCGGATGGCTCGGTCTTACGATTGGGTTTTCTCGATGAATTAGCGGAAGAGTTTTGAGACACTGATCTTTGTGACATCGTTGCTAATGGGTTTCTTTCGGACTCGGAGAAAAAGCAGCACATAACAAATCCAAAGCTAGGTTTTCTACAGAAGATGGTGTCGAACATACTGTTATGGTTTCTTTCTTCTAATGGTTTGAGTATGTTCGGTACCGGTTCGGTACCGGTACCGGGTCCATTTTGCTCATCCCTATCTGGTAGTGCCACCTTTCACATGAACATGTTATATCGTATTAATCCATTTGATATTTCCATCTATCCATTTGATATGTGAATGACTACAATTTAGAAACTGAAAGTATTACAGGATAGAAATAGAGAAGGGGATGGGAACTAGTAATTACAGAGTAGAGATGGGAAGAAGAAGAAGAAGAAGAAGAAGAAGAAGAAGAAGAAGAAGAAGAAGAAGAAGACACACCAACAATATTCATTCTTGACCTACTCTCTTGATATATTCTACTTTATACTCTGTGATGGTTTCTTCATGGTCCAATAGACTTTTTTCTCTTGTTGGGCCCAAAGTTGACTAATATGAGTCATCAACCACCTCCTACGTTCGGCCAACGGTATATTCCCTTGCAAGTAAATAAAATTAGTAGAAGAAAGACCTTACTCTTTTTTTTTAAAGGTATATTCCCACTAGGCCATATATGTCCCAACAAAATCTTGTTCATCTCTTTTAACATGTTCCACATTGACAGGTTCCAGGTTTGATCCTGCAGGGAATAATAAAAGATGTCACGGCACAACAAAGGTGATTATATCAATGGTAGCCGAATATATTAAAAAATTCATAAATTTTCATATTCCATTATTCAAACCATACTTTTTTGGAATATTATTTATACTGATGTATTTTAACTTTCATTGTAAT
Source organism: Helianthus tuberosus (assembly GCA_030545235.1). NCBI lineage: Eukaryota > Viridiplantae > Streptophyta > Magnoliopsida > Asterales > Asteraceae > Helianthus > Helianthus tuberosus. The sequence continues at coordinate 182,922,796 of CM060369.1, read as the reverse complement.
ATTATTTCTCCATTATTGTCTTGGTGAATGTGATATAAATATCATTTGGCAACCATACAACCCAACAATTTGTAAAAACAAAAACAAAGATGGATGCAATGCCCATAATCAATCAAAAGAAGCCTCATGTGTTGTTCATACCATTTCCGGCACAAAGCCACGTCAAGTGTATGCTCAAACTCGCCAGGCTCCTGAACCACAAGGGCCTTGATGTAACCTTCATCAACACTCAGTCGAACCATAAGAGACTCATAGAGTCCGGTGGAACTCGCTGGCTAGACGATACTCCAAGTTTTCGATTCAAAACAGTTCCTGATGGTGTCCCTTTTTCTACAGAAGATGGTGTCGAACATACTCAAACCATAGTTGAACTCTGGAATTATATGGGAACAAATTTCTATGATTCGTTTCTTGATGCCTTGTCCGGCCTTGAAACTTCGGTTAGTTGTATTGTTTGTGATGGTTTCATGACTTATACAAATGCTATGAAGGCTGCTGAGATGTTTAAGATCCCAGTCATCCTTTTCTGGACCATGGCTGCCTGTGGATTCATGGGGTTTTACCAGGTGAAAGTTCTCAAGGAAAAAGAACTTCTCCCACTTAAAGGTTCGATTTTTCCCATTTACACAATACAACTTGGTTTTAACAAAAATTATAGTCTTATATCATGAAAATAAAAAAATAAATAAAAATAAATAAAAATAAATAAAAAAAAAAGTTAAACAAAACTTGAGCATTTAGAATTTTTTCTAAATCTAAACAAGTCATCAGAAAAAAACATCAAATTAATTATACTATCTTAAAATACAACTCTTTGAGACAAAAAAGTAATTTAACCATAATTTTAAGACACTTAAGGGAGTTTAATTCACATCATGTTGATTAAATTTATGTGAGAGTAATCTTTATATTATAAAAAGTGATAGTGCATGGTCGTGAATGGATAAGAGAGAAAAGATTATTGTTCATCTGTATATTTGAGAGTATATTATTCACCCTCTATATTTTTTTTAATATATTTTGAAAGTGTTTGTGACTCGAGGGGAGAGAAAAGATAATGATAAATTATAAAAAATATTATTTAATTGAAAAGAGTGAGAAATTTAGTTGTTTTTAATGTAGGGAAAATTACTTTTTTGAGTCCACGTGTTATAGTGATTTTAACCACGTGTTATAAAAAGACTAAAATGCCACTATATTAAAAAATAGAAATATAAATAAGAGTAAAATGCACGGATAGTCTCTGCGGTTTGGTAAAATAACACCTATAGTCCCCAACTTTTGGAAATTACACTGGTAGTCCCTATGGTTTGACAGTTTGTTAATCGATAAGTCCCTGGAGTGGATGTCTGTTAGTTTTCACCGTTAACTCCATTTAAAATGACCAAAATGCCCTTAATATTAAATTAAAACACAAAAAGTAGATATATTAAAATTAAAGATGGGACCCACCAACCTTCTAATTCACCTTTTAAGCCCTGTATCTCTCTCTCTCTCTCTCCCTCCCTCTCTCTCACACACACGAACTCACTCACCACCACCTGACTCCACTACTTACCACTCCACCAGCATCAACATCTCTACCACAGTAACTCCCTCCTCCATCCCAGAGAATGTCGATCAGAGAGAGAGACACAGAAAATGTCCCAGAAAAGGTCACTCACCACAACCTGACTCCGCCACTGTAACTCCTCCATTTCCGCCACTGTAACTCACTCACCACCACTGCAACTCCGCCACTGCAACTCCCTGCTCCATCAACATCAGTCAATTAAGGTACATATCGCCTCTTAGGGTTTTGAGTTTTGAGTTGAATTTGTAGATTTAGAACCGATTTAGGGTTCTATTGGTTGGGTTTTGATGATGGTTGTTGATGACGGTGGTGGCAACGATAGGTGTGTTGACGGCGGAGAAAGATGATGACGGTGGTGGTTCAGATGGTGGCTGTGGTGACCGTGGTGGTTCAGATGGTAGTTGTTGGTGGCTGCTGTTGTGGCGGTGGTGACCGTGGTGGTGTTCTGTGACGGGTTAAGGGTTGGAGGGGTTAGGTTTAGGTGGCGGGGGTGGGTGTGGGTGCATGTGGGTGGCTAGGGTGATGGAATCTTGATTTTGGATGTTGATTAACTTACTGTTGAGCACCATCCTTTTTATAATTTATGGACTGTAAAAGATGAAATGTTGTAGTGAAAATGGTGTTGTATGAGTTGGAAATTAGATGTAAAGTAACATATTGACCTGCAGGCTAATTTGGTCATTGATTACAGTTTAGAAAGATTATTTTTAAATAATATTTGGTTTGTTGTTTAAAAATAATCTTTTAATGTGTTTTAATTTAATACTAAGGGCATTTTGGTCATTTTACATGAAGTTAACGGTGAAAAATAACGGTCATCCACTCTAGGGACTATCCAAATAACAAACTGTCAAACCACAGGGACCACCGGTGAAATTTCTAAAAGTTAGGGACTATAAGTGTTATTTTACCAAACCACAGGGACTACCCGTGCATTTTACTCTATAAATAAATAACAATCCTTATCTCACATTTACAAACAATCAAACCCACTCATCAGCCTCTCTCTAAACACCACCAAGAACCATCATACACCACCGTACAACACCTCTTCCTAGCAACCACAACCACCTCACCTGCAGGCTGTAACCATACACCACCATCACCACAATATATCACCTCTGCCCCACCTCTGACAGCACCATCACCGCAATAAACCACCGCCATACACCACCCCCGGCCCCACCTCCGACACCACCATCACCACAATAAACCATCACCATACACCACCTACGGCCCCACCTCCAACAGCACCATCAGCACAATAAACCACCACCATTGCCCTACCTCCGACAACACCGTCGTCACCATCAAAGCCGCAACCACTGAAACCCTAAAACCGTCACCACTAAAACCCTAAACCGACATCACCGCCGCTACCACTGAAACCCTAAAACCGCCACCTGTAATGCACTTCTGGATGATAGATGCTGGATCTTGCCAAAGTATGATTCTTCAAGGACTAGTTATGTTATTAGCTTAAAGTTATCTCACAAATTCGAACAAGAGGTTACTATACATGTCCGAATTTTTTGTTTTTTTTTTTCATTGTCAGAACTTGTAGTTCTTGCAAGGTTGTCCAAATTTGCAATTTAGGGTTGTAAGAACTTGTAGTTCTTGCAAGGTTAGCTTGTCAGTACTTGTAATTCTAGCCCATTTGTCCGAATTTGTAGTTCTTTTAGTGTGTCGGTACTTATTTGTTAAGTACTGCCTAGGGTTTCAATTGTAAGGACTTGTATGTCCGAATTTAGGATTGTATATATACTTTGTGGCTGTATGCAATCAGGCGTGTGAAGGAATTCAATGAAATAGTGAATTTTTGGAGAAAAATTCTTGCGCAAACAAAAGCTTTATGTGTTCTTCATTCACTTTGTGTGATTGTTGATTGTGAATACTTAGTGTATTCACTGTTCTCTCATCTTCTGCACCTTCTGTACAAGCTCTACGTTACGGTACGAGACACACGGTGGTTTCCGCATATCGAGTGTGTGTTCGATCGATCCGATTCGCGTGTTTGTTGAAGGAAGACGACCTTACTCCACCACTAAAACCCTAAAATGACATCACTGTCGTCACCTCTCCGACTAGATTTGGTGGTGGTCTCGATTGTTTATGTGTTGTTTCTGTTTCTATCATGTTAGGTGAGTTTGGTGGTGGTCTTGATTGTTTATGGTGATCTCGACAATGGTGGTTGACGGTGTGGGAGGTGGTGATAATGGTAGAGGTGTTGTTTGCAGGTGTTTGGTAGCCAACGGAAGGTGGTGATAGTGGTGGAGATGCGGTGGGGATGGTGGTGGTGCAGTGGTGTTAACGGTGTAGGTTCTAGATGAGAGAGAGAGAGAGAGGGGGGGGGAGGGATGGACAGGTGTGTGTGTGTGTGTGTGAAATGTTTGTGTGTGCAGATGTGTATAATAGTATATGTAATTTATTTTATATATAATATTAAAATCTTTATGCATTAGACACTTGTTCCTTATACTTTTGTGCATATAAGAGTTGTACTTTGTGTATAAATGACTTAATTGCCCTCCTGGTAAACAGACTTAGTGGATGGTGTTAAAAAATGGACTCAAAGGGTTACAAAATAAGCTTTTAGGGACTCAAGGCGTTAAACATTTTGATTTTGTGCTCAAGTGGCTAAAACCACTAAAACACAGAGACTCAAAAAGTAGTTTTTCCTTTAATGTAATTATATGGTAAAAATTATTGAAAGAATGTGAATGCTCTTAAAATGAGGGTGAAATTATCTTTCTGCCCTTTCAGTCTAAAGTTGAAACTCTTGAAACTTTTATACTTTTGTTCATCCCACATTAGGTGTGAAAGAAAGTTTGGATGAAAAAATTACTATAAAATGATCTCTTCCTTTCTAAAGAATTCATGTATTTGATTGTTCATTTGTCTTATGTTGACAAAAAAAAAAAGGTGGAGAAATCACCTTATAAAGGCAAGTTAAGTGCATACAAGAGTTAAATAATTGTGTAACTTACATACTCGGTTATTTGGCTAAGTAAAGTTTTGTTCTTTGCCTTTTGATAAGAATAAGTTACATTGTTTCCCCAAGTGAACCAATGAGATCGAGTTTAAGATTCCAGCTCGATTTTAATTTTATGCGGACTCGAGCCAGCTCAGTATGAAGATCGACTCAAGCTCAAGCTAGACTTAGCTTGACTAAGCCTTTTAGTGTTGTGTTCCGGTCACATCGCGTCGGCACACTATTATTGGAAAACATAAAGGGAAAGGAATTCAATATTTATGGATGTGGAGTTCACTCCTCTATAAGTAAATTCAGTTAGGTAGCGTATTGGTCTAGAAACCAAACATGTTTTGAAAACGTCCTATGAACTCTTATAACTTTCCTAAGACCACCAACAAATCAAAAAATATATTCCAATATCAACTTCTTTTTGTTAATCAATCTTGCTTTTTTGTTTCAGATGAAAGTGATTTGACAACTGAATATCTTGACATGGAAATAGATTGGATTCCCGGAATGGAAGGACTCCTTTTGAAGGAACTACCTGAGTTTATGCGATACTCAAAACCGGATGATCCTTCGTTTAAATATCTCCTAGAAACCGCTCAGGCAGCTGATACTGTTTCACATATTATCATCCATACATTCGAGGAACTAGAGGCTAAACTCGTCAAAGGGATTAAATCCATCTTTCCTAATATCTACACCGTCGGCCCTCTTCAGTTACATTTGAATCAGATCACAAAAATGGAAACCAAGAACTTAGATTTAGATTGCTATAGTTTATGGAAGGAAGAACCCGAGTGTGTCCAGTGGCTCCAATCCAAAGAACCGAATTCTGTAGTTTATGTCAACTTTGGAAGTATAACAGTTATGTCATTACAAGAATTGCTAGAATTTGGTTGGGGACTTGTAAACAGCAATCTTTATTTTCTATGGATCATACGGACTGATTTAGTGGATGGGGAGCCTGCGGTTTTGCCTCAAGAACTCAAGGAGGCGATGAGCGAGAAAGGATTCGTAGGAAGCTGGTGTTCGCAGGAAGAGGTGTTGAATCACCCAGCAGTTGGTGGGTTCTTGACTCATGGTGGGTGGGGTTCCATCATTGAGAGCTTGTCAGCTGGGGTGCCAATGATATGTTGGCCGTTTTCAGGGGACCAACAGATAAATTGTAGGCAAATGTGCAAGGAATGGGAGGTTAGCATGGAGATTGAGAGGAATGTGAAGAGGGATGAAGTAGAGAAGCTTGTGAGGGTATTAATGGAGGGAGAGGAGGGTGAAAGAATGAGGAAGAAGGCTATGGAATGGAAGAAAACAGCGGAAACCGCGGTAGCTGCCAACGGCTCGTCTTGTTTCGATATAGAGAAACTTGCTGATACAATCATTAACCTATGAATAAACAGGTCCTCATTCTTGGTGGATTAGTTCTATTTTTTTACAAGTATGCTTAATGGGGTGCAAAAAATGGAGAACTCTTGTTAGAGGATATGGTCAAATTACTTGGATCACATTGTGGTTTTTTCTGCGGTATTGTTGGTTGGATCTGGTGAAGGATTCATGATTTTATTTGTATTCGCCTAATGGGACAGTATGATTTGTAGTTGTGGTTTCAATAATAAGTTTGGTAAGTTGTTATTTCTGTATGAATGAATTTCACACGTGAGTATTGTGTAAGTAGTAGTGTAATATCCTAAATTTTGTATTTATCATAGAATAGTTCGTTTTTAACAATAAATAAAAACTTTATCTTAATTACGTTGGTATAATCTCAATTTACAAGAGTTGTGTAGTATTTGATTAAAACTAGATTTTAGCCTTACCGCAAAGCGGCAGGAAATTTTCGACTCCGTTACTCACTATTTCAAATAATTTAAAACACACAATGCTAAACATTAAAAAATATCATTTTTTGCTATTAATAATTATAACAAAATCACAATCAAGGATTACTAAAGGATACGACACCTAAACATATTAACCCCTACGAACATTGTTAGGCTCAACGTAACGAGCATAAAGCGTGTTAATTTCAAGCTGCAAGCCTGCAACACAGTGTGATTCTCACGGATCCTTGACATCCCTTCGGTTAGCTCCGATAATTTTTCGTTTATTATATGGTCCGACTCAACTACTTGTTCGAGAATAAGTCCAAGTTGTTCCAAAAGTGGAACGCTCTTCGTTTAAAGTTTGTATTTTATACCTGTAAATCGATGTATAAACGTAATTTAATTTTTTAAACCCGTTGAAACAAACTAATATAAACTTATATTTATTAGGTCAAATTAGGCTAGTACACATCACGTCAAGCGTTAAGCTTGTTTGACGTTACTTGTCATCGCCCATAAAAAACCCGTTAAATGAAATAAAAGAAACACATTAAAATGCACGATAAGAGTTTGACACAACCATTAACGCGTTTAATATTCTAATATTTATTAATTAGGCTCAGAAAATCTTAAGCAAACCGGTTGCTTATAATAAACCCTCGGAGTTTAGTAAACTAAGATATTATCCATCATAGCCTTTTTACGTGGCATAATTGTATACAATCAATTAGCAACATGTTAATTGCATGTGAACTTATTACACGACACGACTGCAATACATATTGCCATGCCAAATGACGTGTAACTTCACAGAGAAGAAACTGAGATAATATAGCCACCACAAAGCCATACTGACCAAATTTCGGTCTCACAACAGCATGGCAGCCAAAAACAGCAAGCCCATCCTAAAGACTATAAACTCGGCTTTACATGAACATGGCACCAACACATAGCACCGCATTCCAAAAGACCAAAGATCAGTCTCACAAAAACACGAAAGCAAGACTAAGTAAGTCCAGCAGGCAACCTCAAAATGAAACAACCCAAGCCACACAAACACTTGAAATACGTAAGGTAAGTACAACAAACTAAAGCCAAGTTACAACCCCATAATACACTAACTAAACCATAAGCCTAATGTACAAACAACCAATGTAACATGTTGCCGACTAATAGTATAGTATATAAATAGCCCCAAATCAAGTACAAATAACAAATGCTCAAACATGTTGCCAGTTGATAGTACATAAACAAACCATCCGGATATGGATATACACATGCATGTACTCACAGCCATAACCAAACATAATTAAAGCTCAGCAACTTCGGTTTATTGCATCAAAAAGTCCCAAGCCAAAACCGAAGCACCATCATAGCCACACTCTCAAATGACCATCAAATCATCCTCATCGAGCCCAAAGTATCATGCATCAACCCAGAACAGTTGTTTAAACTCATACAAAAACTGCAAAAACCCCAAAAAGTCTCCGATGAACAACAAAAATTCATCTTCATCGACATCAAGCTTCAAATGAATAATAAACTGTAAAATGGGATAACAAAGCTAGTAAATCAAAAAGCCTTGGATGAACAGCAAAGTTTTATCTTCATTGACTCAAGTCTCTTTCAAACAACAAAATCTCCAAACCATCCCAAAAAACAAATGTGAAAAAGGTTTTTTACACTCAAAAATAAAATGCAAGAATATTAAAGGCCTAAAACAGAAGCAACATCGGGTTCAAAAAAACCGGTAAACAACAAATCTGGTCGGAATCAGTAACAAACCAATGGAAAAGCAAACCACCCGGCGAAAGAAATCACCAAATCTGGCCAAAAGGTCTGACTAAAAAGGGGTCAAGCAAAAAACACGCAACTGATAAAGTATATTACCAGAAAGCGAAGCGAGGGCGGGAGCGAGGGTAGCACCGATACGGCGTTGCAGCGGAAAGAGGAAGGAGAAGGTGGTGAGGTGAGAGAGTGGGGTGCTTTAAAATGAAGCAACCCCAACCACACACACATTACCCAAGGAGGGTACAACACACTAAATCCAAGTTACACCCCAATAAAACCCAAACAATACAAAAAGACTAATGTACAAACAAAAAAATGCAACAATATTTTGCTAAACTGATAGCATATGAATATCACTAAATGTCAAATTAATAATTAAAACAATATGTAGACTTTTGTGTTCAATGAACGATTAGGTTGCCCTTGAGGGTCTTATTGCATCATTTTTAGAATCCTAAATATCAAGTGCCGCACTCCGCCAAGGCAGAAACACGGGATGTAACGGTCATGGTGTTCATAGAAATTTTTTAAGAAAACACTTGAATGCAGTGGCGGACCCAGGAATTTTTTCATGGGGGTGCGGAATATTTTTATGGATTTTAGGCCCGTTGGTATATAAAAAAAATTCGGTTCATATCGAGTCGGGTCGGGTTATCTAAAACAAAAGAACATCAAGCTAAAATATATATAATCATCAAAAACATATCAAACGTCGTTACAAATATATTTAAAATGTCGCTCTATGGGTTTTCATTTTTTGAAATCTATCCAAACTTCTAAAGCTACTTTTCTAAGCAAGTCTTTCTCTATATATTATATACTACTAATTTTCAACACTTAACACTTAAACAATAATCACCAAACTTCATAATTTTCAACTTTAAAATCAAGTCCTAGTTTTAATTGTTGATTCGTTCTAACTAACCATTTAAACACACTAAACTTTAACTAAAACAACAAAATCAGTCAACTAAAGTTTCAAAAAACAACAAAACAACTAAAATTTCAACCTTTTTTAACAATTTTATTTCTCCTAAAAATCCAAATAAAACAAGAAAACAACAAAGTAATCGAACCATACCCGGAATGAGTGGTGAAGATGTTGTTTTCATGAGTTTGGTGGCCGGAATTGCGGTGGGTTGGGTTATTATATTTTAGTTCAAATTAGATTATTAGATTGGGTTGGGCTTGGATTATGGTGTGTTTATTGGGTTAAAGGTTAAGAGAAAGTTAATTAGTTAAGTGGAAAGTTAATTAGGTTGCATTTAAAAAAAATCAGTGTTTACATAAAAAATTTTATAAATTCATAAGATTTTTTTCCTAAGGAAGGCGGTCGAAAATTTCCAATGGGTGCAGACGAAAATTTTCAAGGGGTGCGGTCGGGATTTTATCAAGAATTTAACACTAAATTTTCTTTTTTCAAGGGGTGCGCCCGCCCACCTTAATATATATGTGGGTACGCCCCTGCTTGAATGAGATTAAAACCCAAATGCATCAAATTGTTTTACATGCCGAATTTGTCTTTAACACAAATGAGCAAGATTCTACATTATGGCCTAAGTCAATAGACTATACGAGTAAATCTTCAAAATGTGCTCCTAATCATGCAGCATCCCCAAAAGAGCTTAATATCCACGCCTTAGTTTCTGAAAAAAAAAAAAAAAAAAAAAAAACCATGCTTAAAACACCTCAACTAAAAAAGTTGGTGAGTTTTCAGGTAATAGGCTCAAATAACTTAACAAAAAGAGTAACATTGTTCAGTCTATACTTACACAACACAAGTAGCGAGGATCTGGATTAGCTATACTCCCTCGGTGCTTATAGCAAGTAGACACACCATACGAACAAATGATGTCACTCGGTCCTACGATTGGGTTTTCTCGATGAATTAGCGGAAGAGTTTTGAGACGCTAATCTTTGTGAGATCGTGGCTAATCGGTTTGTTTCGTCGAATCAGAGAAAAAGCAACACAGGACAGATCCAAAGCTAGGGCTCTAGTTTTAACAATTATTGCAACCAAGGGCAAAATGGATAATTCACACTAAAACAAACGGCCAGCATTGGTCAAACTAACAGAAGTTTCCCTCGGGGACTCATATGGTAGCACTTTTAATAAGTCCGGGACCCAAGAAACAAAATTTTAATGTTGGGGTCTCTGACACCGGCCAACTTACTCTTTGCTAAATCAAGGATGGATAATATCAATAATTCTCAAGGTATAATAATTTACATCGAGATAGTTGGTAAACGGGCAACAAGCTGCGTCGCTACCCCTTTTTAAATATCAATAATCAAATTAATATTTATTCTATAATTTTCATAAATAGTAACTATTATCAATAATAAAATTAACATTTATAATATGTCTCGTATAATTATTTTTTATGATTATTATTATTGGTAATATTATTAATATTTATATTTATATGAAATAGAAAAGAAAAACTAATAAATAGTGTTTTTCAGGAAAGTTTTCATATTTTTCCAACAATTTTCCAACCGAAATATAAAATATGTATTATTGTTTTCAATATAAATAACTTTAATACTTATATAGTGTTTTGTTACAGTTTTTCGATCAAATGGTTCAATAAAATTTATAAATATAGAGTAGATTACAAGTTTTGTCTTTAATGTTTGTACCAAATTACAGACAGTGTCCTTTGCCTTTAAATTGGACGAGTTTTGTCCTTAACGTTTCAAAATCATGCACGTTATCTCCTTTAACTATTTTTTTGTTAAATATGGTCATATGTCTTGTACATTAGGGTATTCTTTTCATTTTACCTCCTTAGGGAGTGTTGAGTAAATAATTTGATATTCAATGGATTAAGTATGTAAGAAGTAAAAAATAAATTATAAATATTAAAAACCTTGAATTCTCTCTTTCTCTCTCTCTCTCTCTCTCTAACTATCTCTCTCTCTCTATTACACATTTTCCTCTCCCTCCTCTCTCTCATCACCCACTACCACCACCTAGAGATGGGCATAATCGGATATTTTTAATACCCGAAACCGGGTACTACCCGTACCCGGGTACTACCCGTACCCGGGTACTGATAACACTGAGTGGAACCGGGTACACTGAAGAACCGGGTCCGGGTTGAACCCGGGTAGAAGTAAAAAAAAAGAGTAACCGATGTAACCGGTTACGGGTATTGTCGAACCGGGTTCGGGTATAGTTTGAAACCGGGTATGTCGGGTATGTCGGGTACTGTCAGGAACCGGTTCTGTCAGGTATTTGAAATCAAAAGCTGCAGAACACTGTTTGGAACCGGTTCCAACGGCTATATGACCGTTGGAAACCGATTTTATATTAAAAAATTGTTTTTTTTTTCCTATATGTAGGATCGTTCCGTGACCCAAACGAGTCAATCAGAAGAGTTCTTGTCTGTTTCAGAGGCGGAAACAAAGAAACAGACTTGTAAAACAGCTTGTTTCACTCTTAAACGTCTTGTTTTATTGATTTAACAGCAATACAGATCAATTGACCCGTCGGCAGCACTTCGGTACCGGAAATCAGAATATTGCAAATGATTTCGCTTGAGGGCTATATATAGGCGATGTGATTCCGTTTGAAAGTGGCAGTTGCCATTTCAAACGGAATTAACCAAGTTAATTTCGTTTGAACTAGCACATGTCACTTTCAAACGAAATTAACTCAATCACACCCAAAACCTCCTATTTTCCTCGTACAACGTGCCCTGATCTAACAATTCTAATACTAGACTCGATACAAGACGAAGTCGACAGACGTATGCACCAACAGACTCCCCCTCGGATGTTGACGAGTCTTAAGTGTCGAGTCTTCAACGTCTTCAGTCTTTATCAGCCTTCGAGTTCTTCCAAAATATCTGACAGAGTAGGCATCCTCAAGCTTTCCTTGAATTTTTCAGTATCAAATTTCAGGCTCTATTCCTCATAGCTTCTCTTCTCTAACAGACTCCCCCTCAAGTTGTACTGGGATCGTAGTCTGGCTTTTACTCTGCTCACATGTTTACAGGTTCAAGAATTGCAACCTGGCTCTCTCATAGCCATAACCTGCACATTCTCTACCCAAAAGTAAATTTCTCAAATTTTAAAATTTTGACAAATTAAAACTCTGCTAACCACTTATAGACACAAATTGAACACAACATTTTCAAGTATCATACAAAATGATTTAACATGTTAATTTCTGATGACCCACTTGTATGAGTATCATTTTAACCACACACTCCCAAACCTGTTCGTCATGTTTAGTACTCGGAATTTTGAAAATCAGCTTTTCAACATCAGTTGTCTAAAATCTTTTTGAGTTTTTCAAAATTTTATGCTAAAACACACCGAAAATCTTTTTGGATTTTTGATATAAAAGAAATGCAGTAAAGAAATATTTACAAACAATATTTTTGTGAGTTTGTGTAAGAGGATCATATCAGTTTATGAGACAAATCACCAACACCGTTAAGCTTTAAACATTTTAAGTTCTAAACGATTCACTTAGATTGTCAGTATACTGATCCACTTAAATTTTCACACAAATTTCAACTGTTTCGAGATACGAGATTAATGTTTTAAGAGACTTAAACTTATTCGCATGTCCCACCTCATAATATACTCCCGTATCCAGATCCCAATATTCAGTCTTACAGGTGAGTATACCTAGATGATATCTGTAAGGGGTTTAATTGCGAAGGCCGTGAGAGCTCAGGTCAAAACTTCCGTTCAGCAGAGAGATGACGGCTTCGACTTTTGGTGGGTCCCCTTTAGAGGATCTTTTTTACAACAACACATGATTTGCATTTTTCAATGATTCATCATTTTTTATGCTGTGGGTAGGCTATATTTCAAGCAAGCGTAAAGTATTCTCCGGGGACTAGGCCATTGCTTCCGCAAAATCAGAAGTCCAGGGATAATACCCCAGATATCACTAAGCATAAGGACCTAGTATCTCAGAAAGAGGGGTCCTTCAAACAAGATTTCGGGGGTTACCCATATATCCGAGAGATGTTACCCACGATATAAGCAAGTTTGAAATTTAGGTTTATATCTCGTCACAATCTACTAAATGTGAAAAAACATACTGACACATCATCAGTGAGACCGTTTATCACATTTTTGACCTTCCAATTCTTTAGCATGTTGTGATAGTCCACTGATGTACTATCATTTCCTCTTTTTCACAACAAAACTCATTTTTGATTTTATCATGTTTTTTACTTTTTCAAATTTTCAAATGTTTTTGGATTTTCTGATTTCTTACTCCCCCTAAATTGCAAAATCATTTAAAGAAATTTGAAAACAAACTATACAAACAAATTGACAACTGATATCAAATCACTTCAAATCGCCATCCTCTTAGCATAAACAATCAGAACTCCCCCTTACAACAAACTATTTTCCCATTGTGATTTCAAAACACTTAAGTTTGTTTTAATCTAATGGTTTTTCCGGAAAATAAGTTTCGTTGATTTTATACACCACTTGTAGGTTAGGGGTTCATCACATTGTTTCTCAATCATATGTAGGAAAAACAAATACAATTTAATGTCCTTGATTTACCATTTGAAAGTGAAAACATTCTTCAACCTCTTGTAGGTTCACTTATCAATCAAAACCACTTGTAAATCAAAATATAACAATATAAAGATATCACCTGTAGATTTACCAACCAAACAATTCAAGAATGATGCCGATTCCTGCTCCACTCTTACCAACATGGGAGCTCCGGCAAGTCCGGATTATCAGTTAGCAAGTACTTTCCCCCAAGCCTGACCAGCCTTGGGAGATTCTGGTACACATCTATCCCACCAACATTTTGATTTGTAAAATTCTTTTGCACCCTTCACTTTTCCATCAACCATCTTCCCAAAAATATGTTTAACTTTTCCATTAAACACTTTTTCAGCATCAAAATCTTTCTTACCAGCAAAGAATTGACCTGAAATTTCAGTTTTACCCACTTTCAACTTCAAATTTTCCTTTGACAGTTTTGGAAAATTTTCATCGTTCACCTCTGGAACGGAATTCTCAATTTTCTTCTCAACAAATGACTCCTCTGATTTTATGGAATCAAATTCATTGTCAGAACTACTCCTAGATTTTACAACCCATCTTTGTTTGTTTAAATCAACTTTTCTTTTGTAAAAACGTTTTGAACTTTCACCAGTTTCGAAAGTTGAATTTTCAAACACTTTAGATTTCTCAGTTGATTGTACGGTTTTATTAACACATTTCTTTTTCACTTCAGAGTTAGAAGAAACTCCCTGTTTTGAATGACTGGACTCGTGGCAATTCCAAGCAATATGTCCAACTTTTTGACATTTGAAACAGATTCTTCTGTCAACTTTTGAAGCAAATTTCTTCACATTCTTCTTTATTTCAGCAAGAAACTCTTGATTTGACTGTTTCCAGAATGGTTTCTTCTGCTCATCTTCAGAACTTCCTCCTGCAACAAATTTTGTTTTTAGTTTATAATTTTTCTCATTTTTATAATTATCCGAAGAATTAAAACCCAAACCTTTCTTTTTGAAATTACTGTTATGGTTTGGTTTCTTTTGAAAACCATAACCATAACCCTAACCCTTTTTCTTGTTCAATCTCTGTTGAACTCTTGAAGTGTACTTTTTAGGTTTTTCAGCAAGATTTAAATCTTTTATTTTAGAAAAATTAATTTCTGTTAATTTGAAAACATATTTGATCATATCATTTTTGACACTTCTTATTGGAAATTCCTCATCAGAATATAATTTGTCTGAATCATTCAAAGTATAAGCTACTTTGATTGGTTCGTCATTCAAATTAGATTTTGATAACAAGAATTCTTTATTGTAAACCCATTTAACCGGTGAACTCGGACTCTTTTCTGACGAACTCGAACTTTCAGACTTAGACTCCGGTTTTGACTCTTCATCCATATCCAACACCTGATTGACCACTTTCTTTAACAACTCAGACTCATGATCAGTGTCAGACGCTGTGAATGTGACATCAATATTGTCTGGTAATTCATCAATGATTTCAGACTTTAACTTAATGTTGAGAGCCTTATTTACACGTTCCTCATTTGGCTTTCTGGGAGAATAACTTTCATGAATCGGGGGCGGACATCTGTTATACTTGACACTTTGTTTCTTACCAGTATCAGTATCTTTAGTCTTTTCCTCCTTGAATGCTTCAAGACCTGCAACAGTATGATAAACACGATCAATCAAATAATCACATGTTGTATAACTCAACAGTAATCGTTTAATCCTTTCACTCTCAATCTTCTCAAGTTCCAAATCCTGCTTCAGCTTAGCACAATCTTCAATATACTCATTGATGACCTTCTGCTTCATCATTAATGTCGAGTTCATTTTTGTCATTGCATTTTCAATTTCTGAATTCGTTCTTTTCAGACTATCAACTGTTTGTTCAGCACATCATATGATTCCTTCACATACTTCAAATCAGACAACAAATTTTCTTTCAGCTCTTCCAACTTACTAATCTTCTTGTCTTTCTCCTCACAATGTGTGCAACACTCTAAACACTTCAAACATGGTTTTTCAACTTCAACCATTTTTTCAATTATCTTTTCAACCTCGACGATTTCTCAACTTCAATGATTTTTTCTACCTCGACGAGTTTCTCTACTTCGACAAGTTTTTCGACTTCAACTATTTTTTCGACTTCAACAATTTTTTCTACCACTTTCTCCACTTCAACGATTTTTTCTACTACTTTCTCAGTTACTTGATCAACATTAGCTTCTCCAGCTTCTGTCTTTGCTTTTTCATCAGCAAGGATTTTTGCTGCTTCCAGCTCTCTCATCAATCTGGCAATCTTCTTCTGATTCAGCAACTCAACTTTATCTGCAAAAAACAAATTAAAACTGTCAGGGTCTATACCTTTTCTAGCTTTGTTAAGATATTCTTCCTCATCATCAGTATCAATATCACTTCCTAGATCTGGAAAAATCGGGATTCTTTTCTGACTAGCCTCATTTTCACCCAGAATTCTAGCAACAAGACCTGAACCTGGTGGAATGTATTTATCCCAGCTAAAACCCTCTGCAACAAATTCATCATCTTGATCAATTATACCAAACAAAGCTCTTTTCTCTTTTACTTCGATGCCACGTGCATGTGCAGTTTGTGGTTGTTGATCAATTTGTGGTTGTTGAACAATCTGATGAAAAATTGACTTTTGATAATAATCATTCTTTCCATCTTGTCTTCCTGTTGCTTCTTTGTTTTTGCATTCTCGTTTAAAATGTCCATTTCCTTTGCAACGAAAACAAGTAACCTTAGATTTGTCAAATCCCAACGGTGAATTAGACAATTCATGAAGATCATTTCTTCCAGTAACTTGTGTGAATTTTTCTGCTCTTCGAACCGCACTGGCTAAACACCACTTCACATCCATCAACTCAAGTTCCTCTGCATCAATTTGGTCATAATCTTCTTTTGTAAGCATCGGATTTCCAATCTTGCCTGCAATCAAGCTTTCATAAGATTACAACATAGCAACGAGATGCCATGTGTTGCTTGGCTATTTCTGGAGATAAATTTTGACCATTTTGAATGTTCAAAGTAACATTGCACTGCAGATTTGTTGAGTTCCGTCTTTGTGGACTTGATGTTGTATGATTTGGATCAAAGCTTGAATACGAAGACGAAGATCCACCACTCTGTGTCACATTACTAAACTTTGTTCCAGATGAACTGTCAGCACTGAAACCAGTTTGGATCTTTGGGCTAGGGCTGGGGGTAGCCTCAAACTTGTTCCCTCTGTAATATAGACTGACATCTTGTTGAGCATTTGGATTCTTCATGATTGTCGTTTTCTGAATATCCAACTCGTGCTCTTCAATCTTTTGAATAAACTGTGCCAGATTCATATTTTCCGATTTTCTCATGTGTTTCACAATCAACAGATAAGTTCCCCATTTTTGCTGTGGTAATGCATCAGCAAGTTTATCAACCCATTCATCATCATCTTTCTTAATGTCCAATCTTCCCATTTCCAATACCAGGTGACAATATCTATCAATGGTCATCTTTGTTGTTTCATGATCGAAAGCTGCAAACATATCAAATGATTTCTTCAATAACGCCTTTTTGTTTTTTATCATATCTGCGCTTCCTTTGAACTTTTGAATCAATGCATTCGAAATCGATCTAGCAGTATTCTCATGTTGAAGCAGAACAAGGATGTCTTCTTTAATTGCTTGTTGAAGAATACTAATCATCATTTTTTCACTTGTATACTTCAATTTATCAATCTCTGAAAAGTCACTGAAACCCTTTTCAAGCCCACGTTCATTTTTCGGTTTTTCATAATCTTTCTCCAATGAACACCATGCGTCAAATTTGTAAGCTTGCACCCAGTTCTCGAATCTATTTTTCCATCCTTGAAAATCTTCAATGTACATCAGTTTTGGCGGTTTTTGATGAGTTCTAGTTTCATTCTCACTGTACAATGTTTCAGCAGCAGTAACAGGAGCAATCGGTGTCGCAAACGCATTGTAGAATTCCTCTTCCATGATTCGGCAAATTTTTCACAAAAACTCAGTTTCAAACGGAATATCAAACTCAAACGGAATTACTTTCAAGCGAAATTACAGTTGAAGCGAAATCACCTGCACAACAATCTCAAACGAAATTACTTCTCAAACGGAAACACCCTTCAAACGGAATAACCTGATTTCGTTTGAACAAGCACACTTTCAAACGGAATACCGATTTGAAACGAAATTATCTAATTTCGTTTGAAACGTCTCAAATGGAATTACATCCAGAAACGGAATCAGCTTTTTCAAGCGGAATTGGGTGAAGTTTTCAAGCGGAATAGCACTTTCAAACGGAATCAAGAGCTAATCTCGTTTTAAATGTTGCTGACGTCATCTTGCCTGATCTGATATTCAAACGAAATTACGATTTTTACCAGTTTTAGATCGAATTAAGGTCCAATATTCTCAAGGATTCATTAAAACACTGTTTTGCACAAAATATGTGAAATTCGGACTATTTTGACCGTAAAATCTTGTTAATTTTGTAAAAGAAGGTGTAGAAGTCAGAAAATAAGGTTGTTTTGGCAAGAACTCTTCTTCCTGAGCTCTGATACCACTTGTAGGATCGTTCCGTGATCCAAACGAGTTAATCAGAAGAATTCTTGTCTGTTTCAGAGGCGGAAACAAAGAAACAGACTTGTAAAACAGCTTGTTTCACTCTTAAACGTCTTGTTTTATTGATTTAACAGCAATACAGATCAATTGACGCGTCGGCAGCACTTCGGTACCGGAAATCATAATGTTGCAAATGATTTCGCTTGAGGGCTATATATAGGCGATGTGATTCCGTTTGAAAGTGGCAGTTGCCATTTCAAACGGAATTAACCAAGTTAATTTCGTTTGAACTAGCACATGTCACTTTCAAACGAAATTAACTCAATCACACCCAAAACCTCCTATTTTCCTCGTACAACGTACCCTAATCTAACAATTCTAATACTAGACTCGATACAAGACGAAGTCGACAGACGTATGCACCAACACTATAAAACCCCAAATTTTTAACCTTCACTCCCATTATTACCCAAGTTCTTCATTACCTTCAATTACTACTCCAAAAATTCATCAAACGAAGAGTGAATGGCATGCAACGACGACGTTGTGATGGTTCTGGAAACCAAACGAAACCCGACTATTTGGAAGCACTTCGACTTGTGTTTGATGACCAACAACCATGAGATGGCTAGGTGCAAGGGATGTGGAAAGTTTATGAAAACGGCCGCCAACTCGACTCAAAGTTGGTATATTCCTCGGCGGTCATAGTACGCGAATAATCATATAATTTACATCGACCGAGTTCACTTGATGGTTCGTTACCCCTTTGTTGCTTGGCCATTTCGTCTCTAATGACATTTAACATGGTTGTGATCGGGTCTCCAATTGTTTCATCGTTAGAGGCCGACGACCTAGACGTAAACAAATTGCTTTGTTGTGTTCCCCATATTTTTTTAAATAATGGTCATAAAGCTTGGACAAATAGTTGTTGAATAGTTTTCTCGTTTTATCTTTCAATGTTGGATCTTCCTCATGCGTATCCAACTTGTCATAAATTTCTTCAATTAAAGCTTCAACACCCGGTAAGTTTAAAATTGGGTTTAAAGCGGCGACACATAGAAAAACGGGTGGTAAATCCAAAAAATATTTTTTAAATTTTTCAATCATAGGTTTCATCATATTCCTTAACATGTCACTTTTGTTTTCAAATTTTTTAAAGTTTGTTATGATCAAATACAATTCGGATAAAACTTTAGAACTTCTGGGATAATAAACACCTGAAATCAAAGTTGTTGATATTTTGAAAACTTTTAAAAAAGTACTTAGTGTTTGAATATTAGCCCAAGCCGTGTCGGGAAACGGGTCGACTTGGTAGTCATCACTTAAATTTGTATGAAAAGTTTTTAAAGTTCCCATTTGTTTTAACGTCATTTCAAACATATGACAAGTTGAATTCCACAGAGTTAGAATATCCCAATTAGGTCCAATTAATTTTTGGTTAACATCTTTACAAAGCTTTTTGTAATCTTGGTATCGTTCTTTGCCACTTTTGAAAACATCTTGAAGCATAGCTCTAAAAGCTATAATAAAATCCGATACAAATTTATTTTTTAAACCGGTTTGCACAACTAAGTTAATAATATGTGCAACACACCGTGTGTGGAAAAAAACACCATCAACAATTGGTTTGTACTTCAACTTTAATTTGTCGATTGCATTTGAGTTGTTTGAAGCATTATCAAATGATATTGAAAAAATTTTATCCTCTAAACAATATTTCATTATTGTGGCATTTATAATTTTATAAATATTTTCTCCCGTATGAGGAGAAGGAAACTCTTCAAATGCAATCGTACGCTTCATCATTCGCCATTTATCGGGATCAACCCAATGAGCGGTGACACAAATGTATGATTCAGGTAAACCGTGTGGAGCCGACCACAAATCACTAGTTAAGTTTACATTAGTTTTTAAAGTTTTTAAAAAACAATTAAATCTTTTCTTTCATTTTGTGACAACTGGCACAAAACCGGTAATTTCCGTACAATCTAATTATTATTAAGTATCTGCAATTATGTGCTTAAATGTCAACATTATCTGATTTCATGCCATACATGTGAATTCATTCACGTTTTATACTTCAAATATTGCTTTATGCATTACTTTAACGTTGCGTCAGAAAGACTAGTAAACTCACCGGTAAGACACGCTGTGTCAGCAATTCTGTAGAAAACAGTCAGATAATAGAATTAGTGCCTAGGAATAGGTCCAACATCTAAATAAATTAAAACCCAAGTGTGGATGCAAGGGTTAACATATAAACTTTTCGGAAGCTAAACTATGCACTAAAAAGCACCCGAAACGCACTTTAAATGCAGAATACAGCATAATACAGCCATAATTCAGCTATAATCAGCTTTTTAACACAATAAGATCATGCATAATTTATGTTTTATTGTCTAGAATAACTTACAAAGTTTCAAGAATTGAAACTGCCAAAAAAGGTGCTTCATACCTAGTGAAACTGGGCAATTCAGCACTTTAACGAACCGTAACGAACCAAAAAACCGGACAATAACCGGGACATCAAAATTTGACTAGAAGTAATATTTTTATGATATTAAACTAGTATTGATGCTAGAACACCATAAAAATCATAAAAACACCTAAACACTTAAACTAACTTAAACCCCCTCGTTTGCACTTTAAACCCCTAACTTCCCAAATTTTACACTTTACCCCCCCCCCCCCCTCACCATGGCCGGCCCCTATGGGCCCCACTTCACTTTTAATTATTTTATTTGATCTTGTCCCCTAAATTGGTGCATATAATCTCTAAAGAAGACCATGTTGTTGGATTTTTTTTTATAAGACCATAAAATGTAACTATTGTCCATTAACACAAAGTAAACTTCATCTTCTTCCTTTGGCTCCCTCATGCTCATGGCTCATTACTCCTACACACAACCCACCATTTTCAAGCTTCAACCTCACAATCCAAGGTGATCTAGAGGTGTATGGAGGCCATCTAAGAAGGTGTATGGTGCTAGAAGTGGAAGGACCTCACTTTGGAGCTTTTAACCACTTGATTTCTTCCTTGTTCATCTTCTTCATTCTTGTGCCACTTCCCTAGCCATTAGAGCTAGTAGTAAGCTTCTTGATCACTAATACAAGTCATGTTTATGTTATGTACAAGTTTCACCATCTAAACAACTTAACTTTTAAAGAAGAAAATGAGAAGATCTAACATATTTATGAAGAAATCAAGTGATTACATGAAATTTTGGTGTATGTAATGAAGTTGTTGATGTTGTATCTTGTGATTATGTTTAGATAAAGTATGTTAAAGCTTAGATCTAACAAGTTTAAGCATGGATCTTGAAGGATCCATGGTTAAACTTGAAGATGAACATATGAAGCATTATGTGAACATGAAGAATGAATTTTGATGCATAGTCTTGTAATCTTGAAGTAATAAAGTGTGTGTAGAACTAATTTTTGAAACTAAAATTCATGGAAAGTTTGTTGAAAATTTAACATAAAGTTTGTTTTTGAAAGATCTAATGTTATTAAGCATGGATCTTGAAAGATCCATGGTTAAACATGATGTTAAAAATAATGACCTTTCTAATAAACATAAAAGTGGTTTTAGAACATGGTTTACCAACTTTAAAAAGCATTAAACTCATGGATGAGTTGGTTAATAAAATAAAGTTTCATAAAAGTTTGCTTAAAATACTCAAGAACACTTGTTTTTGAAAAGATCATCTTATGTTAAGTGTAGATCTAGAAGACTACACATTTTTAACAAAAATCAAGTTCGCCATGATGTTTCATATGAAGAAGTTAGTGTTTATTGTTGATGATTATTGTTGGAAAATTGTTTTGGAGTTGAGAAGAAAATAAACACATGTTTTGAAAACATGGGAAACCTCCATTTTTAGGGGAAACTATGTCAAAATTTTTAAAAAATTTTGACACTTAGAAAAATATAAGTTTTGGTGAAACTTATTCCACAAAAATCCACCTAAAAATATTTACCCAGGTTTCCCTAATTTTTGTGTAAAATTACAAGTCAAGAAATGATGGTTTCTTCAAGTTAAAATTAATATTAAGTATGTATATTTTTTTTAGAGAAAATATATATATTTAGTGATCACCAAATTTTGTGCCAAGTGTATATTATATGTAGTAGTGTATTAGAAACTTGAAAATACATTAAATACTCCAAAGGAATATGAATACAAAAATACACATACAAATACATGAGAATACATAAGTATACAAGTATACAAAAATTCCTCACAAGGAAATACATGGTCAAATACAAGAAAATATATTTATGAAAATATATTTCTTAGCATATTATTAAACTTGGACAATATATATTTTTGGACAAATATATATAACATATACCAAGTATTGGAATTTATACGAAAATCGGGTGGATAACAAGAATAACCTTATATATTTTATAGCATGACAAAATATATATTTCATACAAGCCTTAAAAATATATTATTTTTAAGAAATATAATTCCGGAAAGTAATAAAAATCAAAGTATTGAATTTTGGTGAAAAACACAAAATACACAAGTGTTTACATAAAATACAAGTATACTTTCCTAAGAATATTTGTACAAAAATAATATTGAGAATATTATTTCACAAAATACTTATATTTATTTTTGGGGAAAAATATAAGTAACATATATGAAAAGTAAAAAATATAAATTAATTTTAACAACTTATTACCTCGAAAAGTCTACATAAACAAATATATATTTGAGGAGTAAAATATATATTTACAAGACACATTACAACCTCAAAGTGCAAGACACGACAAACGGGCAAGACCTGACAAACAAGGGCACGACCCTCACTGAAGGGGTAAGGTCCCAAAAACCTCATAAAAAGGATTTGAGACCATACCACAAACCAACCTTTCTAGCCTTTTGACCTTGCGCGGCCGCGCACTGGTCCCACTAAAGGAATAAAGAAATCAGCAACTTACAGTCGCGCGCCCAAAGGATAACATGAATCCTTGCGCCTTCTCCCATTCAACAAAAGGATTAAAAAGCCTTTGTCCAACACTCCCGCCACAACGACCAGACTTAGATATTATTTTACCCAGGCTTGGGGTTTATTTGTCTGTGTCCACACAGTAAGGTATCACACCAGATTACAGCAGTAATCTTCTAGAAAGAAATACAATCATGCACCACCCAGACGGTTATAACCGTCTGGACACGTGTCATCACCACAGGCAACCCTGAGGTCACAACGATGGCATGCAATTGAAGAATAACCTCCACTTAATCACCTTCCACGTGGCATTTCCCCAGCCATTGATCAATCCACGATCCGTGTGCATTCACATCGGATCGAGACCAGTTAACGACGGATCAAAGAACTTAACGGAAGAAGGAAATAACCGCTACGGCGTTAAGCATCTTCCGTCATCTTTTCAATAACAAGTTTTCCCTCCCAAACTCCCGGCTATAAATAAGAGAACTGTTCAGGTATAAACTCAGATCACTCTCACTTCTCAAATACTTATCTTCTCCATTACAAATACTTATTCTCACGCCGGAGTCGGGTCAAGGAGAGAACCCCCCTTCTCCCCTTGACGAGGCTAACGGTGTTCTTTTTTGCAGAACCACCGGAGAAGAATTTCCACTGCAACTGAATCGATCTAGAGAGAGCTAACCTTTTAGGCGGATTCAAACCCCCTAACTATCTCGGTTCCGACCATTTAGTTAGTGTTTCTTCATTGGCGCCCACCGTTTTCTCAGTTTTTCTAGTTTCTACCTCGTTTCGATTCAGTTCATTCCGTTTTCTGTTTTTGCACATGGCAGAAAATTCGTCATCTCACCGGCAACCTGGTCCTCGACCAAACGTCGGAAACAATTTACAGCTAGAAGAATCTCCAGAACATTGGTTTAGCAGATGCCAAGCTGCTATAAACACAATCGTTATTCAAATCGCCAGATCTGATTTGTCAAACATCAGATCTGGAAAAGAAATTAATACCTCAGTATTGGATCCACCAGCACCATGTAGGAGTAACATCCAATCCAGTCAATCTAACAGTTTTCAGAAACAAATACACATGGTTCAAGGGGGTCCGTCACGAAGACCAAATAAACGAAATTATGACCAACATTGGAGAGAACAGCAAGTCATATTTCCCGTTGTTCCTGGGGGCCCTCAGGAAGAACGACCAGTAATTATTACTGGTATTTTCGGTCATTACCGAACAGACTATATGTTCATAGATCCAGGAAGCTCGATGGACATCATATATGAACAGTGTTTTAAACAGCTTGATCCAGAAGACAAAGCACGTCTAGAACCAGTCGATTTTCCCCTCACTGGATTCTGTAACGAGGCTGTATTCCCATTAGGGCAAATCGCTTTCCCGGTGACTTTATCAGACGGTGAACATTCACGAACGGTTACAGTTAATTTCATGGTCATGCCGGCAACATCACGTCACGATGTTTTGCTCGGGAGAAGGTCACAAAGGGAATTTAGCATGATCACTTCCATTCCACATGCTGCTTGCGGATTTCCAACAGAGACCGGAGTTGCAATCCTCTACTCAAGCAAAGAAGTCATGTGCGTGGATGATGAACCACCAGCAAAAGTAGTCAAACCTTCGGCACCAAATGAACCAGAAAAATGGGTTCTAAACAACGAATACCCAGAGCAGACCATTCTGCTAGGACCAGCCATTTCATCAGCAACACGCATACAACTGAAAGAATTGTTGTCTAACAACAAAGATATATTTGCCTGGTGCCCAGCAGACATGACTGGAGTTCCACGCGACATCGCGCAACATTGTCTAAACATCAAACCATCAGTAGAACCTGTTGCTCAGGGGAGGCGCAGCTTCAGTGAAGAAAAAGCGAAAGCAATGGACGAGCAAGTGACAGAGTTACTCAACGCGGGAATCCTGCGCGAAGTAAAATACCATACATGGGTAGCCAACCCAGTGATGGTACAAAAACATAGCGGCGGATGGAGAATGTGCGTCGACTTCAAAGACCTGAATAAAGCATGCCCAAAAGATTGCTACGCACTTCCAGAGATAGACAAAAAAGTCGACTCTCTAGCGTCATTCAGATGGAAATGTTTTCTTGACTGTTACAAGGGTTATCATCAGGTCCAGATGAAAGAAGAAGACGAAGACAAAACGGCGTTCCGCACAGATAAAGGCATTTTCTGTTATACCAAAATGCCGTTCGGCTTGCGCAACGCAGGCGCAACTTATCAACGCCTAATGGACACAATTTTCAAAGATGACATTGGCAAGACTGTCGAAGTATACATGGATGACCTCGTCATCATGAGTCATGAGGAAGGCACAATGCTCGATAATATCCAGCGCACATTCGACTCCTTGCGCAGCGTGAGCCTAAAACTCAACCCAACCAAATGCTCCTTCGGCATGGAAGAAGGGAAATTTTTGGGATTCATCGTCACAAAAGATGGTTTTAAAGTAAATCCAGAAAAGGTATAGGCTATTCAGCTAATGCCGTCACCCGCAACAGTTAAAGAAATGCAAAGGCTCGCTGGACGTTTAGCGGCTTTAAATAGATTTTTGGCTAATCACGCAGCAAAGTCTTATCCATTCATCAGTACGCTACGAAACTGCACGAAGAAAACTGACTTTCAGTGGACATCTGAAGCGGAAACCGCATTCAAACAAATGAAAGAATGTTTAATTCAGCTGCCAACATTGACAGCACCAAAAGAAAAAGAGCCACTAATTTTATATCTATCTGCCGCGGAAGTAGCGGTCGGTGCTGTATTGATGGTAGAACGCGAGAACATCCAGACTCCAATCTATTACATCAGCAAAATGCTTACCGGCCCAGAAACTCGGTACTCAATGATAGAAAAGCTAGTCCTAGCACTAGTACACGCATCCCGACGTCTACGCAGGTATTTTTCGGGTCACGTCATCACAGTTCTTACCAATTACCACTTAGGCCAGATCTTATCCAAACCTGACATAGCGGGACGACTGGCCAAATGGGCGATTGAACTGGGAGGATACAACATTTTTTACAGACCAAGACCCGCAATCAAAGGGCAAGTTTTAGCAGACTTCGCCACTGAAGTTCCTATCGATAAAATACAAGAGTGTGAGGCAATCCAGAACCCAACACCTGTTTTTGACGACAGAGTCTGGACCTTACACACAGATGGTGCTTCCAATGACGATGGAGCAGGAGCCGGTCTCCGATTAATCAGCCCAGACAACCACGAGCTCACATATGCTATACGCTTAGATTTCAAAAGCACGAATAATGAAGCTGAATATGAAGCCTTCCTGGCAGGTCTTCGCTTAGCATTGAAAATGGGGGCAAGAAATCTTGAAGCTAACGTCGATTCAAAACTGGTAGCTGAACAAGTTAATGGCAATTACGATGCAAAAGAAGCTATGGCGTTGTACCTTGAACAAGCGCGGATGTTAATCAGTCAATTTCAAACATTCAAAGTTAATCATATAAACAGAAGCGAGAACAAACATGCTGACGCACTAAGCAAGCTAGCCGCTACCAGCTTTCAGCACTTAGCAAAAGAAGTACGCATAGAGGTACTGTCCAACCCTTCCATTCAATTCAAGCAAGTAAACGTCATCGAAATGGGAAATCCATCCTGGATGTCTCCAATTATCTTATATCTCCAACACGGGAAACTTCCGGAAGGAAAGGCAGAAGCCCGAAAAATACAACACAAAGCAATAAATTACGAAATGGCGGATGGCGTCCTTTACCGAAAATCATTCATGGGCCCATTGCTACGTTGTGTCGATAAAACAGATGCGCAATACCTGGTCCGAGAAATCCATGAAGGATTATGCGGAATACACGCGGGACCGCGCATGGTCGTGGCAAAAATAATGAGCGCCGGATACTACTGGCCAGGAATGCACATTGACGCAGTCGATCTGTTAAGAAGATGCGAGGCATGTCAACGCCACGCACCAAAAACACTCCGACCCAAGAATCCCCTAATTCCCGTTACTTCCGCCTGGCCATTCCAACAGTGGGGCATCGATCTTGTCGGACCATTTCCTGATGCGCCAGGTGCGGTAAAGTTCATCATCGTCGCGGTGGATTACTTCACAAAATGGGTAGAAGCTAAAGCTTTGGCCTCAACAACAGCAATGGTAATCCGCAAATTCATATGGGAACATATCATTTGTAGATTTGGATTGCCATTGCGCATTATTTCCGACAATGGTACAAATTTCGCCGCAGAAGATCTTCAAAAATGGTTCAAGGAAATGAAGATCGAGCATAACTTTGCCTCCGTTGCGCATCCTCAAGCGAACGGTCAGGTAGAAAGCGTAAACAAACAAATCGTCGACGGCATAAAAGCACGACTCGGGACAGCGCGCAGAGGGTGGGTCGACGAACTTCCCAGCATCCTCTGGGCGCATCGAACAATGCCAAAGACTAGCACCGGCGAAACTCCGTTCAGTCTAGTCTATGGGTCCGAAGCCGTCATTCCAGCCGAGATCGGTTTACCATCACCGCGCATGATAGCCATAGAAAAACAGAACAATGAACAAGAGCGCAGAATGGATTTGGATCTTCTGGAAGAAAGGCGCGAGAACGCCGCCATAACAGAAGCCAGGTACAAGTCCAAACTCGAAAAATATTACAATGCGCGTGTCCGCATATGCACCTTTGTACCCGGTGATTTCGTCTTGCGCGACAATGAAGCCTCAAACGCTGAAAAGCCGGGCAAATTAGCGCCAAGATGGGAAGGACCATACATTGTCAACGAGGTCCTAGGTAAAGGGGCTTACACCTTAAAAAGGATCGATGGGACCCCAGTCCCCCGCACCTGGAACGCACAACAGTTGCGCAGGTGTTACATATGAACCAAATCTCCAAAAGCGGAAAGAACATACAGGCAATGTATTTCTTTATTATGTTCTGTATTACAAGCCTTGCGCTCTTATCAATACCAACGTTATTTTTACCTATCTCACTGTTTATTACAAATTGCATGTAATTTCTTTGGTTCGCGCGAAAACAATATGGTCAGACATTGTATACCTCATGAACAGTCTAAAAACAAGGCAAGCTGTTACGCCTTTTTAGACAAACGTTCAAACATGAGCACAATACCATCTCTCATTCGCCTTACCTATCCTAAAGCAACTAAGAACATGCAACATATTGTAATCTAAACACGTAAGAAGTAAAAACGTTATCAATATACATATCATTAAGTGTAACAAAAACACTTCATAAACAGGATCATAACATTGATCTTCAAAATTTTAGTTCCAGAAACTAAAATATTCACACAAAAAACCTTGTTTTTACAAGATGCCAAGACGATCAAACGACAGACATTAACACCGATCACACCCGTGATCTTCAAAAGAGGAGTTATACTAACAAACTTATATGTACAATCAAAAGAAGGGATGAACAACTCCCAAACCTAACCAACCGTAGGATCATCTTCACCCATGATCACCAAAGGTTTTTTCCGACGACGATGGTACACCAGTTCACATATACTCGGACGGAGAGTCGGAAAACGGGCCACCAGTCCATCGGCATCTAACACCACACCACTGGCATCAGCAACCTTATCTGGCCGGAAAACTCTATCATCAGCACCAGCAATCAGGGAAGGGCCAGCAACGACAACTTCTTCTTCTCCGGTAACCATCAACGGAGAAGAGTTAGCAAGAAGGAGTAAGGCTTCAACCGCATCACGGACCCTTATTATATCCGAAAATCGCCGGGAACGAACGGTACTCTTTCCTTTCATTCTTTCCAAAAGTGTGGTCAATAATGCATCCAATTTGTCTATATAAAGCAACAATGCTCCGGGAAAAGATAAAGATGGATGATCATGATTAACTGTCAGAAAAACGTCTCATCTAAACGGCGCTACAAGAACCAAGGTCATGTCTCCATTACTAAAATCTGACAAGCGCCACTACAAATCCCGAGGTAAAGAAGAAAAAGTCCTACTTTTACTGCCAGCTAACGTCATTACACGTCAGAGCATGATTACAAAGTCACATCTTGTCAATAAATTAAAACTTCCAAAAGAAGTTTTCCTTTTTTCACGCGCCCAAAAACCATTTTTCCTCTCATAAGTCCAGTGCTCCACTTACTTGCATAAGTACAACACTAGACTGGGGGGACTTGAAGGGGTAAGGTCCCAAAAACCTCATAAAAAGGATTTGAGACCATACCACAAACCAACCTTTCTAGCCTTTTGACCTTGCGCGGCCGCGCACTGGTCCCACTAAAGGAACAAAGAAATCAGCAACTTACAGTCGCGCGCCCAAAGGATAACATGAATCCTTGCGCCTTCTCCCATTCAACAAAAGGATTAAAAAGCCTTTGTCCAACACTCCCGCCACAACGACCAGACTTAGATATTATTTTACCCAGGCTTGGGGTTTATTTGTCTGTGTCCACACAGTAAGGTATCACACCAGATTACAGCAGTAATCTTCTAGAAAGAAATACAATCATGCACCACCCAGACGGTTATAACCGTCTGGACACGTGTCATCACCACAGGCAACCCTGAGGTCACAACGATGGCATGCAATTGAAGAATAACCTCCACTTAATCACCTTCCACGTGGCATTTCCCCAGCCATTGATCAATCCACGATCCGTGTGCATTCACATCGGATTGAGACCAGTTAACGACGGATCAAAGAACTTAACGGAAGAAGGAAATAACCGCTACGGCGTTAAGCATCTTCCGTCATCTTTTCAATAACAAGTTTTCCCTCCCAAACTCCCGGCTATAAATAAGAGAACTGTTCAGGTATAAACTCAGATCACTCTCATTTCTCAAATACTTATCTTCTCCATTACAAATACTTATTCTCACGCCGGAGTCGGGTCAAGGAGAGAACCCCCCTTCTCCCCTTGACGAGGCTAACGGTGTTCTTTTTTGCAGAACCACCGGAGAAGAATTTCCACTGCAACTGAATCGATCGAGAGAGAGCTAACCTTTTATGCGGATTCAAACCCCCTAACTATCTCGGTTCCGACCATTTAGTTAGTGTTTCTTCACTCACAAAGATTAAACATACAAAGAACATATACATAAACAAAAGATGGTGACTTGTACTTGTGTGATACAAGTCTAGTGACTAACATTAATAGAACACGTATAGGTCACGACGCTATGAAACCAACCGGTGAAGTTTACGGCGCATGATACGCAAAGTTGTGAGTTCATGTCCCCACTTTTAAACTTTTACTTGTTTTCTAAACTTGGGGAAAATACATGTGTTATGGTATGTTGAATACAAAAACTAAGGAATTATACTTAAGATCATGTCACGAATAGGGTACTATAAG